>LPNX010289901.1:2102973-2124540 GCA_001517045.1 Pseudotsuga menziesii
GATACATTCCGTGGGAAAAAGTAGTTTGGCGGAAACCACTGAAGGGGGCCATCGGAGTGGGGTCCTATATAAGTGAAGTTGACTTGTTGAAGAACTATTTTTTATTTGCACCGGACGAATGAAAAGGACCTGCGTGCTCGCCACCCTATAACAATAAATCTAGAATACATGCGGTCACAGCAACAGATAAGTCTCGAATGCTCGAAATTCATCCACCGAATTACCGTTGTTGTCTGAATTATGGACAAAGGAAAAGATTTGCAAGGGTTTAGTCGTATTTTGGATGATAGAGAAGAATACCTGGTTGACAGGGACAGAGGAGTATGTGATCCTTTCTTGTCTATGGGAAGTGTATCAGTTAACAAAGAGAGGTTATGGAAATACAATTCGCAGGGTAATGATATCCTAAATACATGTAAATCATTTTTATATCATTTTGCTGTTGAGCAGACCCTACATTTTCCCGAGTTTGTAGAGTGGTGCGTAGTTAACTATTATTCTTCTCAGAGAGTTATTGTAAGTCAGTCTACATCTAGGATACTATGTAAAATTGATGCCAAGGTCATCCATGAAAACTTGAATTTGCCTGACAACTACCCTGATAGTCATGAACCTGTAAACGAGTCCATTTTAACTGAAGTGTACAAAAATTGTGAAGCTGAGGTTCGTTGCAAATTCTTGTCTGGCATCTTGAACGAGGCTCAGTCATTAGATGGTATTTTTCTGCTGTATCATGTTTACATTTTTAGAAATGAAGTTCAATTAGTTGTGTCCTTAGTCTGTCAAGTCTTGGGTCTAGATGATGATTGTCATGTCAATGAAGTCATCTTAGGCTTCTTGTTAAAAATGAGTTTGATCGGTTCTGAGTCTCAGTCAGTCCATGTCTTTAGTTTAGATGAGTATATAGCAGAAGCTATACACCTCCAATTGAGCGAGTTTCCAAAAGTCAATTTTTTTAAGTTTCAAACTTATTTGCTGAACATGTTGCTATGTTCGAATGTCACCGAATTACAGTTTCTGAGTACTTTGTTCTCTTCCGATTTACCCAAGCAAATCAACATGTTTGAATTTGCAAATTCTATCATGTCAGAAATTTACAATATGTTGTTCGATGAAGTGTTGCCCCGAGTATTAGATGAAATGAAAACCATGATGCAATCCTCACCTGAGGATAGGATCGGAGATTGGTTTTTGTACAAGGATTTCACCATTTTGAGAATATATGGTTTTACTGGAGAGCCTTATAGGCTGCCTACTTTTCTTACTCCCAGGATTTTTGCATTAGAGTATATGAGACAAAGAGTGCATGTAGAAGAAGAACACTTTGGAGCTTTTAAGAAATCTTCAAATATCAAGTTCCCTCTCAAAGTTGGTTCTTTTATTTTTAAAAATAAAGGTGCTTTGGTGTTTATAGAAAAATTGTTGGAAAGAATGGAATTGCAGAGGGAGAAGAGGGTAAATTATGATCCCCATAATATAATTTCTCTGAGAAAGCAGGCCAATAAAAACAAGCCTTTTGACCACCAGGTTGTTGAAGGTCTGAACTAGACAGCCAATTTGTTTCATTTTATGGAAATTCCAGGATATATTGAAAATACAGGCAGTAGACCGGTTGCAGTATCTCAAGTGACAGATGGTCCTAATATTTTGGTTAAAAGAAGTCTTTCTGAAGTTGAAAGTATGGAAGTGGATGAAGATGATTCACATAAAAAAGCTAAATTGTTTCAAAATGATAAAGTTTTGAGTGAAGTTATTTCATATGATTTAAAAAGAATTGCTTTGGTTCTTACAAGGTCTGTACAGGTGAGTCAGTTTTCCTTTGAAGGTGTAGATAATACAGATTCAAGCCCAGTTTTCAAGTCTAAAGAGGAGCTCATGACTAGTTATGTGGAGAAACAAAAGAAGTCCCTAGAAGAGACAAGGAATCTACTCCCACGGGTGAGGAGTTTAAATAATCCAAAAACTTCCTTGATTTCTACTAGGGACATAGAAAGAAATACTTTTAAATTGGCCATGGTAAGTGAAAAGAAGATGTCAGAAATGGAAGTGAGATTATACAAGATAAGTGTACCAGACAAAATACAGTTACATAAGCAAACGGGAGACATTATTTATTCAGATTTAATGCATGCTATGATGAGAGTTAAAAAGTTACAAATTTTGGTAGACAAGTTAGAAGTTCAGTTAAAACATGAGAAGGTTGAAAACAAGGCTAATGCCATTCAAATTAAAAAGTTGCAATTAGACATCATAAGCTCAGGAAATGAAAGAGATAACACCCAGGCAATCAAAAGACTTCTAGAAGAAAAGGACAATTCCCTCAAGGTATTGAAGAAAAGGTTGAAGATCCCAAGCACAGAACATGTTCAATAATCTAAATTATTAGCATTACAAAAGGAGAAGGACAAGATTCACCATGAGATGATGGAGAATAAAGGAAAAGCTATCAAATTACAAGAAGAAAAATACAAATGGGAAACAGAGCGGAATGAGCTAATAGCACAAATATCCCTACTGAAAAAAGACCAAAACGATGAAAAAGAGATCATGGAGGAATTAATGAAGGAAACTCCCACTGATGAAGACCTATCTATTGTGAATATTGAAAAACCATTAAATGATTTTTCTGCAGATGACTTATTAGTTCCCATGTCCCAGGTCAGCCTGAAAGATGAAGAAATAAGAGAATTAAAGGTGGAAAATGAAAAAGTCAAGTCCAAGTTAGCCAAAGTGAATGAAAATAAAAATAAAATATTACGAGATAGAAATCAGCTACAGAAGACATTTAATGAATTGAAAGAAAGAAACATAGGAAAGGGTTCTCTCCAGGGAGCAAAGCACATAATTTGGGATACATTATCCGTAGAAATTACTAAAGTCAGACACTATTTGAACTTCATTGATGATCAAAGCATATTGATCAATTTGGACAATCAAAGACTGAAGTTAGTAAATGAAACTATGGAGAGGAAACCCCTTGCCACATCCCACAATGCGTTAAATTTCTTAAATTCATTAACATACCAAAAATTACATGATATAGGAGTAAAAGACAGAATAGCAATGGTACTGTGGGCCAAAAAGTTTATCCATAAGCATCATCTAATGAAAACAGTCCAGGACAAAGCTAATGAAATGATCTCACAGGTTAATGACTTCAAACAGGCTTTCAAATAACTATTTGAAGACGGCCTTCCTTCCTTTTGGGATGAGGAGGGATGAATGTTTTCTCAAGAGCACTATCACAACCTGTTGGTACAAAGCCACATGGATCATTCCAAATTTGCTGATTTGGAAAAAGGGCTGACAGGGAAAGTCATTGTAGATAAGATGACAGAATATTTTGAGATATTACATAAATTCCTAATCATCAGGGGAGGGTTTCCTAAAGTGTGTTATGAATCCTACATGGAGCTGGAGGTGTCCATTCGGGAGATGATCAAGTATGATATTCCAAGCATGGAGCAATGGAGAGCCATAGAAAGATTCGAAAAACCGAAGTATATCCTTCATTCATGAATACAAGTGTTGCGCGCTGAGGAGCTGCTTAGATGGGCGTTGTTACCGAGTTGATTTTAATTTAATGATCTGTTAGGATAGAATCTAGTAGTTTATTCCTAGGAGTTAGGAATATAGTTACAAGACTTTGATTAAGAAGGTTATTCAATTATAAATCTTCTTGGAAGATAAATCATTTTATGTATATAATTGCATTTTTTTTATGTGATGGAGATTGGAACCCATCTTGTTGATAAATGTTTCTTTTGAAGACATATATTTTTGAATAACAAAGTGAATGCATAAGAGTTATCAAAGATTCCCGTGTCATTTACATTACAGTATGTATTTCTCTTCTTCTGTGATTGTTTTTTCTAGTGTAACACTCCATTCCTTTTTTCTTCATATCTGAAACATAGTGTTGAATGGTTAGAATTCATAGTGTTTATTCTCTAATCATCGTTTCAGATATTTTATACATTTTTCTACTAAAGTTAATATATAACTCATATTTGATGCTCTGTATTAATGGACTGTTCATTGTCTCTTCTGTTTCACCCGAACTAAATGAATGACTGTGATGGAATGGTTATCTTGCCTTTGATAAATTCTCATGTATATGACTTTGTGATATCTTTATGTATGTGTGACTCCATTTCCCAATGGTTATGTGTATTGTTTCAACCATCTATACAATCTTCGAGTGTTGATTTATATCTGGCCTTGCTAAATCTGTATTTGAGAGATCCCTCTCTGGAAAGAAAAGCTAGTTTCTTTCTAAAAGTGGTTTTTGCTGTTACCTTTGGGATTACCTTTGCAACCTGGGTACATTCTAAGTGCTAACAAATTGGCGCTGCTGCCAGGGAACGAAAGTGCATATCTGCCCTAGGAGAACGACAGAGTTTGAAGAAATATTTATGTGGGAAAACATGAATTTTTATCAGTAAAGAAGGTTTCATAGTGAAAAAAGAGCTCCTTATGTAGTGAGCAGTCAAGATAAACCTGAAATTCATCATATATATGCCATTGATACTGATTTGGGGTCTTCAATTCTCTTTAATGATACTGTCCCATGTGATTTAGAAGCCACATTACAAGAGAAGTTTGAAGAAAATAATAAAGAAGAGATGATGGAACAAGATGCTTTGGAGGCAAAACAAAAAAGGGAAGGTTTGTGGACTATGTACTTTGACAGATCTGATGCAAAATTAGGTGCTGGATCTGGTGTGTATATAATTTCTCCTATTCGAGATTTCAAAGCTTTATCTTATAAATTAACATTTGAATGCACCAATAATGTAGCAGAATATGAAGCTTTATTACTGGGGTTGCATGCTTTGAAAGATTTGGGAGCGCAGAGAATAAAGGTCTTAGGAGATTCAGAGCTGGTGATAAATCAAGTAAATGACAGCTTTCAAACTAGGAATCCCTGTATGAGGGCTTATAGGAATGAAGTGTGGGATATGATTGGTAACTTTTTTACAGAGCACATGATTCAAGTGGTTTCCAGGCATGAAAATATGGTGGCAGATTCTTTGGCAGTAGATGCTGGAAAATTTAAAACCCCTATTGCTGGTCAGAAAGAATATCAGGTGGACATTGTGAATAGACCATCTATTCCAGATAACTCTAAATATTGGCAAGTATTTGAAGATGACATGTAGATCAGAAGGTTCTTAGAACTCTTAGGAGAATTTGTGAATACTCCTATTGACACCGAAAATGACAATGGCGAGAGTATTCAAGATGATGAAGAACTTGAGAAAGAAGGGGATGGTGCTGAAAAGTTAAAAGGAACCCTAGGAGGTAAGGATATTATTCAATTAAAAAATAATTTCATACCAAGAGGTTTGATTCCTTCGAAAAAACTTTTTGATCAGAATGATGTTGCCAAGAATCCTAAAGTAAAGCCTGTTGATAATGCTGTTGAAGACATGAATATTGGCACTGAAGAGAATCCTAAGATTATAAAATTATCTAAGAATTTTTCTGAAAAAGAAAAAGAAGAATATGTGAATTTAATGAAAAAATATACAGATGTATTTGCTTGGAGTTATGAAGACCTTAAGGAATATCATACATCTATCATACAGCATACTATTCCTATAAAACCTAGGGAGAAACCTTTCAAGCAAAAACTCAGAAGGATAAACCCTAAGTTGCTTCCCATTATTGAGAAGGAAATTAAGAAGTTGTTTGATGCCAAGATCATTGTAACTCTAGGATTTTCAAAGTGGGTTGCAAACTTGGTTCCTATTAGAAAGAAGAATGGAGAAATAAGATCGTGTATAGATTTTTGGAATTTAAACAAAGTTTCTATGAAGGACAATTATCGCCTGCCAAAGATGGATCATATATTACAGAAGGTGGTTGGAGTTGAGAGAATTTCAATGTTAGACGGTTTTTCTAGTTATAATCAAATCAAAGTATTGCCCGAAGATCAGGAAAAGACCGCATTTACTACACCTTGGAGCACTTTTATGTATGCAAAGATGCCTTTTGGCCTAATGAATGCAGGAGCTACTTTTTAGCGAGCTATGGACATTGCTTTTGTAGGAGAAATTGGGAATTTTGTGGTAATATACATGGATGACATCACAGTCTATTCAAAATCTGACAAAGAACATCTGCATCATCTAGAGAAAGTTTTCATGAAGTGTAGAAAGTTTGATATATCATTGAATCCAAAGAAGTCCAATTTTGTGTTGGAAGAAGGAAAGTTGTTGGGTCATATAATATCTAAATATGGAATAAAAATTGATACTGAAAGGGTGAGTGCAATTTTGAAAGTAAGTGAACCCAGGAGTAAAAAGGAGATACAATCATTCTTGGGGCAGGTGAATTTTTTAAGAAGGTTTGTGCCAAGCTTTGCTGAAATCTTAATGAATATCACAAATATGTTGAAGAAGGGTCATGAGATAAAATGGAATGCGAAAGCTAGAAAGTCTTTTTGGGAATTCAAAAAAGCAATATCGGATGCTCCTTTGTTGGTGAGTCCAGATTTTACCAAATATTTCTCAGTATTTTCATATGCTTCAGAATATACTATAGCAACAGTTTTATTGTAGAAGAATGATGAGAATTTGGAACAGCCTATAGCATTTTTTAGCAAAATGTTGAGGGATGGTGAGTTAAAGTATGACATCATGGAGAAACAAGCATATACTTTTGTCAAAGCATTGAAAGATTTTAGAGTATATATTCTGCATTCACATATAATTGCACATGTTCCAACTGCTGCAATAAAAGGAATTTTGACACAACCAGATCCAGAAGGCAGAAGGGTGAAATGGATAGCTACATTGTTGGAGTACAATATAGAAATAAATCCTACTAAGCTGGTTAAGGGACAAGGATTAGCAAAGATGATGGAAAATTCAAATTGTGATGCTTTACAAATTAATTTCCTATCTCACCAGTTTAATCAGTTAGATACAGAAGTGGAAGTAATTGCTGATTTTGTGGCATCTCCATGGTATTCTGATATTGTTTATGTCCTTCGAAATTTACAAGCACCAAAAGGATTGAGTAAGTCAAGGGCACGGTCCATAAAATTGAAAGTTGCTAAATTTTGTATTATAAATCAATATCTTTATTGGAAAGACCCTGGAGGAGTGTTACTAAAATGTCTTTTAGAAAATGAAGCTCAACAAATAGTCAAAGAATTTCATAAGGGAGATTGTGGAGGACATCATTCTTGGAAGGTGACTGCAAATAAAATTCTAAGAGCAGGCTATTATTGGCCTACATTATTTTCAGATGTGTATAAAGAAACCAACAAGTGTCATCAATGCCAAATTTTTCATGGTAAGAGAAAAGTACTTCCTCTTCCTTTAAATCCAATAATGATAGAAGCTCCTTTCCAATAGTGGGGTTTGGATTTTATTGGCGAAATAAACCCAAATTCATCAGGACAACACAAATGGATTCTGACAGCTATGGATTATTTTACAAAATGGATTGAAGTGATCTCCACCAGAAGAGCCACTGAAACTGTAATCATGGACTTTCTTGAGGAAAACATATTGGCTCGATTCAGATGCCCCAAAAGAATAGTGACAAACAATGCAGCTAATTTTAAATCCAAGAAAATGATTGATTTCTGTCACAAATATCATATAAGTCTCAGTCATTCAACTACCTATTATCCGCAGGGAAATGGGTTAGCTGAATCTTCAAATAAGAGCTTAGTAAGGATCATCTGAAAACTGATGGAAGATAATAAAAAGTCCTGGCACACCAAGCTCAAGTATGCTCTATGGGCTGATAGAATTAGTACCAAAAAGGCAATTGGCATGTCTTCGTTCCAACTGGTGTATGGAACTGAAGTCGTTTTTCCAGCATCGTTAGGTGTTCCAGTTATGAGATATTTCAAAGATCAGCAAGAAGAACCAAATCATATGCAAAGGAGGATAAATCAGATTATTGAGCTGGATGAGTGAAGGAATAAGGCTTATGACAAGGTGCAGTTACATCAAGAAAAAATGAAAAATACTTTTAACAGAAGAATCAAAGAAGAACAATTTCATATTGATGATTTGGTCTTGAAGTGGGATGCTCCTAAAGAAAACAAACATGTGAAATTTGACCATATGTGGGTAGGTCCTTATGTTGTTGCTGGATACAGAGGACAAAATGCATTTCTGCTAGAATATCCGAATGGGGTTCCTCTCAATAGTAACCCTGTCAGTGGAAGGTATCTAAAACATTACCTGTCCTAACGAGGAAGGTAAAATTTGTATTATAGCCTGTAAATACTTATTTTTCTTTACAAGTCAATACGGATGGTAGGCCGAATGTATTTGAAGCCCATAGTGAAGGCCCTAAGATTCAGGAGGCATGCCATTCCTTTCTATAAAAAAAACAATATATCTACGAAAAACAAAAGATAAGTTTTCTAGAAGTTATTGTGAAAGATTAAAGACAGGCACCTGGTCTACGAGTTCTTTGATACCTCACAGGGAGGATATCATACCCAGATGGAGCCAGTTGTTAACACCTTTACTTAGCAGAGGGTCGAAGAGACCATGGTAAAAAGGAAATAATGGTTGCTTTTCAAACTTTGGTTAAACGTTATGGTATAAAAGTATAACAAAGAGCGAGTAAGCAATGAATTATCACGGGATCCAATCGTGTAAAGTGAGGAAATGAATATTGTTGGCTATATGGGCAGACCCGAGTTTACTGTAAGGTACCAAAAACACCCCTAGCTCACTGGCCCTTTCGGTGACAGACCGTGGAGCATCCTGAAGTCTCACCCGAAGTGATCTTATGGGTTGGCTAAAGACTTAGGTGTCCTTAACCAGGTTCTGTAGCATCCTGGGGTCTCGTTGTTTCTCTTATCCAGTGAGATCTCTCTACTACGCATGGTTCTCTCCTCCTCGTGGGTTCTGAAAGGGGAAGGACTCCTATCGCATCGCAGTGACTCTAGCGATGCACAACTCTCTCTTCCACTTAACCCGCGATCTGCACTATCTCACACTGCATCTCCTCTGACGGTGCGATATCGCCTACTGTCAACGTGATATCTACTATAGTACGGCCTACTGTGACCCTCACAGTCCAAAGGCTATCACACTGGGTGGAATGACTTGGATAACTTTCAACAAGATATTAAACACTCTGACGTGAACTTCCACGGTTCAACACACTCTTCCTCAACTATACTTACTATTAGAATAAGTATACTGGAAACACTTTAACATAATGACTTATTACTGTGTGAAACAGGCACTAATAAACTCATATGCAGACACTTGATACATGTAAATCCACCTTTAACCTTCAAGAATGCTGTAACTGAATGAGACTTACAGACATTTACTAACTGATATGCAACATTCATGTAACAGATAACAGCTATCAACTAAGTAAAGCACAATCACATGAAATAATCACATAACACACTGGTTTTACGTGGTTCACTTCCAGGGTAGAAGCTACGTCCATAGAACTATGTTTATTATATCTTGAGAGAGTACATAGTTCTACTGCAACCTATTGTGCAGCTAGAGATCTTCTGGGTAACTCCGCGTTCTCTGTCAAGAGCCCTTCTCTCCTAGATCTCTTCTCTTTCTCTATATTGCCTTCTTACAATATTCTCTCTCTCTCTCTCTCTCTCTCTCTCTCTCTCTCTCTGTCAATCCCCGCGGATTGTTACATACATACTCCTGGAATCGGCTGCTAGTTATAGTAAGGTAACTATGGACTAAATAGCAGAACCAGAGCTCGACTCTATTAAAATAGAAAATAACTATGAGCTAACAAACTAACTCACTACAGGTTATCCGACTAGCTAACCTTTTACAATACAAAATACATCCCTTTATAGGAGGCCCAAAGGTCTTGCCTTTATAACACTGTGCACCTGTCCCAACAGTCACCCAAAAACCCTAACTGTGACAGTTGGTCTATCTGTACTCGAACTACCGCTTTTCGTCACACCACAGCTCTCTGTAGTCTTCCACGCTTCTCGGTGCTGATCGTGGGTACTAGGCACCACTTCCTTTTCTGTCCTTCATCTTCAATACCTTGGCCTCATTGCCCTTTTTCCTTTATGAGGGTAGCTGAGCCCTCCTATCTTCCACCACTTCCTTGAATGTAGTGGGTGAGCTCTCTCTTCTCGGCTGCTGCCTTGACTACAGCGGGTGAGCTCTCTCTTCTCAGCCACTCAAGTACTGTCGTCTTCTTTGACTTCTCTGTCCCGATAGTCATAGTTTCCAATTCTGATCTACAGCTAGAAACATGCTACATTTTCATATCTTTACCTTATCTCTTATATCTTCACCAAAAATATCTATCCGCCAAAATGGCAGCTTCTCCTGTAGCTGTAGGACCTTACTCCAACAGTCCCCTAACACTTACTTGTGGCTCATCCTCGAGCCACTAACAACGGGCTTCTCCTGCTGTACTTTCTCCTTAGCTTCCTGCGAAGTCTTTGTAAGTCTCTGTCGAAGTCCTGCAACTTCATTCTGCATAGCTTCGACACACTCTTGTGCCACTTCAAGTGTAGCTTGACTAATGTTGGAGTCTTCTGCTGCATCAATTTCACCTCTGCTTGTCATGAACTCTTTAACCTTCTGCTCAACCACCTCGACTAGCTCTATGATTTGTTCCTGATATGGTTGAAGCAGATTATTGATTTGTATCTCCTTTTCTCTCAACCGGTGCCCTTCCTGTTGCAAGCCGTTCATCTCTGTCGTCTTTCTCATCTTCGTAAGAGCTCCTAAACTCTTGATTTCTTCCTTCATTGCTGCTGTGGCATTCTCTATCTGCTGAATGCTTTGTTGGAGTTCTACTCTCTCGGGATGCTCATCTAACTCCGACCATGTGTTTGTCGCATCAGCTAGCACTGACTGTGCATCATCTATGTGAGATTTCATCTGTGCGGAAATGAGTCTGAAGGCCTCTACTCTTGCTTCCTTGTCTGCCTGGGGGGTGCCCGGTGCTCAAGCCTCAAGCTTAGCAATCTGTGCTTTGTGGTCTTCTTCCATCTTGGTTACTGTTTCTTCCAAAGCCTTTGCTCTGTCTGCAACTCTTCTTACCTTCTGCGTGAGAGGCAAGGCAGACTCAATGTTACATTGGGGTAACTCTAATGCGATGCTCTGTAGGACCTGATTGAGATCATGTTCTCTTTCTTCATCTGTTCTTAACTCCTCCGCCTTTGTCTAAAAACTTGCAGTGAGTGCTGCATTCTTTTGTTTTAGCTGTGTGTTTTGTTTATAAGTCGTGAGCTCTCTATCTCTGAGCTCTACGCTTAGCTGCTGCTGGATCATCTGTAACTGATCAATGTGAAAATCTGCGAGGTTCACCTCGATAGGTTTCCTAATATGTATCTGTACTTCCATCATTGAAGCAGGGAATCAGATGCTCCCTGGTGGTATCAATATTGTATTGATGCGATCCTTTGCCAAGATTTCCTTGTGGGAAATCGATTGTGTTGAACTTTCTCATACGGGCGTCTTGATTAACTGAGTGTGGATCATGGTAGTCTTCTCAGTTAGTGTTTTTAACTCCACAAGATGCTGATCTATCGCCCCCTACAGCTTTCCCTGCGATGCCCGCATCGCCTGAAATGTGCCGTCCATTTCGTCCTTAAGTCTTGCTGCAATTTGTTCATAGTCATCATCTGTCAATGCAGTATTCAAAGGTAGTTTTGTGGCTTTCTTCTTTTTCCTCTTATGTACCTCTGGTGTCCCTTCGTCTCCATCCTTTGTCATCTGTGCCTCTAGTGGCACTTGCTGTGGATCTTTCCTCTTTTCTATTAGTAGTGGCACTTCTGCTGTATCTTACATCTGGGACCCCACTTTGTCTTTACCTTTGTCCAATGGGTCTGTCTGTGCGGTACCTGATGGTGGTGCTGTGGTATCCTCTAATGCTTGTTTCCACTCGTCGTCAAAGTCTTTGATGACATCTGCGACATCTTGCGCTGTCATCCTGAACCAACCATTAGCCCAATCATCCCTTTTAGACCTTTTTGGCCTCAGGTAGATTCTATGGCTGTCTGCCATAAAATCAAGCTGGTTATCATATATGTCCACAGTCTCCATGCTGATCCATGCTGGAGGCCTTGTGACTCAAGAAAGGCCTCCACGCTCGAATCATCTTAAAATTTCTTCTAAAGGTTCCTCCTCGGACAGAACCCACTTGGTGCAACACTCTGGATTGGAAATGGCTGTGAAATAGGAAAATCACAGGACTCTGTAACAAAATTAGCTCTGCATAGGGAAAACTTAACAACTTACTCTATAGCTCTCGGATCTTGCAAAAGTAACCGTCCTGAATGAATGATCTCTGCTTTTATGCTGAAGGCTATAATCCCAGATGCAATGGTCATCTAGGATGAACCCATCGGTGGTATTAATGGCACAAAAGAGACCATACCCATCATTTCAATCCTCATTAAATGCTGAAATCCGATCAAATTTCTCTCGAAACCTATGTGCAGGCGCCGGTCTCGTCGAAGATTTACTAAATCTAGAAAATTTATGATGCTGTTGCCAAATCTATGGTAAGGTATACCGGTCATTTCTTCATTAACTGCCTGTCAAAAGGTGAATTGACTGGCCCTCTATCCTTTTTCAAAACTGGATACTTGGCACAGGGAATCATCGCCTTACCGTGATGTCACACCGCATCACCTGTGCAAAACAAACTTAACAGTTTTTTTTTTTTTAAACTCTCCTCATGCGAATTCTTTTTACCTGCTGATGTAGACTAACTATTGGTCCGATGCCTCCTTTCAACTACACTAGACATCTGCACTCTCATAACTATCTGAGTTAAGGCTGGGGTGTGGAGTGGCTAGCACTGTAAAGCTTAAGCCTACTGCCATTAATGAAAGTGGGAAGAAGCTACCCGTTCAGTTTGCTGAGCTGAATGACACCTCCTTCTATAATTTGTTGAATCTAGTATGGCCCCAACCAATGTGTCTTGAATTTTCCTGGAAACTTCACAAACTTACTGTCGTAGAGGAGGACTAGGTCTCCTATCTGAAAAATCTTGGTCTTTACATGCCTGTCATGCCAAGCTTTCTCTCGTGCCTTCTGCACTTTCTGATGGAATCCTGCGATGAACTTGTCTTCCTCTAAGGCAAGCAACTATGCTAGCCTTTTATTTGTCGTATCTGTGTCTGTCATCCCGGTGATCTGAGCAATTCTTAGACTGGGCATAATATACTCCATAGGCATAACAGCCTCTTGTCCATACACCAAGATGAAAGGTGTATGTCCTGTGAGTTTCTTGCATGTAGTCCTATAATCCCATAACACAGCATTAACCCTGAGGTCCCAATCATTTCTTTGGCTGTTGCAGATCTTAGTAAGAGCATTTTCTAGAATCTTGTTAAAGGCCTCCACCATACCATTAGCTTGTGGGTGGTAGGGAGTGCTCTTATGGTGCTATATCTAGAATTCCTCTGTCAAGGCCTCAATAGTGTGGTTCAAGAAATGGGTGCCTTGATTGCTCATCAAAATTATTGGACATCCAAATCTACTAATAATGTTTTCAAAAAGGAACTGTGCAGCTGTAGTAGCATCACAATTTCTTACTGCTTTAGCCTTCGCCCATCTGGTGAGGTATTTTGTTCCTGTGATGATGTATCTCGCACCAGTTCGTTTTCCTGGTGGGTTGATAGGACCCACAAAGTCTATAACCCACTTGTCAAATGCCCGCAGTGTAATATGTGGTCGTAGCAGCATTTCATCTCCCCGCGAAGGTTTTCCTACCCTCTGGCAGATATCACAGCATATGCAAATTTCCTTAGTATCCTTATGCAAAGTAGGCCACCATAATCCTACGGTCAGGATTTTCTACGCAATCAGCTTTCCTGCAAAATGACCTCCTGCGGTACCGGAATGTTCTTCTCTGATAATGGCCTCTTTCTTGTGTAGCATGACGCATCTACGCAGGACTTCATCTGGACCTAACTTGTATAGCTGCCCTGCGATCAAGGTGAATTCTGTTTCTTTGACAACCAACTGCTTCTTTTAATGCTTAGTAAACTCAACAGGTGCCCATCCTGTAGTGAGAAAGTGAATGATATCAGCATAGTACTCGTCTGCGATCTGAATAGAAAACAATTGCGCATCGGGCAAGTTGTCCTCTAGGTTACTTGGCTCTTCTCCTGAGTCTATCCTCGACAGATGATTTGCTCCGGCATTTAATTTCCCTGGTTTGACAATAATTTCAAAATCATACTCTTGAAATAGGAGTAACCATATGCAGATTCGTCCCCCTAACACTGGATTATTGACCAAGTACTTCAAAGCGGAGTGGTCAGTGAACATCTTGAATGAGGCACCTAGCAGGTAGTGCCTAAATTTCTGTAGAGCATACACCATGGCTAATCCTTCTCTTTCTGTAGTGGTGTAGTTCTTTTCTGCGGTGGATAGTTTTCTGCTTGAGTATGCGATAGGGTGATCGATACCTCCTTCTCCTGGATGGGTTAAGATGATCCCCAATGCGATGCCAGATGCATCCACATGTACATGAAATGGCTTGGTCTAGTCTTGAAATACTAAGATGGGTGCTATAACCATCTTCTCTTTAAGTGTGTCTAGACTTTTCTGTCATTCCTCATTCCATAGGAATTTTACATCTTTCTTTAACAACTTTTCCATAGGTACTGTGATCTTTGCATAACCTTTGATAAATTTTCTATAGTACCCAGTATGACCAAGTATTGTTCTCAATTGCTTGACTGAGTTGGGTGCTGGAAGATTTACAATGATGGAAATATTTGTAGGATCTACCATCAAGCCTTGTCTGCAAACAATATGACCCAACAAAATACCAAATGGCGCACAGAATATACATTTTTTCAAGTTTAGAGAAATCTGGTATTGCCTACATTTCTCTAACATCAGTCTTAAATCTCCTATGTGGTTGTGGATTAATCCAAATACAGTCCAATCATCAAAATAAACTTCTAAGAATTTATGGATGTATTCTTTAAATACAGCAACTACTACTCTAGAAAAGATAGCTGGTGCATTCTTAAGACCAAAGGGCATTACCGTATATAGGAATGAGCCCCATTGTGTCACAAAAGTGGTCTTAGATCGATCTTCTGGATGGATTCTGATATGGTGATAGCATGAAAAGCCATCAGTGAAGGAGTAGACCTCCTGTCCTCCCACATTGTCTAGCACTTCATCAGTGAAAGGTGTCAGAAATGGGTCATGAAGTGATGCATCATTGAGTTTACACAAGTTGACATAGATTCTGATTTCTCCTTTGGTTTTCTTTTCTTGCACGACCATGGGACTAACCCATTTTCTCTCTTCTATGAGCTCAATGATGCCTGCTGCTAGCATCTTATCGATCTCGTCCTTAACTTTTTATTTATACCACTGATTTAATCTGTATGGGCACTGCTTGACTGGTCTAGCATCCTCTTTCAATGGTATCCTCATTACTCCCAAGTCTCCAACTATTCCCTTCATCTCTGTGAACTTGGTGCGGAATAGGTCCTGACAGTCATGTAGCAAGTCTACAATCTGTCCTACTATTTCATCATCCCAATAGTCTCCAATGGATGCAAACTTTGGTTCTGTGTCTGTGCCAATGTTGATCTTTTTAATCTTGATAGGCTCTGTGATAGGTGGAGTCTTTAGCTTCGGTCCATCAACATTGTGAGTTCCTTCTGACTCTGGGATGTTGATGTTGCGGGGATCCTCATCCTCCTCCTCTGGTTCTGATGCAAATTTATAACACTCGAGCGCATCTTCTAACTGGATGGCCCACTTGGGTTGAGCTGATACTGATAGGGTACAGTCCTCAAAGATCTTAATATTAATAACTTCTAAATCCTGATTAATGCTTGGGTACTCAGATTCAAAAGTGAAACTGAGTTCAAAGCTGTCTATCATAAGTGGCCATGTAGTTGTTCCTATGCGCAACTCTGTCTCAGTGTACCAATTCTTTGGAATTGGATCTAAAGTGTGAACGAATCAGTGAACCCATTCATCCTCAGGAACGTCCAACCAATTCTGTTCACAACTCTGAATGTGTGACCTGGGGTCACCTTTTCCTGTGCACCTCTGCTATAGATACTCCTTGTTATTAGAAAATCTGATTGTCATCAATCTCTTGAAGTCATCCCATGATGCGATATGTTCTCTATGTGCCTGCCACCATCTTGCAGGTGTGGCTCTTACTGCAAGGTCAATCACTGACATCCTCTACTTGTGAGGAGTTTCTTGTTCAAACTGGTATAAAAAGTCATTGACATCCGCTAAGCCATCAAACGACAGAATATCCTTAAGCTCTGCTTCGATCCATCGCAGTGACTTAGTCAGATATGCACATCTATGAGCTGAGACTTCGTAAAGTCTGTTCTGCCAGTTCTCTAGACCAACATCCAAGTCTGATGCGCATGAGCTGTCGCATCACCAACTAATGTTCCATTCTCTGGTTGGATTGATGTAGTCACTCTACTTCGCAGTCATCTGATAGAGACTCTCCATGTTACGTGCCTCTTCCTTTGCTCGAATAGGTTCAATGTATCTAGGACCCTGAAGAGGATCCAATGGTGTGATGACCCGGATCTGTGCATCCTCAAAGGTCATGTGTATTTTCTTTAAATCGATAATAGCCATGTTATCGATTGCCCAATAAATACCTAATAGAGCTGGATACGGTCTACTATCACCAATGATTTCTATAACTTCAAATTCTGCAAAGCTGCGAACTCCATCAATGTCAACTGGCACTTGTGGTAATCGACCCAGTGGTGATACCCTCTGTTGATTGGCTAGTCGCAGATGGATAGGTGATCTGGCTAACTTAGGGATACCCATCTATTCCCATGTCTGCTTAGTCAGAACATTTACCTCTGATCCTAAGTCTAGGATTACCTCATCCATTTCAAATTCTCCGACTTGTGCTGTGAGTTGTGTCTCTCTTCCTGTTCTTGTATGGCCCATAATATTATGAATATCACGTTGTGCACTGCTCATGGAAGAAGATGGCGGGTACTGATCTATGATGCACTGAAGCTCTTTGATAGCTTTCTCATTTCTCACAAGTTTTAGACAACTCCGCAGGAAGGATTGTACGCTTCTTGTCGACTCATCCTCATCACATCTTCCTGATGTGGTAGCCTATGATGTCTCCACAGGACTAAGGCCACAAGGTGTTTGCTGCGGTACGCCCCTAGACGGTAGTACCTAGGGTCCTGATTGTATAGGTTCATTAGAGAAAGTTTTAGCTTCCTGAAATGTTTCTTGATTCTTCTACAGGTCGAGTGGTGTTGATTTATTAGTATCTTTGCGCACCCACTCTGGTCCTATTTTCTTTCCACTATCCTGTGGTGTCCCGCTAGTGGAAGCACCGCTATGAGTCACAATGTTGACTCTTGGTTCTGGCTCTTTTTGTTTAGTAGCGATAAGCTGAATGTTCTGGTGTACCGCTGGCTTAGGTTCCCTGATCTTGGCTATCAAGGTAGGACATTCTTCTATAGAGTGATCGTAATATTTGCAATAATTACATGTCGTAGTAGGGCTCTGACAGTCCCTAGCATAATGTCCTACAACTCCATAGTTGTAACAAGTAATCGGTCCACGGCCACGGCCAAAGCCTTCACCACGGCCAAAGCCTCCTCCATGGCCTCGTCCTCTGAATCCTCCTCCACGGCCTATAGGAGCCAATTCATGCTATGGTCCTGCTGCCCGACCCGGTGTCTTTGATTGGACTCTATACAAGTCATGTTTTCTATCGACCATGAGATCATAGGCTCTGCAGGTATGGTATTTGTGTCCTATTGACTTACAAAAGGTACAGTATAGGTTCTTAGGTGTCTATACATACTTTTGAAGTATAGGGCATTGCTGAGGTGGATGTCCTCTTGTTCTGTATAGTTCACACCATGGCCCTTGAGTTTGTGCTAAGGGGTTAGGAGCCCCACTTGCTAAGTATTCAACAAATACTGGATAGTTATCTTTGGTATGGCCTTGTGCTTTACACTTGATACACCATATGTATTGTGCAATCTCTTTTCCTTTTCTGATCTCATGCATCTGTAACATGAGATTTTCTAACTGGTTTTGCAGGTTTGTCATACCTGTGTTGGTTTCAGCTAGAGGTGAAGCCTCTTGTTTCATCTCCATCTCCAACGCGTCATCCTGCGTCTGGAGTTTCTGCTGCATTAATGGCAATCTGATGTGAGGGAGTAGCGCTGCAATAAACCATTCCTTATGCTGCTCCGACGCAAACTCAAAGCTGACTTGGTCTATGCGGGATTTGAATTTCTGATCGAAGTCCCATACGGACTCTGTAGGTAACTGTTTAATGTCTTTCAGCTCTGTGATACACTGCGACTCAGACTTAGGTTTCTTAAACTCTTTGATCATGGTGGTCCTGACCTGTACAAGTGTTCTGGGTATCACTGAGGTATACTTCATATACCATATTAAGGCTCGTTCCCTAAGTGTGGTGACCAACTATACAAGTTTAATATTATCATCGTGGATTCCTTTAATGGTCCACACAGCTTCACACAAAAACCAGTGCTGCTCTGGGTATTCTGCCCTTGTACCCTTAAAGGTAGGTAACTTCATGTCATCCCCCATTCTATTTCTGCGTGGTGGATGCTGATTTGCTGTGTTACTACCACTTGGTGGTGTAGATGTAGGTGATGTAGTGGTATTATGTGCTACGGGTGGACTACTATATGGAGTTTCTACGGGATTGTTCTGAGTCCCGGTTGTTTTCTGTGGGGTATAAGGGTGGTAAGGGATACCCCCTTCTGTTCTTTCTGTATTACTATGACTCTACTGTGTAGTATTATCTGAACTATTTTCAAATATGGAAGAGCTGAAATCTACTTTATATTTCTTGCCACTACGTGTACATCCAATATCATCAAAATCACTCTCAAACTCTTGTGACATCACACTTTCTTAGCTTACTGGTCTGAAACTATATCCATTACTCCTTTTTCATTAAATAACATCTTAATGGACAAGTTTAAAGATTTTAGGTACTTACCGCAATATCCTTTGAAGAAGTACTGCTCAGCCTCACTGAAGCTTTTTGTCTGTTCAACTGCAAACTCTGTAACAAATCCTTCTAGCACACCGATAAGCTAGAATTCAACTACTTGTGTAATGGGATTATCAAGGCTCTTCATGGTCTGAATCAGCTCTGGTGTCCAAACAATGTTTCTTTTCTTTTTGAATATGCTCTGATCAGTCAACTTTGATAACCAGTCATACAGCTCGTTTCCATAGGTCGCAAAAAATATCGTATGCAGGTCTGTGTAGATATGTTTTTGCAACCAGTCCTCTGTACTCAGTCTAGGACTCTTGTTCTCTGTCACAACAAATTTTCTTTCTGTAGACTCAACCCATTGGTTGAGTTCTTCTTTAGTAGGATGCCAATAGAAAATTAGCTCTGTAATGTGTTCAAAGCTGGCAACAGAACCATTTGTTGGCTATATGGGCAGACCCGGGTTTACTGTAATGTACCAACAACACCCCTAGCTCACTGGCCCTTTCGGCGACAGACTACGGAGCGGCCTAAAGTCTCACCCAAAGTGATCTTATGGGTTGGCTAAAGACTCAAGTGTCCTTAACCAGGTTCTATAGCATCCTGGGGTCTCGCTATTTCTCTTAGCCAGCGAGATCTCTCTGCTACGCGTGGTTCTCTCCTCCTCACGGGTTTTGACAGGGGAAGGACTCCTATTGCATCGCAGTGACTCTGGCGATGCATAAATCTCTCTTTCGCTTAACCCATGATCTACGCTATCTCACACCGCAGCTCCTTTGACGGTGCGATATCGCCTACTGTCAACGTGATATCTACTATAGTACGTCCTACTGCGACCCTCATGGTCCAAAGGATATCGCACTGGGTGGAATGACTTGGATAACTTTCAACAAGATATTAAACACTCTGACATGAACTTCCATGGTTGAACACACTCTTCCTCAAGTATACTTACTATTCGAATAAGTATACTAGAAACACTTTAACAGAATGACTTATTACTGTGTGAAACAGGCACTGATAAACTCATATGCAGACGCCTGATACATGTAAATCCACCTTTAACCTTCAAAAATGTTGTAATTGAATGAGACTTACAGACATTTACTAACTGATATGCAACATTCATGTAACAGATAACAGCTACGAACTAAGTAAAGCACAATCACATGAAATAATCACATAACACACTGGTTTTACATGGTTCACTTCTAGGGTAGAAGCTACGTCCACATAACTGTGTTTATTATATCTTGAGAGAGTACACAGTTCTGCTGCAACCTATTGTGCAACTAGAGATCTTCTGGGTAACTCCGCACTCTCTACCGAGAGCCCTTCTCTCCTAGATCTCTTCTCTTTCTCTATATTGACTTCTTACAATACTCTCTCTCTCTCTCTCAATCCCTGCGGATTGTTACATACATACTCCTGGAACCGGCTGCTGGTTACAGTAAGGTAACTATGGACTGAATATCAGAACCGGAGCTCGACTCTATTACAATACAAAATAACTGTGAGCTAACAGACTAACTCACTACAAGTTATCCGACAAGCTAACCTTTTACAATACAAAATATATCCCTTTATAGGCATCCCGAAGGTCTTGCCTTTACAACATTGTGGGCCTGTCCCAACAGTAACCCAAAAACCCTAACTGTGACAGTCAGTCTATCTGTACTTGAACTGCCACTTTTCGTCACACCACAACTCTCTGTTGTTGATGTATATGTAACTTCAGAATGTATTCTTCTATGTATCTTATATATTGTAACCCGATGTTTATTCCGGGATGTGTCTATTATGTATTTGAGTCATGTGGTCATGCCCCGATGTTCTGATTGGGAGGATTAATAATGTAATCAAGTCATATCAAGTCATTAGGTAATTCCCCACAGTTTCAGGGCACTTTATTTATTATACACTAATTAAGGTGTAGGATCGAGTAGTAATTATTAGGTTGATCCTACGTGTGAAAAGGAAATTCAAGTGAATGGATGAATATAAATAGAGAGTGAGAGTCTCTCTATTTATCACTTGTGAAATACATCACTTGCTCTCCCAAGTGTGGTGCACTACTGGAGAAGAAAATTTTGGGACTAGACAGAAGACAGAAGACTACTACTATTTTGGGAGATCTCTTACTGTTTTGGTGTTGATTCTATATTAGAGGAAGTTGCGGGGTTTTATCCTCTATGGTTTCCCCAAGGAAAACTCTTTGTGTCTCTTGTCTCTTATGATGTGCTTGTGTTTTATTGCTGTGCTTGTTATTCTCTTAGTGAAAAGATCCTAATATCATAATTCTAGCTTAAATGTGATGAAAAACTAACATGGTATCAGAGCTAACCTGAGAAGAAGAAATTGTGTAGCTACAGGAACTAGGGCTTCCTATTTTGTGGATCTTCCTCCACAGATTTTCAGCAAAAGTATGCGAAGATGACTCCCCATTGAAGGGCGCATCTTTCTGTTGAAGCAGAATTTGATGCTTGTAGAAATTCTGACCAGCAATAGATTAATTTCACTCACAACAAATTACAATTGATCATGCAAAATTGTCAACAATGGAGACTGAAAATGGAGCTG
>LPNX010289901.1:2124999-2151855 GCA_001517045.1 Pseudotsuga menziesii
GCTCTGTGATGTAGTGCATGTGAATCTCAATGTGTCTGGTTCTCTGCTTCTAAACTGGATCTTTGCAGATTCGAATGGTACTCTGGTTATCATAGTAGATGGTAGTTGAGTACTCAGGTTCGAAACCACACTCTCCAAGTAAACCCTGCAACCATAAACACTGAGTTGCTGCATTGACAACTCCTCTGTACTCAGCTTCTGTATATGAGAGTGCAATGGCACTCTGTTTCTTGCTTGACCAGCTGATTGGCCCTTCTACAAGCATGAACACATAACTTGAAGTAGACTTCCTGTCTGTGCTATCACCTGCCCAATCACTGTCAGTAAAACCAATTAACTCAAGGTCAGAATTGGCTTTATAGAAAATCCCATGTGTCCTTGTTCCCTGAACAAAGCTAAGGATCCTCTTGGCTGCTTTCCAATGGATCTCATGGGGCTGATCCATGAATCTAGAAGCAACAATGACTGCATAACAAAGATCAGGTCGAGTATGTGTCAAATACAATAAACATCCAATCAACTGTCTATACAAAGTGTTGTTTACCATCGGTGGAGAATCATCTTCCTCTAGCTTCACTCCTGAAAGGAAAGGAGTTTTGCTTGCTTTGCAATATTGCATTCTGAATTTTATCAGCAAATACAAGGCATATTTGGACTGGTGCACCTTGATTCCAGCTTTGGTTTGAGCAATCTCAAGCCCCAGAAATTGACTTAAGAGCCCCAAATCTGTCATGGAGAAGGCTTGGTTCATAGCTCCTTTTAGAGAAGCAATATCAGCCTGTGAGCTTCCTGTAATGAGGAGGTGATCAACATATAACACAATGATCATTAATGAACCATTAATTACCTTCAGATAGACATTCGAATCTAATTTTCACCGAACAAAATTCAGAGATAGCAAGAAGCTATCTATCTTGGCATACCAAGCCCTAGGGGCTTGCTTTAGCCCATACAATGACTTTCTCAACCTGCACACAAGAGAATGGTCAGTAGAAAAACCTTGGGTCTGATACATATATATCTCCTTAGTGATATCACCATTTAGAAAGGCACATTTTACATCCATATGATGTACCTCCCATTGCCTTGATGCTGCAATGGCTAGAGCTAGCCTGATTGAATCCATCTTTGCCACTGGGGAAAAAGTCTCATTGTAATCAATGCCATGAACCTATCAGTAGCCTTTAGCTACCAATCTATCCTTTTACTTTAGTGGTGAACCATCAGCAGCAAATTTGGTCTTATAGACCCACTTACACTGTACTAGTTTTCTCCCTGGAGGAAGATCCACTAGCTCCCATGTGTTGCTTTTCTGTAGCGAGTTGAACTCCTCATTCATGGAAGCTTTCCATATTGGATCTTCTGATGCTTCTTCATATGTTTGAGGATCATACTCCACCATCAAATAGCATTTTTCAGTAAACTCAGGATCCTTCATGCATAGACCACTCTCAAATTGAGATCTAGTCCTCCTTGGGTCATTGGGATCACCAGCTAACTGTCCTGCTGCATGTAGTGTCTTGGATGCCCATTTAGGCCTTGTGGGACTGTTTGGGTCTGCAATAAACTCATCTCCATCAGAAAAATCAGAATCAGCATGTTCAACAAACTCTTTACTTACTTCTTGAGGTTCAGGTGGTGAAGAGGCTTCACCAATTTCCACTTCTACAAGGGGTTCTTCTTCAAACTGAACACACCTTTCAATGAAGGCTTTGTTTGTGCTCAAGTTTATCAACTTGTACCCTTTTGAATCTTCAGAGTATCCCATGAAAAGACACTCTTGGATTTGGGGCTGCAAAGCCTTCCTCTTCTCTGTCGGGATTCTAGCCCATGCCTTTGAGCCAAAAATCCTGAAATCGGTCACATCTGGCTTGTGCCCACTCCATGCTTCGAAGGGAGTCATGCCATACAACTTTTTTTAAGGAGCCCTATTCTGAATATAGGCTACACAGTTGATAGCTTCGGCCCAGTACTTTGGTGGCAAAGTTTTGGCCTCCATCATGCATGTTGCCATCTCCTTCAGTGATCTGTTCTTCCTCTCTGCAACACCATTTTGCTGTGGTGTGTAGGGGATAGAATGCTGCATCTGAATACCTGCATCTGCACAATAGTTAATAAAATCAGACTTGACATACTCACCACCATTGTCAGATTTGATGACCTTGAGTTTTCTTCCACACTGGTTTTCAACCAAAGCCTTGAAGACTTTGAATAGGCCAAAAACTTCTGACTTGTGTTTCATGAAGTGAACCCAACAATACCTGGAAAAATCATCAATAAAGGTCAATGCATATTTGGCCTGACTCATGGACATATGAGGGAATGGGCCAGCAACATCACTGTGAATCAGATCGAGGGGTGCAGAGGTTCTCTCATGGCTGGCTTTCTCAAATTTGTGCTCTGGGTGTTTTCTTAGGATACAGCCTTGGCATACTCCTTTGGAAAATTTTATCTTGGGAAACCCTATGACCATATCTTTCTCACTAAGATCAGACAAATACTTGTAATTTAAATGGCCAAATCTTTCATGCCATAGCTTGCTAGCTTCATTAGCATGGATAAGAAGAGCAGAGGGGGTTGAGTAAGGCAGGAAGTGTGAAAACATGTATACCTTTTGAGCATGATTTGCTACTCCTTTTGCAATGATTCTTCCACTTGAGATTTCTGTGATCTCAAATTCATCTGGTGAGAATGTGACTTTCTTAGGAGACCCAGTGTGGGTCATCTGGTACATTGATAGAAGGTTGGAGGCAATACCAGGGACATACAGCACATTGTTGAAGTTACCATGATCAAGATATATCCTTCCTTTGCCTTTGCTTTCAGTGAGAGAGTCATCTCCCAGTACAATAGATGGTCCTTTCAACATATCCAGTGAGGAGAAGGCCTCCTTAGTCGAAACCATGTGTCTTGAAGCTCCAGAATCTATGATAAAACTGGGTGAGCTTTATGTGCCAGCAACTAGAGCATGAACTCTCTCTCTGTCATCAGAACTTGATCCTCCTTCTCTCTTCTTTGAGCCTTCTGGAAGGGAGATGCCATTCTTCTCCAACAGTTGAGTTAACATATCTATCTGCTTTTTCATACAAGAGCTTTCAGTGTGATTGCCCTTCGAACAGTATGAGCACTTGTTCATTTCACCTTTGTTTTTCTTCTTCTGGGTATTTTTCTTGGGACCTTGTTGATCCTCTAGAGACTACTTCTTGTCTCTTCCTTTATCAGGTGGCTTTTTAGCTTTCTTCTTGCTTTTTGAATCCACCTTCGAATCTCCAGCAATCAAAGATGGATCTTTGGATGGTTTGATGGTGCCCATCATCACCAGCTTGTCTTGTTCTTGTGTGAGAGATTCCATGAAATCTGCAAGGCTAGGCATCTTCCAGGTTTGAGCTGTGAGTTTTGTGGCATAGAAGGTCAAAACAAAGACTGATTAGTTAGGTCCTAGCTTCGAGAGGATGGCCAATATGAGCTGATCATCTTTCTTTTCAATACCACACTGTTTCAGCTGCAAAACTAGTGCTTTGAACTTGGAGAAATATAGCTGCAGGGATTCAAAATTACTGGGACTCAGGGAAATCAGCTCATTTTCGATCTGGTGTCCCCTCATCTCATCTATCTTTTTGAATATTTCAGAAAGTTTCTCCCATACTTGATCCGGTGAATTTAATCCATCGAGATGGAAAAGGAGGTCTCGAGAAATACTGAGACATAGGAGGCCATAGGCCTCATCTCTCCGATTGTGCCATTTGATATTCTCTGCAGCAGCATTGGGCTCTACTTCTGTAGCCATAGTCACCCTATAGATTCCTTTCACTCTCAACAAGATCTCCATCTCTGCTTTCCATTCAAAAAATTTGAAGGGAGTGAGGATAGTTTTTTGTGAATCCATAGCTTTAGAAAATCTGTCCCGGCTGTCAGTAGAAGGCTCCCAAATTTTGACATCGAACCTGCAAAACAATTTTTGAAGGAGAGTAACAACCTACAATGGCTCTAATACCATGTATAAATTCTGACCAGCAATAGATTAATTTCACTCACAACAAATTACAATTGATCATGCAAAATTGTCAACAATGGAGACTGAAAATGGAGCTGTAACACAAAATTATATTAACTCAGTGTATAATAGCCAACCCTGTAATAACATAGGCTACTTAATAAATAGAATACATGAATAAATAAAATGCATGAGGAAGCATCCAAATCTAGCATAAAGCAGGCTTACCCAAAATAGGCAAATCCCCCATAGGTGTAAAAAGTTGATCCCAAATCTGTCATGAGGCTCACGAATTGGAAAGGGCGCATGGGAAAGCTAATGAGTGGTGGAATGGAAGCTCATACATGCTTTTGCATGGAGGAAAGAGTGGAGGAGGAAGAGGAAACAAATCTGATTCACCTCACCTAGTCTTGCTTTCCTATGTGCCTTAAAACACTGAAAAAGCAGGGAATAAAGCAGAAAAAGCAGATATGCACCTAGGAGGCCAGGAATAAAGCAGATTTGATTCCTAAGGCTTTCCCAAGCACTACATGAGTCAAAGATGGAAAGGTTGACCTATATGGATAGGCAATTAGCAACTTGCACATGGTGGGACTCATGGACTAGGCAAATAAGACAAAAATAAATGAATTAATGTCTAAGTGGGTAAATACTATGGGTTGATTATTCTAACAATTCCGAGCATTTTCAGTCTTCGATGCGGAAATTAGGGCTTTCTACAGAAGATGAATTTTTGAGTGAGACTAGCATAGGGTTATTCTCCTCATCAAAACCAAAGTTTAGAGACCTGGATCAAAAAATTTGGTTGGGTAAAACTCAAGGAAAGTCAAACCCTAGTTTGACCCTGAGCTACGAGAAACCCTAAATACTAAAACTGCTAAGTTTTGGTACAGTCTCTATATTCTGATATTGGAGAAGTATCAAAAGCTGAAAATTACAGGGGTCGAATAAACGATCCTTTTGAAGCCGGTGACCAAAAATCAGACTCTGATTCGCTGTACTCCAGGAGATATGATCTCTCCAAGTTAGGGTTCCAGCCTCTTCCAAAATTCATCCCTGAACAGGACATCTGGGGAGATCTGGGATATCGTGAGCTACAGAGGTCCAAATGGAATTCTTGAAGATTTTAAAGAAATGGAATATAATTTAATTTTGGTGGTCCGAATATTAGACTCAGAAAATGAACCAGTGACACGTGGCATGCCGTACAACTTCGCAGTTCTGAACAGTCCTGTAACAGGTCACCTTGGGAAAAAGATCATAAATCCCAAATGGTGAAACCAATTTTGATGAAAACTATGGTTTTGGATCTGGGACATGCGAGGTTACCTCAGAGAAAAATTTCAGACACATAGGATCAGTAATTTAGGAGATATCATAGAAACAGTAACAGGAATTTCTGCAGAAGAAATCAGTAATTTAGGGCTTCCTGTTTCGGGAGCTTCCCTCCACTGTTTTCAGAAAAGGAGTACATTGGACAGCTCCATTTGAAGAGATATATATTTTTGTCCAATAAGATCTGAAATTTTCCAAATTTTGAAAATTAGGGTTTCTACAACAAACCTTAGATCAACAAACTCCGGGACAAGGACGGACACCTCAAATCGGTAAGATCTAATCTTTTGTATTTCCATTTGAGGTTCTCATTTCAATATGATCTATCACAATAGCTTGATGATAAGCTTGGTGAAGTTGACAAATTCCAAGCATAGAAGTATTTGATCTCTCTGAAGAAACTGGATTGGACACCTACATGAGTATAAAGGTTCCAATTTCAGAGGGAGACGAGGCCAAAGAAGACATCATGCTCATGCTACAAAGGATGATGAACCATCCAGAAAGAGATCCATATATGAAAATGAATATTCTTCAAGCAAGGATGAATATGTTTTGATATCAGCTCTCACAGGTAAAATTACTCATGGAAATGATTATTGGCTTATAAACAGTGGGGCTTCCAAACATATGACGGGATTCAAGGAATCCTTTGTAAGACTGTCAGACATGAATCACCTCACAAGGTGAAACTAGGAGATGACTACCAATATCCAATAAAAGGTGGTGGGGAATCTTCATACAAGCTAGACTCTGGTAAGTCTCTAACAATGAAAGAAGTATTGTTTGTTCTAGGACTTAAGAAGAATCTTCTATCCATTTCAGCCTTGGATGCAAAAGGAATGTGGGTTGCATTCATCGATGGTCAAGTCATTATGTGGCCAAAAGGAAAGAAAATTGATGATGCAGTAGTGATTGGAGAACAAGAAGGAGGCTTGTACAAATTTAAGGGTCATCCAAAACAAGCCTTGATCCATGATACGATAGATCCCAATGAGCTTGGCATAGAAGGCTTGCACATGTGCACTACAGAGCACTACCTATTGCATTCCAAACAAAGCATGATGGAGTTTGCAAAGGATGTGCGAAAGGGAAGAATACAAAGAAGACATTTCCTAGCAGCAAAAGCAAATCCAAAGGCATTCTAGAAATCATCCACTCCGATGTATGCGGTCCAATGTCATCAAACTCACTAAGCGGGTATGCATACTATGTTTCTTTTATTGATGATTTTTCTAGAAAGACATGGATTTACTTTATGAAAAACAAAGATGAAGTGTTCAGCAAGTTCAAGGAATTCAAAGCCTTGATCAAGAACCATACTGAAAAGAAGATCAAAACCATTCAATCAGATAATGGTGGAGAATTCGATTCGAATGAATTCAAAGAGCTATGCAAAGAAGCAGGGATTAAGAGGGAGTTGTCAACTCCTTATAATCCACAACAGAATGGGGTTGCAGAATGGAAGAACAGAATTTCAAGCTATTTGAAGGGAAGAACAAAAATCAGAATATGACCTAAAGAATCTAGTTGAAGAATGTGAATATCTAGAATGCAGAGACCATGCAGTCATAAGAGTCTCTGAAATCGAGAACAACTTGAAGTGGTAAAAGAAAAAGTGAAGAATGCAGAAGTGATGATGGCCACCTTGAATGGCCTCCCATGATTGTGGAATTCATTCAAGGAATGTGTTCCAGAAGGAAGTGATTACTTTCAGCAAACTTTGGGAAGAAGAAGAAGCTTGAAATATAAGAAGAGAAGAGAAGAGGGGAGTAATTGAAGATCAAGATATCGCCATCCAAAGAATATCCCTCAATCAATGAGAAATATGAAGAACTCAACTCTTGAAGAACTTCTTATCCACCTTAGCTTTTGGATAAGAAACGATGCTATTATGAATGAAGAAGACGATGAAGCTGAAGGCTCAAGAAGGAGTCTACCCTCGAAACAAATAAATATAAGTATTCAATTGTCATTTCATTATATTATTTTGTTATGCATTTGTTTATATTCAGTTATTGTATTATGCATGATAGGATGTTTGCATTAATGACAGAATACTACTAATATGCATGTGATGGGTAAGTAGCTCATGGGTCTATACAAATTCTCCATTGCTACTTATCTAGAATGAAACCTCTTTGCTGACATATTGGATTAGTGCATAATATCAATGTTGTCCTGGTAGAGATGGAAGGCATCTAGAAAGTTTCAATGAGATATGGATGAATGTTGTATTGGATAAAGTAGTTGCATGATCATATATTTATGCATAAGTGTTTGCCAGTATAAATATTCCTTATGAAATGTTTCTAACCATACAATTGCATTTGACTTGTAGGAAAGATCACATACATAATCGCCTACAAGCAAAGAAGAATGAAGACTTGTTCCGAAGAACAAGTGACAACAGTTCAAAGACAAAGAATAATATGATGAGTGCAGTGACATCATTGATGCAGAACCTTCTAGCCACCAAGAAGAAAGGGAAGATCAGTTCAAGAAGAATGATGTCTGGGCATAGTATCGAGACCTGAAGAGAAGTTCATAGTTCCATCATGGAGTAGATGGAAACATCATGGGATACAAAGCAAGATTCGTAGCATGAGGCTTCTCATGAAGAGAAGGCATAGTCCACAAAGAAACATTTACAGCTAATAGAAGTGAAGTCACATGACATGCATAATCATGTGTGCAAATGAAAGAAGGCCTTCTACGAGTTCATAAGACACCCATGGGATAACACATACATGATGAGCTTGATGAATATCTTAACCTTTGCTACAAGGTTGATAGAGGATGACAAGCTCATAGATGGGTGCAAGATGAAATTTTGAAGAAGTTCAAGATAGAGGATCTTAGTATCTAGTGATCCTAGATGGATATTACTTGTCACTCCAGTATAGAATGTTTCAGTGCATAGAGTACGGAAGATAGAGGGAGTATGATGCTCCACTTCAGAGGGAGTGATTGCAGAAGATCCTGAGGTTCGACATGGTACGATAGGATGGGAATATTACTGATGATTCTAGGATTTACTGAGAGTAAAGTGGATTTCAACCTTTGCTTCAAGGTTGAAGAAAGAAGACCAGTGATGATCCTGTTATGTGTCGATGCACTATTGTTCTAGGCATGGAGGTGTGGCAGAGTACAGATGGGATCTTCCTTGGAGAAGGGAAGTATGCAGTAGAGATCCTGAAGAGGTTTTGGATGATGGACTGCAAGGCGATGGCCACACCTATGGCATCGAACCTGAAGCTATTCAGTGATGCTTCGTCAGATTCGGTTGATGCTACGATGTATCATCAAATGATTGGGTCATTGATGTACCTGACGAACACGAGACCAGACATTTGCTTTGCTGTGAACACCTTGAGCCAGTACTTGACAGATCCGAGGAATGTTCACTTGACAGTTGCAAAGCATATTCTGAGGTACCTGAAGGGTACAATTGATTATGGGCTCAGGTACGATGCAAATCAGAAGATTAACCTGGAGGTTATGTTGATTCAAATTGGGCAGGTAGTGCCATCAATAGGAAGAGTACTTCGAGATGTTGCTTCAATATGGGATCAGGTGTGATCTCTTGGTTTAGCAGGAAGCAATCCTGTGTGGCACTGATTACAGCTAAAGCAGAGTATGTCGCACCTTGTTCAGCTAGTTGTGAGGCAGTATGGCTACGGAAGCTACTGTCTGATATATTTGATCTCCAGTTAGATGCTACTTGTATACATTGTGACAACCAGAGTTGCGTGAAGTTGTCAGAGAATCTAGTGTTTCATGACAAGTTGAAGCATATCGAGATCAAGTATCACTATATCAGGGGTATGGTGTAGAGAGGAGCAGTGAATCTCCTGTATGTTGCGATGGAGGAATAGATAGCTGATGTATTGACGAAGCCATTGGCTAGGCTGAAGTTCGAGTACTTCAGAGAGAGACTTGGTGTTCTCCAGATCGAGGCTTCCTCCTAGAGAAAGTGATGAGACCCATAGCCATTCTGACATGGTGAGAGGATTGGTTCCTTCCATGGTTAGATGTAAGGGCTGAGCCATTTTGTGATGGTGAGAGGATTGGTTCCTTCCATGTCAGATATGAGTGCTGAGATCCATAACCATTCTGACGAGTAGGCCAGATATAAGGGCTAAGCCATTCTGTCATGGTGGTAGGGTTACTCCCTTCCATGTTAGATATGAGTGTTGGCCATTCTGTCGAGCAGGATAGATGTAAGAGAAATTGCCATTCTAGGAATGGAGGCACCTGGTTAGTTACCAGGAACACTCAGTGTAAGAACTGAGTAGCCATTCTGATGTGTTCCCACTTGGTCAGATGTAAGGGCTGAACCATTCTGCTCATGGCTTAAGGATTAAGTTCCTTCCATGTCAGATGTGAGTGTTGGCCATTCTGACGAGCAAGTCGGATGTAAGGGAAACTACCATTCTCTAGGAGAATGGAGGCGCCTAGTCAGTTACCAGGTAGCTTAGTCGAGGAGGACTGGGGGCCATTCTGATATGATTGTTGGGATGTGTTCCCCTCATGATCAGATATGAGTGCATGCCCTTCCATCATTGTGAGAAGGATGTGTTCCCACCTGGATGGATGTAAGTGCTGAGCCTTGTCACAAATGATAGTAGGTGTGTCCTACCATGCTATTGATTATAAGTGCTGAGCCTTTCCACAGATGGTAGTAGGTGTGTCCTACCATGCTGGTGGATGTGAGCGCTGTGCCTTTCCACAGATGATAGTAGGTGTGTCCTATCATGCTAGTGGTTGTAAGTGCTGAGCCATTTCACAGATGATAGTAGGTGTGTCCTATCATGCTAGTGAATGTGAGTGCTGGGCCTTTCTAATGGGATTGTAGTTTACTACATGATCAGATGTGAGTGCTGGGCATGCCTTTCTGACGATCAGGTTAGATGTAAGTGTTGGGTGAAGACCTACATGAGGGTAGGCCAACAACCAGCATGAAAAAGGGCTGGCTCTGTAGAACTTCCTATGACAAGAAGAATCATGAGATAGCACCAGTGTTGATCCAGATCAAGTGATGATCCAGATCCAGTAATGATGATCCAGCAGTAATGATCCAGATCGAGTGATGATCCAGATCCAGTCCAGTGATGATGATCCAGATTGAGCGATGATCCAGATCCGATTATGACTTGAAGATGAAGATGACTTGAAGACAAAGATGACTTGAATACAAGATGATCCAGTTGATACAGAGAAGAAGACCAGTGCTGAAAATTGTGTCGAAAGAATACCTTCCTAGTTAAGAGGGAGTGTTGATGTATATGTAACTTCGGAATGTATTCTTCTATGTATCTTATATATTGTAACCCGATGTTTATTCTGGGATGTCTCTATTATGTATTTGAGTCATGTGGTCATGCCTCGATGTTCCGATCAAGAGGAGTAATAATGTAATCAAGTCATATCAAGTCATTAGGTAAGTCCCCACAGTTTCGGGGCACTTGAGTTATTATACACTAATTAAGGTGTAGGCTCGAGTAGTAATTATTAGGTTGAGCCTATGTGTGAAAAGGCAATTCAAGTGAATGGATGAATATAAATAGAGAGTGAGAGTCTCTCTATTTATCACTTGTGAAATACATCACTTGCTCTCCCAAGTGTGGCGCACTACTGGAGAAGGAAATTTTGGGACTATACAGAAGACAGAAGACTACTGGTGTTTTGGGAGATATTTTACTATTTTGGTATTGATTCTATCTTAGAGGAAGTTGCGGGGTTTTCTCCTTTATGGTTTCCCCAAGGAAAACTCTTTGTGTCTCTTGTCTCTTGTGATGTGCTTGTGTTTTATTGCTGTGCTTGTTATTCTGTTAGTGAAAATATCCTAAGATCATAATTCTAGCTTAAATGTGATGAAAAACTAACATCTGTAGTCTTCCACGCTTCTCGACGCTGATCGTGGGTACTGGACACCACTTCCTTTTCTGTCCTTCATCTTCAATACCTTGGCCTCGTTGCCCTTTTTCCTTTATGAGGGTAGCTGAGCCCTCCTATCTTCCACCACTGCCTTGAATGCAATGGGTGAGCTCTCTCTTCTCGACCGCTGCCTTGACTGCGGTGGGTGATCTCTCTCTTCTCGGCCGCTTAAGTACTGTCGTCTTCTTTGACTTCTCTATTCTGATAGTCATAGTTTCTGGCTCTGATTTGCAGCTAGAAACATGCTACGATGTTGTATATTTACCTTATCTCTTATATCTTCACCAAAACTATCTATCCACCAAAATGGTAGCTTCTCCTGTAGCTGCGGGACCTTACTCCAACAAAGATCGATGGCTTATAATGTGTCCGCTTTATGAAGGTGCAAGAAGGATAAGGACATATGGGGCGTTCGATGAGATGTGAAGATTAATGGTCGCAGATCTAACTCGACAAAATCTACGGTTATTGTGCACTCCACCTTGTAGACTTGCACGTTTGATAAAATGGAGAAGCTCAGGGAAATAAGGTATGTGTCACTTCATCTGATGGCTGGAAAATAAAGGGGAAATATATCAACGGCCGTTAACGGATCCGGGGCAGGAAGTTGTGCGGTGGTTGGAGACAAAAGGTGGTAGCGGAATGGAAACCATGGTACACATGGCAGATTGTGATGCATTCCGTGGGCAAAAGTAGTTTGGCGGAAACCGTTGAAGGGGGCCTCTAGAGTGGGGTCCTATACAAGTGAAGTTGACTTGTTGAAGAACTATTTTTTATTCGCGATGGACGAATGAAAAGGACCTACATGCTCACCACCCTCTAATAGTCAATCTCAAATACATGTGGTCATAGTAACAGGAAAGTCCCGAACGCCCGAAATTCATCCACCGAATTACCATTGTTGTCTAAATTATAGACAAAGGAAAATATTTGGAAGGGTTTTGTCGTATTTTGGACGATAGAGAAGAATACCTGGTTGACAGGGACAGAGGAACATGTGACCCTTTATTGTCTATGGGAAGTGTATCAGTTAGCAAATAGAGGTTATGGAAATACAATTCATAGGGTAATGATATCCTAAATGCTTGTAAATCATTTTTATATCATTTTTCTGTTGAGCAAACCCTACATTTTCCCGAGTTTACAGAGTGGTGCGCAGTTAACTATTCTTCTTCTTAGAGAGTTATTGTAAGTCAGTCTACATCTAGGATACTGTGTAAAATTGATGCCAAGGTCATCTATGAAAACCTGAATTTTCCTGACAACTACCCTGATAGTCATGAACCTATAAATGAGTCCATTTTAACTGAAGTGTACAAAAATTGTGAAGCTGAGGTTCGCTGCAAATTCTTGTCTAGCATCTTGAACGAGGCTCAGTCATTAGATGGTATTTTTCTGCTGTATCCTATTTACATTTTTAGAAATGAAGTTCAATTAGTTGTGTCCTTAGTCTGTCAAGTCTTTGGTTTGGATGATGACTGTCATGTAAATGAAGTCATCTTAGGCTTCTTGTTAAAAATGAGCTTGATCGGTTCTGAGTCTTAGTCAGTCCATGTCTTTAGTTTAGACGAGTATATAGAAGAAGCTATACACCTCCAATTGAGTCAGTTTCCAAAAGCGAGGTTTTTTAAGTTTCACACTTATTTGCTGAACATGTTGCTATGTTCGAATGTCACTGAATTACAGTTCCTGAGTACTTTGTTCTCTTCCGATTTACCCAAGCAAATCAACATGTTTGAATTTGCAAATTCTATCATGTCATAAATTTACAAGATGTTGTTCGATGAAGTGTTGCCCCGAGTATTAGATGAAATGAAAACCATGATGCAATCCTCATCTGAGGATAGGATCGGAGATTGGTTTTTGTACAAGGATTTCACCATTTTGAGAATATATGGTTTTACTGGAGAGCCTTATAGGCTGCCTACTTTTCTTACTCGCAGGATTTTTGCATTAGAGTATATGAGACAAAGAGTGCATGCAAAATAATAACACTTTGGATCTTTTAAGAAATCTTCAAATATCAAGTTCCCTCTCAAAGTTGGTTCTTTTATTTTTAAAAATAAAGGTGCTTTGGTGTTTATAGAAAAATTGTTGGAAAGCATGGAATTTTAGAGGGAGCAGAGGGTAAATTATGATCCCCATAATATAATTTCTCTGAGAAAGCAGGCCAATAAAAACAATCCTTTTGACCACCAGGTTGTTGAAGGTCTGAACGAGACAGCCAATTTGTTTCATTTTATGGAAATTCTAGGATCTAATGAAAATACAGGCAGTAGACCGGTTGCAGTATCTCAAGTGATAGATGGTCCTAATATTTTGGTTAAAAGAAGTCTTTCTGAAGTTGAAAGTATGGAAGTGGATGAAGATGATTCACATAAAAAAGCTAAATTGTTTCAAAATGATAAAGTTTTGAGTGAAGTTATTTCAGATGATTTAAAAAGAATTGCTTTGGTTCTTACAAGTTCTGTACAGGTGAGTCAGTTTTCCTTTGAAGGTGTAGATAATATAGAGTCAAGCCCAGTTTTCAAGTCTAAAGAGGAGCTCATGACTAGTTATGTGGAGAAACAAAAGTAGTCCCTAGAAGAGACAAGGAATCTACTCCCGCGGGTGAGGAGTTTAAATAATCCAAAAACTTCCTTGATTTCTACCAGGGACATAGAAAGAAATACTTTTAAATTGGCCATGGTAAGTGAAAAGAAGATGTCAGAAATGGAAGTGAGATTAGACAAGATAAGTGTACCAGACAAAATACAGTTACATAAGCAAACGGGAGACATTATTTATTCAGATTTATTGCATGCTATGATGAGAGTTAATAAGTTACAAATTTTGGTGGACAAGTTAGAAGTTCAGCTAAAACATGAGAAGGTTGAAAACAAGGCTAATGCCATTCAAATTAAAAAGTTGCAAGAAGACATCATAAGCTCAAGAAATGAAAGAGGTAACGCCCAGGAAATCAAAAGACTTCTAGAAGAAAAGGACAACACCCTCCAGGTATTGTTGTGCCCCTGCTCAACAGCCTTTAAAAAAACATTATTTCATCAAACAAAATCCTATTTTGTTTGAGGAAATGTTCAAATTTTAAAGGGACAAATGCAATGAATTTCCAGCTACTAAAAGAGTGGTTTTCCTTGAGCTACTGATTCAGTGAGATTCCATATTTTTAAACAACCTTTGTGAACTATATTAAATTAACAAAATCACTACTGTGAAGCTATTGTTTGGGTAGACTTATACTCAAAAAATCAAAGGATGAGTATAAATGATTCTCATATTGGTTATCGTCATCCTAGCATTGAATCTTATCCAAAAACATTATAAATTGATTTATTGCTTGATTTTGTTATTATCATGATTGAGATATCATAATGGTTGATCTTCGTATGATTTCTCACATTACCATAAATATTACTGCAAGGTTGATTAATGATTTTCCATGGTTGGTTTGTTATGACTTTAGTAAAACCTAGAGTGTCGAAGGCCAGAGGTTTTACGTGCTATATCCACCATATCCTTTGATTACAAACCATAGTTGATACTACCATAGTGATTTAATGCCGATTTTTATGTAGTTCATATTCCAAAGTCTAAGTTCGAATGGATGGTTTGTATTATGATTTATCGTCCGCCACCTTTGAAGGGTAAGTTGAACTTACGATAAGGATGATGTGTATTGTGGTCTATCGTCATTTCAATTCATGTCGTTGCCTCCAATTTTGATCTACTTGTTGCGAAGTCGATATGGTATCATTAGTTTGGTACTAAAACTTGTCTATCACATTTAACGCTCAGTACTTGTCCTCCATCGTGGCTATCTCCCAATGGAACATCTGTTTCATGTACAGCGAGAGGTCTCATATCAGTCACACCGGATAAATAATGATAACAGGAGTTATCTGGAGTCTTCGATCGTCATTCCTCATTAATCAATTACCTTTCTGAGTGATAATGCTCTCATCCATGCCGAAATTACAAGGGTGCAGTCCACATTTGTTCATCGATAATTTTCCTTATCATGGGTTTGAGTTTCATTTCTCGTTCTTGCTCAGGATTTAACCCGAGTGCTCATTATCTGGTTTTTTGTCTTTTGCCGAGATGTGGTACTTCTTTTGTGTGCATTTACATGCTTTGACATGGCCGGTCATGGCGCCTGTGGTGAGGGTAGAGCCTTGCGAAATGAAATTGCTGGATGCGAACCCTGAGCTGTCAGCAAAGGTTCAGGCTATTGGGTGGATTCCATTTATAAGTAAATTCTCTGATTCAAACCCCGAAGTCACAAGGGTTTTCACTCTCTCCCTGGTTGATTATCAGGCTGAAGTAGGTGACCTCCATTTCAGGGTTGACGAAAGATCAGTGGCACTCACTACAGGTCTGTCACTAGAAGGCGAGAAATGGTTTAAATATAAACGCATGGATATAACAGAGTGGTGGAAGCTGCTTAAAAACCCCTGCCAGGATGTTTCATTTTGAACCGGGGTAGCTCGCAAGTACTTCAAAAAGGAGTGGCATCCTGTTCTGGATTTGATCCATAGATATTTGAGTTGCGAAGGCCGCTTGTCATCAGCGTACGTATATCCTCTCAGGATTATGTCTGCATTCATAGGTTTCCTGCTGAACTTACCTTACTATCTTTTGCATAGTCTATTTAAGATGTCTAATGTGATCAAAAAGGGTCCTAAACAGGTCACTTATAGCCTCTTTCATCATGGCTTAGTCCGTATGTTAATTGATAATGAGTTGTCAAAGTCGAACCAGTCCTGGGATGCATTTGTTGAGTCCAATGGATTTTCCTCTTTTTGCCACTATATGTTTAATAATCCTGATGAATGCAACAAGCATAAAGAGCCGAGTCCAGTTCCAATTTCCCCTTTACGTAAACCCTTGGAAAACCCTACTGCTTGTATGAGTCCTGAACCTTGCAGTGATCCTATGGCTACTCCAGTGAGAAGTACTGATACTCCTACGGTTTCTAAACACGTGAGGAGATTTTCATCTCTGTCACCAATTACGCCACAAAACAATACTGATAAAACTGGTAATCATGGAAGAGACCGACCGAAGGCCAAGTTGGTGGGTAGATTCACCAGGAGCATTGCAAAAGGCAATTCTGTCAAAACCCCTATGTCTGATAGTGCTCATATTGAGACTGTGGTAATTGATGATGAATTCGAAGATCCTAGTCTACCTGTGAATGATCAGTCTGTCGAGCATGAGTTTGATTCGAACCTTGATCATGATAACCCTCCTGCAATTGATAAAGAAGTATAGGCCGATCCTGTTATTGGTCATCCAACTAAAGAGAAGCATGTAGTATAAAGCTTACCTGGTTCTTATTGCATTGAGGATATGACGCATCCTCTGTTCATTAACTATCTTTTAGACAAAATTGGCAGAATGGAAGAAAGGGTAAATGAAGTAGCAGCAAATCGTGATTTGATGAAGGCTGATAATGTTGAGTTAAAGGAGAAAGTGGTTGTGAGTGATAAACAACTCTTACGCTTGAGAAATCACAAGAATAAGCTTATCAGAAGAGTTCTTAAACTGCAGGATGATAATGATAAGAACAAAGAAAAGCTCTGAGAGCTTAATGTTCAGATTGCACTCATGCAGTTTAAGGTTCAGTTGCCGAGTCAGTCCAGTGGTGTGAACATCCAAGTTTTCAATGCCCCTGTAAATTTGTAATGTTATTGGGTGTATTTGCTGTTGGTTTTTAATTTTGAAGTTTTGATGAAATGAAGATCAAGGCATCTCTGAACAGGTATTGATTTATTTTATTTTTGATTATCGCATAGTTTTTGTTATTTCGATGTGTGTTAATTAATTTATTTTCGTGTGTTGCATTACAGGCAATATGGTTGCTGTTCTTGCCGCAGATTTTGATGATGGTCTGTTTTTGGATGATTCCCCACCTGATCGGAAACAAAACAATTACCATACATTCCAGGTGTTGTCTCGTTGTTAAGATTTCCGATTTTTATGGATCGAATCTTTACCAATTTTAGGTGTCTTCACGTATAGTGAAAAATGACATGTTCTACTTGTCATTTTTATGGGAAATTGGTTAGAGAATTCGATTTTTCTATCTCTAGTTTGTAGGTCTATTTTCCTTTAGTGATTTCATGTATTTAAGGGGAGATAGCATATGGGATAAAGGGTTGATGGTTTATGGAAAAGAGACAACAAGACTGCAGTTTGATTTTTGGTGACTGGAGACAGCTTTCTGTTACCAGATACGATTTTTAAACTGGTGATAAATTATATTTATGTTTATGGTTTTATGCTTAACACATGTGTATGCTATCCATAGTCTTGTTACTATTTTTCAATATTATACATGTTTGTCATAATCTCACTTTTGAAATTGTGCAAATATATCATTTTCTGCCTATTGACTCATGCTGAATATCATTCTGTTAATAAATGCTATGTTGTAAATTAATGACTGTCATTGTTACGTACATGGTATATTCCTGTTGCTTGATCTTGATAATTTCTAAAAAAAAATTGAAGATTGTCAAGATTATTGATAGTCATTGTTAACAGATCTGATTTCGGTTAATTCGCATTGCTCCTTATCAGGATAGTACATAGGTTTAGATAATATGTTCTCATTTTCTGATTAGTATATTGTTTAAAAAATCTATTTCAATCAGATGTTCATACTCATTGTCATATGCAGATTACTCTTTTTATTATTGGTTTATGTACAGATGTATATAATGTATCTTTGTATTTAATCTAACTTGTTAATAACTTTATAAACTGATTTAACTTAGTTAATTAATTCTGTAAATAATAACATTTATTAATATGCACATGCATAGATACATATCTGATAATAACCAGTAGTGTTAGATCTTTCTCTTATATTTTTACACAGCATAGACATTCAGGCTAACAGAGCCTTTAAACCTGTCGGGAACAACCATCCCAAACAGCTTGGAGCCTGCCCTAAGGATCCCGGTCTGGGTTGTCTCCCCCGTTGCGTGCTTAGTCATAATACGCCCGTTAATAGGTATTGAAGAAAAGGTTGAAGATCCCAAGAACAGAACATGTTCAATCATTTGAATTGTTAGCATTACAAGAGGAGAAGGACAAGATTCTCCAGAAATGATGGAGCATAAAGGAAAAGCTGTCAAATTACAAGAAGAAAAATACAAATGGGAAACAGAGCGGAATGAGCTAATAGCACAAATATCCTTGCTAAAAAAAGACCAAAACAATGAAAAAGATTACATGGAGGAATTAATGAGCCAAAATCCCACTGATGAAGACCTGTCTATTGTGAATATTGAAAAACCATTAAATGATTTTTTTGCAGATGACTTACTAGTGCCCATGTCCCAAGTCATCCTGAAAGATGAAGAAATAAGAGAATTAAAGGTGGAAAATGAAAAAGTCAAGTCCGAGTTAGCCAAAGTGAATGAAAATAAAAATAAAATATTGCAAGATAGAAATCAGCTATAGAAGAAATTTAATGAATTGAAAGAAAGAAACATAGGAAAGGGTCCTCTCCAGGGAGCAAAGCACATAATTTGGGATACATTATCCATAGAAATTACTAAATTCAGGCACTATTTGAACTTCATTGATGATCAAAGCATATTGATCGATTTGGCCAATCAAAGACTGAAGTTAGTAAATGAAACTATGGAGAGGAAACCCCTTGCCATAGCCCAGAATGTGTTAAATTTCTTAAATTCATTAACATACCAAAAATTGGATGATATAGGAGTAAAGGACAGAATAGGAATGGTACTGTGGGCCAAAAATTTTATCCATAAGCATCATCTAATGAAGACAATCCAGGACAAAGATGATGAAATGATCTCACAGGTTAATGACTTCAAACAAGATTTTAAAGAACTATTTGAAGACGGCCTTCCTTCATTTTGGGACGAGGAGGGATGAATGTTTTCTCAAGAGCACTATCACAACCTGTTGGTACAAAGCCACATGGATCATTACAAATTTGATGATTTGGAAAAAGGGCTAACAGGGAAAGTCAATGTAGATAAGCTGACAGAAGATTTTGAGATATTACAGAAATTCCTAATCATCAAGGGAGGGTTCCCTAAAGTGTCTTATGAATCCTACATGGAGCTAGAGGTGTCCATTCGGGAGATGATCGAGTATGATATTTCAAGCGCAGAGCTATGGAGAGCCATAGCAAGATTCAGAAAAACGAAGTATATCCTTCATTCATGAAGACAGGTGTTGTGCGCTGAGGAGCTGCTTAGACGGGCCTTGTTACCGAGTTGATTTTAATTTAATGATATTTTAGGATCGAAGCTAGTAGTTTATTCCTAGGAGTTAGGAATATAGTTACAATACTTTGATTAAGTAGGTTATTCAGTTATAAATATTATTGGAAGATGAATCATTTTATGTATATAATTGCATTTTTTTTAATGTGATGGGGGTTGGAACCCATCTTGTTGATGAATGTTTCTTTTGAAGACATATATTTTTGAATAACAAAGTGAATGCATAGGAGTTATCAGAGATTCCTGCATCATTTACATTACAGTCCGTATTTCTCTTCTTCTGTGATTGTTTTTTCTACTGTAACACTCCATTCCGTTTTTCTTCATATCTGAAACATAGTGTTGAATGGTTAGAATTCATAGTGTTTATGCTCTGATCATCGTTTCAGATATTTTATACATTTTTCTACTAAAGTTAATATAGAACTCATCTTTGATGCTTTGTATTAATGGATTGTTCATTGTCTCTTCTGTTTCACCCGAACTAAATGAATGACTGTGATGGAATGGTTATCTTGCCTTTGATAAATTCTCATGTATATGTATTTGTGATATCTTTATGTATGTGTGACTCCATTACCCAATGGTTATGTGTATTGTTTCAACCATCTATACAATCTTTGAGTGTTGATTTATATCTGGCCTTGCTAAATCTGTATTTGAGAGATCCCTCTCTGGAAAGAAAAGCCAGTTTCTTTCTAAAAGTGGTTTTTGTTGTTACCTTTGGGATTTACCTTTGCAACCTGGGTACATTCTGAGTGCTAACAAAAGGAGTAGTAGTAGAAGTACTATGTTTCTTGGGAGGCTTAGTTGCTAATAAGGGCTGGATTGAACCAACAACCCCATCAACAGGAGTTTCTGTAGGTGGCTTGGTAGGATCTGTGTTTGGACAAGGAGCTTGAGGGATTAGGCCATCTAGAGTTCTCGACTGGGATTTAAAACAAGTCTGGATACTGAGCACGATTGATAGCCTGCTCTTTAGTAACAACACCACCCATAGCCACATCATGGACAATGGGAGGAAACAAGGATTTTGTGAACCAATCAGCCAATGATTGGTCTGGAATAGGAGATTTAATAATCCTTTGTCATCTCCTCCACTCATGAATATGATCATATATATGTGTGGAATTATTTTGACGAAGTGATGTAAAAATATCCGTACCAATTTCGTAATGGATGGGTAGCTAGAAACAGGTAAGAAAAATGGTTTCCAATGAATTAGATTCCATAAACAAATGTTGCGGAATTTCAATGTACCACTTTGTAGCTGTACTAGTCAAAGTTTATTGGAATAGCCTCAAACAGACTGAATCATCCATCAAGGAGTTGGAAGAACACCACAGATGGAAAGTCATAACATGGTTTGTGGGATCTTCTTTCTGCTTCCCATCAAATTTCAGGATATCTGATGGTAAATTTATTGGAATTGTAGGACATGAAGGGTTATGGTGGATGGGGTCATTAATCAACTTGGATAGATCAGGAAAGTCCAAATTTTCCAAAAAAGGAAGTTCCCAATTAGGCTGTAAATACTAGTAATACTGATATGAAATATGTATACCAGTAGGACCATAGGTCGATTGATACACTGGTTGTTGGGGATTTGTATTCATAGAAGATCCTCCTGAATATCCGCTACATGGAGGCAGGCCTCTAGGAGGAGGTTTTCCTCCATGTGGTTGTGGTGGTGTCCTGCCAGGTGGGAATCCACCAGGTGGTCCCCCACTAGGTGGGCCTCCAAAAGGTGGTCCCCTAGGTGGTGGTCCCCTAGAGGGTGGTCCACCAGAAGGTTCCCACCCAGAATTTGGTCTGCCAGAAGGTGGTAGCCATCTAAGAGGTGGTCCGCAGAAGTTAGTCTACCAGGTGGTGGTTTGCCACAAGGTGGGCCTCCATTAGGTGGGCCTCCACCAAGTGGCCCTCCCCAAGTTGGCCGTCCACTAGGTGGTCCCCCGAAAGGTGGGTCACCATAACCTCCAACAATATTGATAAGTCTCCCTCTAGGCATAGGCATATATGACTAATTGGGTTTCCTCCATGGTGTAAACATGTTTTCAAGGTAAGGAATATTGAGATATACCATTCCTGTAGATGTAGATTGAAAGTTCACATTAATTATGGATGGTAGATTTCCTGGGTGAGTGTATCCCCGAGAAGGTTGATTAATGATGGGTTGTTACACTAAGGGTTACCCTATACTAGAAGGGGGAGTAATAACTTTGGTTTTCATGGAAGGAACTACCACTGCTCACTGTTCTATAGTGGGGGTTTTTCTTGTACTAGATGTGACTCCACTAACTACTAATGCAACTTGAGCTAGAGGTTTACCCCCAACGGTAGAAGATACAGGAGAACTAGAAGAAGACCCAAGATTTTGAACTGTAGTAATAGGGTTGGAGGATCACTTTGGATTAGGAACTATTGATCCTCGAGCTGGTGATTTCAAACTAGGAGTAACTTGAGATGTTGAGAGTGGATAGTATCTAGTAGGGGTTCATTCCAAAAGATGGGGTAAAAGAACCAACACAAGCTCTCGATGAGGAAGAGGCAAAGCAGTGATGTTTGAAAGGTGTTCTTGAAAATTACGTAAATGATCCATATTTGGCTAATCCCATCTATACATTTCCTCAATCGATGGAGGATTAACAAAGGATGGTCTTGTAACCCCAAATTTGGAAATTTCTTAACCCATAGAAGTTATCAAAAAAGGAGCATTAGGGCCATATTATTTCGGCTCGGTATCATCAGACGAGAGATCAACCTAATTTGATGAACAACCATGACCTTCCATTAGAAAATGAAAGGCAGTATCTTCCATAGGAGGATGTCTAACCAAGGGATTATCATATGTAGTGAATTCTCCCCCCACTTCCACAGTTGGATTCTCTTCCACATGAGAATCAACTGCAAATCTCTAGTCTATGGATTCCATTGGTCTTTCTCCTACAATATCATAAAGTAAGGTGGAAATACTTGAACTCTTTTGGAATGTCTCAAAGGAAACTCAGCCAGATTGCCGGTCACTAAAAGCCTTACCTAGCTTTTGAAAACTAGAAAAAACACACAAAACCTATCCTACACAAGCTAAAGGTCACAAGCAAAGTTAGGTGACAAGAGGGGCTGATAAAATTCGGTTCCTCACTAGGATTGTCAAGTATTTGCAACTCGCAATATGTTGTAGGGTCCAACAGTAAAGTGTGATAAGTAGGATTGGAACTGTACCCTTTCCTGAATACCTGATTACCTGGATGGTACATTCGTAGTAGTCTCCCATTGGTATTTCTCCTACAATAGGAGAAAGTAAGGTGGAAATACTTGAACTCTTCTGGATTGTCTCAAAGGAAACTTAGCCAAATTGCCAGTCACTAAAAGCCTAACCTAGCTTTTGAAAACTAGAAAAAACACACAAAACCTATCCTACACAAGCTAAAGGTCACAACCAAACTTAGGTGACAAGAGGGGCTGATAAAATCTGGTTCTTCACTAGGATTGTCAAGTCTTACTCGTGATATGTTGTAGGGTCCAACAGTAAAGTGCAATAAGTAGGATTGGGACTGTACCCTTTCTTGAGTGTTTTTCTCGGTGTATTTCACTGACAAGATGGATAAAAAATTTTTTTGAGATGGTTTAGACAATACTAGAAGGGTCTCCCGATATACGCACGGTACATGGGAGATCAAACCCATGTTAGTGTTTTCTAATGCACAACCGTTCAAAAGGGGCCTTTTGATATACAATTGAGTACATGAAGTACCTTTCTATATACCTCAAGGGTACATGAAAGGTCGTTCGATATACCGATGGTACATGGAAGAACCACACAATTCCTGGGATGCAGTGCATGAAATTGAACAACAACTCCTATGTTTAAAGACGTTGGAACATGCCTCTATCCTATCACTCAAGTTACTAAAAATTGTAACCTATAGCTACCATTAATTTTATCTTGGACAATTAGGTGAATGCATGGAGTGTGGATAGAAAAGTAAAACCATGTAGCATAATATGAAAAAATTTCACTTTACTATTCAAAATATTCCCTACTTACGGGAAGGAGAGAGTGTTTTAATTCTATTTATAAAAAAAAACATTCCCAAACAATCACACTGAACCTATATTTTTGAAAGTGCAAACAAAAAACAAAATCCTAAACTGATATTTGAAATTAATAATGAAGCGAGATATCTTTTCCTAAAAATAAATACACTAGCACTAAAAGGCATACTAAACACTTTTTAACATCCTTCAAAAAATGGAAAGATAGAACTTATAACTATGATATATTTTTGACGATATAAGAACGTATAAAATAAAATAAGAACATGGATATCTGAATTATTTTGAAGCTAATCAGGGCTCCAATTTTGATAACTTTGTTAGAATAATCCTTCGGGATTAGTGTAAATAAATAATAAATAGGAATATGATTAGATAGGAATCCAAACAGGCTGAGCGGAAGGTGAAACCCAACCGCCATGTACTTTGTATAAATATAGGCATTTGCATTGGAAATGGATATTGAATCGGGAGTTATTACCAGCAAGTGGTATCAGAGCAGGGCTGCCTGCCATAACTCCTGGCTGCCATTCTGCTTGCCAGTCCATTGCCAGACTGCTCCATCAGTCTGCCAGTGGAGTCGCATGCAATGTATGCGTTACTCCATCTGCCTGCATTTATTCTCTGCAATTTTTTTTTGAATTACCTAACCCTAATTTCTCAGGTGAATGAATCACCCTCCTCCTTTTGCATGTTGAGTTTGAGGCTGCGTTAAGATTGCAGTAAGACTGCGTTGAGAAACAATACCAGCGTTATGAAGACTGAGATATCAGACTGAAAATAAAGTCTGTGTGAAATAATAATTTGTTGTGAGAGCTGCGACCCATGTTTTGAAGCTCTAAAACGTCCACCTCTTGTTATCTATGTGAATTTTGTATCTATCTGATATATTTGATATAAACCATCACAGAAGATTGTCTAGGTCACTATTTCTTTGTCGGCTGGCCTGTCATTGTTGCTTCAGCGTTATTCCTTGCTTCCATGGACTGCATATTCATATTATTCAGAGTATAACCACTACTTCCAGTAGTTTGTTCACATTACCCTCTGTGAATTTGACTTATCTGCGTTATATCTGTGATATCTCACCACTGCGTTTATGCTAAGACTATAGCCTTGCTGAAGACTGCGTTAAACCCTAGATTTTTGCGTGGAGACTGTGTGGAGAAACCATCCTGTGTGAAGACCAGCGTATGGTTACTGTGTGTATCTTGGTGTGAATACTAGCGTGGAGAATGCTGGTATATTAAAGACTGAAGCGTTGAAGACTGAATCGTGAACCCGACGTGAAAGTTGTGCGTTGAAGAATGGTGCTTGCGTTGAGGCCAGGGTGGAAACCCTAATTTTTGAGGGTGCGTGGAGCTACGTATTGAAGATATTCTAAAGGCTACGATGTGAAGACTATAAGACTGCTACGTGATATCTCTACTATGCCATAACCTGCTCGTGGAGAGAGACTGCGATGTCCCTTTGAGAACCGCCTGAATGTGACCGTTGGAAAACCTAAGTTTTCCCTAGTTTTGTGCGTGGAGACTTGAAGACTGTTCTGATAAATAAATGGCATGGGAAATGTATGATTATTCACAATTGCACCCTCGTTCATGATCCAGCTCGTCCATCCTGAAGATTGGCTGCATGATATGTGACCTCTTGATGTTGGATATTACTGTCTTGATGTTGTGAATCCTTTACCGGTGAAGATTCATTCCACTAAGTGGAGCTGCGACCTGCTACACTGCGCGTTGGCTGCCTGAAAATCGTGAGGTATTGTGGCTGCTCTTGGATGTGAAGCTTGCTGTCTGCATGGAGCTGTCTACGTGAAGGCCCATTGAATGCTGGAGAAGATTATTGATGTGACTGATCGTTAGAGACTGCATATACCTCCCTTCATCGTAGAATAAGGCGGTGATGTCTTCAAGTGCTTCTTCTACAGGTCTTCTGACTGTAAAGGCGTTTTGACGATTTCTAGGACTAATCTAAACATTTGGATCATTGGCACGAATCTTGGCCAGGCACTTTCCAATTAATATGTTGCTTATATTTATAGAACCAACATATTAAATTGCAGGAGGAATTTGACACTTACGATCCCAAGGCACATTGGTTTTTGATGCTGCTGTTGCTTAAGAAGAGGTCGAAAATCATAGAAATTGTTGCAGCACGTGATATTGTTTTTGCTTGACCCAATCTGGTGTTTGTGCAGAGAGGCCAAAAATAAATAAATAAATAAATAAAAAAGGATATGTTACCTGAATATAAGCCCAGATGAAGCGATACGCAGCCTCTTTTACAATAAGAATAATGATTCTCTTATCACAATGTCAGTATATGCATCTTGTATGAGTTAATGCTTTGTCATTGTTGAGGTCTCACTGCTGCTGAAGACTGCGTTGTATGCTGAAGACTGCCTTGAAGACTGTGTTTTATGCTGAAGAATATCATCTCTCTAGTAACTGATATACTTTGATATATTTTGTATTGACTGTATTGTAAAAAGTGCAGAGACTCAGACCTGCATTGTGTAGAATAGTGCACAGAATTTATATATTGAAATTAAATATAGAGCAGCTGCAAGATTGTTTTGATAGGACTATAGAATTATTTGCAGAATCATATTGTAATCTGTAAAGGAGCAGGAATCAAAACCTGCATCCCATATATTTTTTCTAAAGCATTCTGCAAGTTATAGTTTTCAGATTAGAGATGCACTCTTTGGCATCTAGTATTGGTACTGCCCTTGCCGGCAAAGACCAATCCAAAGACCCTTCCAAGGGAGATTGCGGCAAAGAGAGAGGCAGAAGAAGAAGAAATTTTAGAGGCAGAGGGGGCAGAAGCAAAAGATCAGATTTGTAGTGCAAGTGTTGCGGAAAGACTGGGCACACATCAAAATCAGTGTTGGGCTTCATGGGACTCCATCAAAGACAAGCACAACCAGAAGAAAGATGACCAAAATGCTAGTAAATCTTCTGATTCTTGTATTGTTGCACATTGTAATCTTGGATTTAATGAAATGACTTCTCTTTCATCTTACAAAGATTGTTGGCTGCTTGATACTGGTGCAACATCACACATGACATTTAGAAAAGACTGTTTTGAAGAACTGAATGAAAAAATAGATGGCATAGTGTACTTTGCAGACAAGTCAAGTATTAAACCAAATGGAATGGGCACCATTCGACTGAAGATGCCTAGATTCCCTGATTTCTTGTTGAAGAACGTTCTCTATCTTCCAGAGTTGCAGAGAAGCCTGCTGTCCTTGGT
>LPNX010289901.1:2154390-2274067 GCA_001517045.1 Pseudotsuga menziesii
ATTACCAGCAAAATTCAACCCAAAGGAGAATCTAGGAGCGTTAGATAAACTCACAAATCAAATTTGGTGCAAAACCAACAAAAACAATTAATTGAGAAGCAAATTACACACACAAATGTGAATAGAACCAGGTTATTTTTTATTGTCTAACATAAAAAATGTTATTAATAGGTTTATATTACATCATAAGAGTTTCATGAGGCTTTGGAATCCCAATGTGAGTGTACAAGTCAAAATTGCCAAATTGGCATCAATCCCCCCTAGGTGGGTCAATCACTCTCCAAAACATCTCAAACAACCACGAATTACTAACTGGACATGGCTGAGATTATATGGGGAAATTATTACACCTTGGCATGCATGGTTGTGGAAATATGGGTGGTTTAGAGTGTCAAGGTGGCATTAAATGCACTGAATCAAGACAAAAATGGACAAAATCCACCTCTAGTGCTCCTAGTCAATGAAATTGTCCACATTCAATGAATGGGAGTGCACCAGCAATGATGAGGGTGTGCATGTGACTGTTTTACTGAACTAGATTTCTCATTGTGGGTATGAATCCCCCATTTTGACTTGGTATTTGTCCAACTAAGCACCCCTAGTCCAAAAACATAGTATATTAATGCAAAATGCAATAAAATTGACTAAGTAGTGAAACTAAGGTATTAATGAGTTGGATTAGTATTCTAACACCCTCCCTTAATCGAAAACCTAAGTACATCTCACTGTTTCCACCTTTCACACACTTAGGTCACGTGGCAGAAATATTCAAGCCGCTCGGTGTGTCCTTGGGGGTAAGTCTCGAGTCAAGGTTGTCACCTTGTTCTTGACTCCTCCGTTTAGGATCAACTCCTAATGAAGCCAAGGGGGGTAGAACATATTAAGTTACTAAGGAAAAATTATTTAGTATGGTGATGTTAAATTGAATGAGTTACTTAGGAGTTTGAAATTTAACCATAAACAACCATAGATGACAAGACACAAAATGAGAGCACGAAAGCACAATGCTAACACACACACAATATATATATATATATATATATAGAAAGAAAATAGCCAGTGCCTTAAAATGGAGTCAAAAGATAATCAATGTACTTGCATGTTCTTGAAGTGAATGCTTTGTGACTGCCTCTTGGTACGTTTTAAGTTAATGTGAAATATGAGTTGATTAAAATTAGGCGAAGGGGTGGACTCCAGCTATACCCAAGAGTACTTGGAGTATGTCCAAAACTAAACCTTCACAGCTACTCGCAAGGAATATGTGGGATGAATGGAGTCTCTCAGGCTATTGTTCATAATACACCCATAGGTGTAACTGAGATCGGCGCCCCGAGATCACTTTTCAGGAGTTCCCGCTTCCTTTGGGTATTTTGCCACCGTAATGGTTTGATCGAGGTGTTGGATTTTCACCTGATGGTTTGTCAATTTGGGAGAGTTAATCCTAATTATTCTAGTCACTCAAATTCTTTTGATGTATCTTGACTGATCAGACAAACCATAGCCAAGTGTAGAGCATACACACCGGAGTCTTGTCAATTTTAGTAAATTTTAAGATAGGTGTTCTTGTTAAAAGGAAAACCCCCCAGGAACCTCTTTCAGTCCAGGTGGACCTCAATCGAGGAATAAAGGAGGGGTTTATTTTATTATGGTTACTAAAACAAATGATGATAGCAAATGAAACATAAAAACATAAGAAAACCACAATTTTCTAATTAGACTACCACGAACCTTTCTTCACCTTTCGGCTCAAAAGGAGGCTCGTGGGGTAAGTATTAAAGTTACTTTGAAACCAATAGAAATGGAATATGGAAATGATTTTAAATCAAATTATACTACCCTACAAATTAGTACTACGCTATATTGAAAAAATATGAATGAAAAGCAAAAGATGACACAGACGCAAAACCCCCCAGGGGGGATGGTGAATAGGCTTGAAAGAGCCTATTCGAAAATACCTTTTGTTTTTATTAGCAGTGATTTACAATATCATAAAATTGAAATTGATGAACTTTATTCCTTTTTATCTAGGATCCAAAGGCTTACAACAATCTTGTAACAAGCTAACTTCAAATATACGACGGTGGGGGAAGCTTCCGGGAAGCTCTGGTTCGTCCAAGAGTCAAAAAATGGGTAGAGTCTCCTTCTTATTTTGTTAGACCTACTAAAAAACATCAAACAATTAAAATCAAATTTTCCCAAACACACTTGAAAAGTGTTTTGGGTCACCACGCTAATTACCAAAAAAAAAACTAAGTAAAAATTGTTAAACAGGGGTAATCTAGTTTTGCTAAAAGGAACCAAAAAAATAAAGATTTCATTGGGATATTGGCTTGATGTTTGGACAGCCAATGAGATATGCACTTTTATTTCAGAATTTAAATCTTTAAAGAATGAAAAAAGAAACTACCTTATGAGCAAGCTTTAGATCTATGATTTAGCTACTTGCAAAAAAGGAAATTTCTACACCTAGATCTATCTTTATGAAATGATATTCTTTAGGAAATTGTAGATCTAAGCAAAAAGAATCTTATGAACTATATCTAACAATATATATTCAATTCTTATAACTAGATCTGATCATAATAGGAAGAGATAGGTAACCGGAAGATCGATTTTAATAGAAAGGAGCAAGAGAAGGGGAAAGGCCTGTTGTTGGATGGATCTGCAATGGAAACTTGTTAGTGGAATACAGAGGGGCAATTCCTTCACAATTTTTTTGGATGTATAGTGGAGTCAAACTAGATCCACAACTTGTCCAATCCTTACTACCTAAAAGCTAAACACACAATCCTGCATGAAACCTCATGAGATCTGGATATATATATGAAAAAGAGACAAGAATTACATGCAAATAAACTTATTAAACATGTATAATCTAGATCTTCAAACATATATTCTATGAGATATAGAAAAAACAAGTAACCTTACTTGTCCAACTATACCCCTATTGATTCAGCTGAATCGTTCAAGTCAGATAGGGTTCAGATGCAAAAATTGAGAGAAAAGTCGGCAACATCAATAGCCGTAAGACAATGCTTAATCAACACACATGAGAGAATTACACCATTTGGCCTCCAAAGCTTCTTTATTCCAACAATCAAAAGATTACAACAGTATTAAAATAGCAATCCCTTCAATCCAACTCTAACTAGCTTGGAAGAGGCAGCCTAATCTTTATTTATAAAAAAAAGGAGATCCATCCCAAGGGGGCACAAATCCCAAGGAGATAGACTACTGTAGCTAAAGGAGATTCCATCAATGCTTGATCTGTGTCTAGCTGAGCCAGATCTCAGTCTCACTGAGTGTAACTATCAATCAGGGGGCTGATATGACTGACACCTCAACCTGTTGACTGAAGAATCCACCAAAACTCATCCAGATGATCCCAAACGTGTGGAGGAGAGAGGGAGGGTGAAATTCGCCATAAAGGATGCTGAAGTTCAACTCTGGATCTATCTAGATCACCTCCTTCAGTCAAGGATTTGTCATATCCAGTCAATCTGGTTCAGATCTGACTGGTTTCAATCAAATCGGTTGAGAATCCACTGATCTAGGATTTTGGATTTGCTCCATTATTCATCAATTTATTAATTAAAATAATCAATAATTGATTTTTTGGGGTTTTCTGACTTGAGTGATGGAAAATGACTCAAAACTATGAAATAGTGGGTCCATGGGTTTACATGGTGCTCTTAACTTGAAAATGAGCACCTACATGACTGAAACTGATTATTTGGCCCACTTTTATTACAAAATCAATTTTTCCAATTAAACTATTAAAAAATAGCTTAAGTTTTGGAAAAATTAAATTTTAATAAAAAACACTTAAAAAAATTTTAAAAAATAAAAAGTTGAAAAAACCTAGGGGGACTTAGACATGTTCATATGACTCGACCATGATGCCTAGCATGTTTATACATTGACACATATACTCTAATAACTTCAATAGGACTAAATGCCAAGCCAACCACCCCAAATTTGGAGGTATGGAGTGAAAAACTCATAAATTATCAGTCGTTTATTCAACAACCAATAATAACCAAGGGAAAAAACACCCTGGGATGATTGGATTGACAAATAAAGTCTAAGAGACCAATTCTTTTATAGACACTATCATGCTAGAACATTTATTACAATTCCCCCATGGGGTATGAACATGTGATATAGTACAACAAATCTTCCCAGAAGTAAGACTGAAGGTCTTCTGAAGTTCGAATAAGTTATCCTTGTACGGTTCACCGTGCTCACTTGATAAAAAACCACTAAGTACAAATTAGGTGGTAACACTCACAAAATAAAGGAGGCCTTGGAAACAATGGATCAAGTCACCTCAATTACATAATTCAAAATTTTTATTTTCCCATATAAACCAAGAAAAAGAAGGAAAATCACATGGGACAAAACCTTCCCTCAAGAATGGACATGGGGCTGAAAACTGCAAAAAATAGCATAAAATCACCATCCTTCACTCACCCCAATAAAATATCTCAGGTAAGTGAAGGTATTCTCTGTAAAAACCTTGGTGAAAATGTCGGCAGTTTGCTTGGTGTATGGACAATACTGTAGTGAAATCACCCAGTCCTACACTAAGCCCTGGATGTAGTGCATATGGATCTCAATGTGCTTTGTCCTCTACATGTGAACTAGATCAGGAGATATTTTGATGGCACTTTTATTGTCCACTCAAATGTTGGTTGGAGAATCAATGGTGACACCAAATTCCCGAATAATTCCCTGTAACCAAACACATTGTGTAGCTGCATTGATTGTTGCCCTGTACATGGCCTCTGCTGATGAAATTGAAATGGTGTGATATTTATTACTTGACCAGAAAATGGGACCTTAAACAAGAATAAAGACAAAACCTGAAGTTGACTTCTTTTTAATAGGATCTCCAGCCCAAACTGAATCAGAAATTCCAGTTAGTTGAAGTGAGGAACTAGCCGAGTAGTGCATCCCCAAATTCTTTGTATTAATTTGTCACAGTGGTCTAGGAACTGAAAACACAGTCTCACAAAGAAGACAGACATATACTCATAAAATTGGCAAAATGGTGCTGCAATGGAAGTAGCAGCTCTGTATATTAAAAAAAATAATGAATAATACAATACAATGATCATGCTAGAAGCATGAATGCCAAAGCAATTCGAATTCCCAAGGAGGTCATTTGAATTGAATGAGTGAGTCTAGCTTAACTGAATGTAAGCCACAGTAAACACTCAAGTTAACCATTGATCAAAAACCTAATTGACTCAACTGAGCCCTAACTAAAGTTAGAGTGCAATAAATGACTGAGTCTAACTGAAAGTAGCTCAGACACATGTCACTGCAAGCCAACCAACAAGTGGTAGCGCATCAATGACTCCAATGAACCTCGATGAGGTTAACTGAAGTGTAACTGACCATCAGAAGTGGTTGGAGGGGCCCCTGTTGACTCCAGTTCATTAAATAATCAGTAAATAATCAATTTAATGAAGGAAGGAACCTTCACTGCTCTATTTAACTGATTGTAACCATCAGTTAGCAATATGGGCCATTAATTACACTCAGATCACCCCCGGAGTGCTCCAATTAGCCTCCCCAAATGTAGGATAAGGCTAAGTTAACTTCCTTGACTAAAGGTAGGCATGGGTGTGCTCATGCTGATGCCATCTAGTGCTCCTTCGATGTCAATTAAGTCAATAAAACTTAGGATACTGGTTTAACTAGCCCAAATTGACCAAAATGACTGTGTATGGTGGTAAATGTCTCCAACACCCCCCCTTAAGCTATACTCAGGAGGAGTAGAAAACATAAAGTGCATAAGAATTCTAGGGCCCCAATAACTAAGGCCATAGGTCACCCTATACAATACTGAAACTCAAACAATGCTAAAAAAAAAAACTAAGTGAGGAAAAGAGGGAAAACCTAGTGGGAAAAAACCCCCCTCAAGTTGAACACTGAAAGTAGTTGGATCACCCTAATGAACTCACCCACAACAATGAATGGAGGTAATTTAACTTCTTTTCTAAAAATCTCTTGGTGAATATGTCTGCAATCTGCTCATCAGTTAGGTAGTATTGCAGAAAGGTGGTCATGTCATGCACTAGCTCCGTGATATAGTGCATGTGTATCTCTACATGCTTGGTCCTCTTCCTGGTAACCAGATCTATGGATATCTTAATAGCACTTTGATTGTCACAAAATAGGATAGTGGACAAGGTACTACCAAGATCAAGCTCTGAAAGAACGCCTTGCAACAAAACAACTTGGATGTAAGCATTCACCGCTCCTCGATAATCGACCTTTGTTGAAGACAATGCTATGGTGGCCTGCTTTTTGCTAGACTAGAAAATGGGGCCACCACAAAACACAAAGACATATCCAAAAGTTGACTTTTGATCAATGGAATCACCTTCCCAATCTAAATCTATGTATCCAACCAGCTCTTGCTCGGAGTTTGGAGCATAGTGAATGTCGTAGCTCCTGGTTCCCTAAATGTACTGGAGGATCCTATTGGCTACCTTCCAATGAATATCATGGGGCTTCTACATGTATATTTGGATACATCATTCATGGCATAACAGATATTAGGTCAAGAATGAGTCAAGTACAACAAGCTACCAATCAGTCGTCGATAAATAGTGCAGTCCATGGGAGGTGTGTTTTTTCCTTCTTCAAGGCTGATCCCTAAAAGGAAAGGGAATGGTGTAGGCCTAAATTCAGCCATGTTAAACTTGACTAACAGTTATGATATGTATTTGGAATGAGTGACCATTATCCCATCAGAATTTTGCTTAATTTCGAGCCCCAAAAATTGTTTTAAGAGCCCCAAATCGCTAATTTCAAATGCATTGTGGAGAGCAGTTTTGATGACTGAAATAGAAGCAACTGTGCTACCTATTATTAGTAAGTCATAAACATATAAAAAAATAATAATTGAATGACCATCATAATTCTGTATATACACATTTGTATCTGATCTACACCTTTGGAAGTTTTACGAGAGAATCAAGGCATCCATCTTGAAATACCACTCTCTTGGGGCATGTTTTAACCCGTATAGTGACTTCTTTAGCTTGAAAACCAAAGATGGATCAAGGATGTAGCCCTCAATATACTTCATGTATATCTTCTCATGAATATCTCCATGCATAAATTCTGACTTAACATCCATATGATGCACTTCCTAGTGCTTAGATGCTGAAATTGCCAAAACTAGGCGAATGGAGTCCATTTTTGCAACCGATGCAAAAGTCTCATGGTAGTACACACCTTGGACTTGGTAGAAACATTTTTCCACCAGAATTGCCTTATATTTGTAGGTGTTTCCATATATAGCAACATTTTTCTGAGACACCCACTTGCATTGAACCAATTTCCTTCCCAAAGGAAGAGAAACTAGCTCCCAAGTAGTGTTTTTCTGAAGAGAATTCATCTCTTAATGCATGGAAACTCACCATCTCAGATTCTTTTGATCATGGTATTCATACTTTGGGTCTGAAATTATCATCAAATAAAAAGTTTCAAATATCAAATAATCAGGACAAGAGAGCGCAATATCTTCTCTTTGGAAATCAGACCAGGTTCTCCTTGGATCATCCGGATTTTCAATGTTATCTCCTGCAGAGGAGAGTGTCTGTCGGGCCCATGTTGGGAGATTATTTTGTACTTTAGGTTCCGATTCAGAATCTAATTTTTTCTATACACTGATATCATAAATCATAGGATCCAAATCAGGGTCACCACCCCCAATTTCATCATCCAAATATTCAGTAGAATAGGAAAGAAATTCAACAGTTTCCACCTTCACTAGTTCCACCTCCTGAAGAGGCTCATCAAACTCAACACTCCTTTCGATGATGATCTCTTTTTTTTTCTATCCAACAAATTGAAAATTTTTGATTCATTAGGATACCCAATAAGCATACATTCTATTATTTGCAGTTGCAAAGCCCTCCTTTTATCAAGTGGTATTCGGTCCCATGCAGTGGACCCAAACACCCGCAGGTTCGACACATCCGGCTTCTGTCTGAAGTATGATTCAAAAGGGGTCTTCCCTTTCATGGATGACTATGGAACTATATTTTGAATGTAATTTTCAGTATGCATGGTTTCATCCCACAAATTTTCATCCAACTTCTTTGATTCCAACATACAGGTGGTCATCTCGTTGAGAGACCGATTCTTCCTTTCCGCTACACCATTCTACTGGGGAGTGTAGGGAATTGAACGATGGACCTGAATACCACTTTGGGAGCATATGTGCAGCAAATAATTACTGAAATACTCCCCACCATTATCATATCTCAAGCTCTCGATCTTTTGGCCATATGCATTCTCAAGAAAGGCCTTCAATTCAGTGAATTTTTCACAAACTTCATACTTCTTTTTGATAAAGAAGACCCATGTGTACCTGGAAAAATCATCAATAAAATTCAAAACATACCTTGATCCATTCATGGATTTGATAGGCATGAAACCACTGATATCAGAATGTATCATCCCCAATATGCATGTAGCTTGACTTTCCTTCCCCCAATCGAACTTGTTCTTAGGGTGTGTTACCACCTAAGTTGTACTTGGTGGTTTTTTTTCTATCAAGTGAGCCTGGTGAACTGGACAAGGATAACTTGTTCGGACTTCAGAGAACCTTCAGTCTTGCTTCTGGGAATCTTTGTTGTACTATATCACATGTTCATACCCCATGGGGAAATTGTAATAAATGTTCTAGCATGATAGTGTCTGTAAAAGACTCGGTCTCTTAGACTTTATTTGTCAATCCGATCAGCCCGGGGTGTTTTTTATCTTGGTTATTATTGGTTGTTGAATAAACGACTGATAATTTCTGAGTTTTTCACTCCATACCTCCAAAGTTGGGGTGGACGGCTTGGAATTTAGTCCTTTTGAGTTTATTAGAGTCTATGTGTCAATGTATAAAAATTCTAGATATCATGGTTGAGTCATACGAAGATGTCTAAGTCCCCCTATGTTTTTTCAATTTTTCAACTTTTTAGTTTTTTCAGTGTTTTTTATTAAAATTTAATTTTTCCAAAACTTAGGCTATTTTTTAATAGTTTAATTGGAAAAATTGATTTTGTAATAAAAGTGGGCCAAATAATGTGTTTCAGTCATGTAGGTGCTCATTTTCAAGCTAAGAGCACCATGTAAACCCATAGACCCACTATTTCCTAGTTTTGAGTGATTTTCCATCACTCAGGTCAGAAATCCCCAAAAATCAATTATTGATTATTTTAATTAATAAATTGATGAATAATGGAGCAAAATCCAAAATCATAGATTAGTGGATTCTCAGCCGATTTGATTGAAATCAATCAGATCTAAAGCAGATTCACTGGATCTGACAAATCCTTGACTGAAGGAGGTGATCAAATCAGATCTAGAGTTGATCTTCAGCATCCTTTATGGGGAATTTTGCCCTCCCTCTCTCCTCCACACATTTTTGGCTCATCTGGATGAGTTTTGGTGGATGCTTTAGTCAACAGGTTGAGGTGTCAGTCAGATCAGCCCCTCGATTGACAGTTTCACTCGGTGAGACTCAGATCTGGCTCAGCTAGACACAGATTAGGCATTGATGGACTCTCCTTTAGCTGATGTGATGTGTCTCCTTGGGATTTGTGCCCCCCTGGGCTGGATCTCCTAGTTTTTGTATATATCCAAGCACAACAACCTCTTCCAAGCTAGTTAGAGATGGATTGAATGGATTTCCATTGTAATTGTGTCTTGATCATCATTTTTTGAAATAAAGAGAATCTTTGGAGGCTCAATTGTGGAGTACCTTTCATGTGTGGATTATCATTATCATGCTGCATTCGAGGTGAATCTACTATTTTTTCAATTTTTTGCACTTAACTGTTGTCTACCTGAATGGTTATTGAAATCATAGAGATAGATCATTGTAATTAAGCTTACTTAATTCTATTTTTCTGCATATGTTTGAATGAGCCAATACCCATATGCTAAATAAGATTTTTTGCATACTGTATCATCTACTTCTCATATGTATCTTCAGATTTTATGGTTTCGTTTGCAGGATTTGTTGTGTAGCTTACAGGTTTTCCGTGATTGGAAGATCTATGGTTCAGGTTTGATTCCATTGGTGTTCCAATAGAGTTTTCTAATATTTTTCCCCTTGGTGCTTCACTACCAAGTCTCCTTTGCAGATATGCTTCAGCAACAAGCACTTCTCTTCTCCTTTTCCTCCTTAAAAATCAATTTTCTTACCTGGTTACTATGTTTGAAAGATTTGTTATCATTTGTATCTGTTATATCAAAGTAAAATTTACATATATATTATATTTCAAATCTCATAGTCTAGATATTAATTCTGAAACGTATCATTATCCCTTCTAGATCTAGCATAAGGAAATCGTCTATTTTGCATGCTAAGTTAAAGAAAATCAGTAGGTTGCATGCTCTAGATTTCCTTTTCTATTTTAAAAAATTTAAATCTATAAATAATTGCATATTTCATTGGCTGCACAAACAGCAAGCCAATATCCCAAGGAAAGCTTGCTTTCCTTGGTTCCTTTTTCACCTGTTTAGCTAGTTTTAACTTAATCTTTTTGAGTTAAGGTAGGCTGATCCAAAGGTAATATTAAAGTGATTTTGGGAATATGTTATTTTTAACATGCTTGATGGTTTTTATCAGGTGCAACAGAAAATAAAATAATCTTCTGTTCAAAGGTGGCCTCAGGAGCGTTCAAATCCCCCCAGGGATCTCCCATTTGAATAAAACCTTTAATTTTTGCACTTTTTAAGCTCTTGATTTCACTCCGCATAAGTATAAAGAGGAATTATATCAGTTCTCTGATATTTTAACCACTTTTAATAAAAATATTTTTTGAATAGGCTCTTTCGATCCCATTCCCCATCCCCCCTGGGGGGATTTGCGTCTGTGTCCTTTTTTGGCTTATGTTCATCTTTTGTAATCTAGAGTAGCATTAATCTGAAGGATAGAATACTTTGACATAAAATCAATTCCATATTCCATTTTTATTGTTTTTTAAAGTAACTTTAATACTTACCCCACGATCCTCCTTTGAGCCGAAAGATGAAGAAAGGTCTGTGGAAGTCTAATTAGAAAATTGTGGTTTGCTCATATTTTATGTTTCATTTTCTATTATATTTTGTTTCAATAAGAATTATAAAATTAACCCCTCCTTGATTCCCCGATTGAGATCCACTTGGATCGAAAGAGGTTCCTGAAGGGTTTTCTTTTAACAAGAACACCCATTGTAAAATTTACTAATATTAACAAGACTCTGGTGTGTATTCTCTGCACTTGGATGTGGTTCATCTGATCAGTCAAGCTGTATCAAAAGCACTTGAGTGACTAGTATAATTATGACTCACTCTCCCAAATTAACAAACCAACAGGTGAAAATCCAACACCTAGATCAAGCCATCACGGTGGCAAAATACCCAAAGGAAGCAGGAACTTCTGAAAAGTGACCTCGAGGCACCGATCTCTGTCACACCCTAATGGGTGCGTTATGAACAATAGCACCAGAGACTCCATTCAGCCCAAATATTCCTTACAGGTAGCCGTGAAGTTTTATTTTTGGACATACTCCAAGTACTCTCGGGTATATCTAGAGTCCACCCCTTCGCCTAATTTTAATCAACTCACACTTCAAATTTAACTTAAAATGAACCAAGAGGCAATCACAAAACATTCACTCCAAGCACATGCAAGTACATTGATCTTATTTTTTGACTCCATTCTAAGGCATTGGTTATTTTCTTGCTTTATATATATATTGTGTCTCAGCATTGTGCTTTTGTGTGTTCATATTTGATTGTCTATAGTTAAATTTCAAACTCCTAAGTAACTCATTCATTTTAACATCACCATACTAAGTAATTATTCTTAGTAACTTAATAGGGTCTACCCCCCTTGGCTTTGTTAGGAGTTGAGCCTAAATGGAGGAGTCAAGAACAAGGTGACAGCCTTGACTCAAGACTTTCCCCCAAGGACACACCGAGTGGCTTGAATATTTCTACCACGTGACCCAGGTGTGTGAAAGGCGGCAACAGGGTGCTTTCCGACAACACAACCCTTGCAAATTCTAGTAGTTTCCTTGATGACCAAGAGGCCTTCAACCATGGATTTTTTCTGTAATTGATGCAAGTATTTGAAGTTGAGATGGCTGAACCTCTCATGGCACATTCTACTAACTTCATTTCCATGAGTCAACAGTGCAGTGGGATTTGCATCTTCCACAAAGTGGGAAAACTCATAGGCTTTTGCATGATGGTTTGCAAGGCCTTTTGCAACAAGTTTCCCAGATGCAATTTCCATGATCTCTACATCATTCAAACTAAAGAATACTCGCTTGGGAACTCCCATATGTTTCATTTGATAGACACTCAGAAGATTTGATGCCAGAGACGGTACATATAAAACATTTGAAAAATAGCCATTCTCAAGATCAACAGTACCTTGTCCTTCTGAAATCATGATGGAGTCATCTCCCATGTGGATGGGGATAGATTTGCTAGTCTCCAAAGATGAGAAGGAGTCTCTTTCAGCCATCATGTGGTTCAAAGCTCCAGAATATATCAAGAGTGCTTTGGACTTTGAAGTGCTTGCCATGAGGACATGACCTCTTTCATGCTGTGGTTCTTGATCTTGCTGATCTCTCCTCTGAAAGCTTTCTAGAATATTGATGTGATTTCTCTCAAGGAAAGAGGTAGCTTCATCAAGTTTCTTCTTCATATAGGCATGTTCAAGGTGGAATCCCTTCCCGCAGTATGAACAATTAACTTTCTTCTTTCCATGATGCCCTTTTCCTTTGTTCTTGTTTGAGTTGAAAGACTCACCATGCTACTAGTTTTCAACTTTAGGATTAGGAGCTTAGAATTTAGTTTTTGGGTTCTTCTGCTGCTTTCCTTTACACTTCAAATATTTGGGCCCCGAGACATGGATGGCTTGATCACGGAAGGATCTGATGATCCCCATCTAGATAAGCTTATCATGTTCACTTGTTAGGGACTCAATCAAGGCATTGAGTGTAGGTATCTTCCATTTAAGGGTTGTGAGCTTCCCCGCATGAAATGTAGAGACAAAAATTGAATAATCAACTCCAATTTTGGAGAGTATGGCGAGGATGAGCTGATCATCCTCCTTCTCCACTTTGCATTGCTTCAATAGTAAGACAATGTGCTTGAACTTTGTGAAAAATTCATTCAAGGTCTCGAAATTGGAAGGATGGAGAGACATAAACTCATTCTCAAGCTGGTATACTCTTAGATCATCCTAATTTCCATACAGGGTTTCCAATTTGTCCTAGATTTTCTTTGGAGTCTTCAATCCCGAAAGATGGAAAAGAAGATCCCGGGAAATAGAGAGGCATAATAATCTGAATGCTTCATCCTTCTTGTTCAAGATTCTAGCTTTGTCTATCACAGAAGCAGGATCTTCTTCAGTGTCCATAGTGACCCTATAGAGTCCTCTAGCATGTAGCTAGATCTCCATGTCTCCTTTCCATGAGTGGAAATTGAATGGAGTCAAGAGTTCTATGGAAGAAGCCATCTAAATATGCTGGAGCAAATGCTTTCACCTATTAAAAACCTGAAAATCACAACAAAAGGGGCACCATACAGTTGGACAGCCTACACATTTTAGGCTTTCATCACACCCAGCATAGTCAATCAAGCATGCTTGATCAACAATTTCCTTACTTGGGGTATTAAGTGGTAAGCCTTGGCTTCTGGTGCAGTGTTGGATTTTTGAGCTATTGCTCAATTTTCATGCAAGATCTGTCAAAAACCTTGTTTTTGAGAGATCTGAGCTTTGTCCCGCTATGAGCCATGATACCATATTAATTTGTCACAGTGGTCTAGGAATTGAAAACATAGTCTCACAAAGAATATAGAAAGATAATCATAAAATTGGAAAAATGGTACTGCAATGGAAGTAGCAGCTCTGTATAATAAAAAAATTGAATAATACAATACAATGATAATGCTAGAAGCATGAATGCCAAATCAATTTGAATTCCCAAGGAGGTCATTTGAATTGAATGAGTGAGTTTAGATTAACTAAATGTAAGCCATAATCAACACTCAAGTTAATCACTGATCAAGAGTTTAATTGACTCAACTGAGCCCTAGCTGAAGTCAGAGTGCAATAAATGATTGAGTCTAACTAAAAGTAGCTTAGACACATGTCATTGCAATCCAACCAACAAGTGGTAGCACATCAATGACTCCAATGAATCTCAATGAGGTTAACTAAAGTGTAACTGACCATGAGAAGTGGTTGGAGGTGACCTTGTTGACTCTAGTTCATTAAATAATCAATTTAATGATGGAAGGAGCCTTCACTTCTCTATTTAACTGATTGTAACCATCATTTATCAATACGGGGAATTAATCACACTCAGATCACCCCTAGAGTGCTTCAGTTAGCCTCCCTGAATGTAGGACAAGGCTAAGTTAGCCTCATTGACTGAAGGTAGGTGTGGGTGTGCTCATGCTAATGTCATCCATTGCTCCTCTTATGTCAATTAAGTCAATAAAACTTAGGATAGTGGTTTAACTAGGCCAAATTGACCAAAATGAGTGTTTATGGTGGTAAATGTCTCCAACAATTTTTACCCTGGACATACTAAATAATTATTGTTACACTAAAATTTTGTACTCTTGATCCATATGTTAACCCTTTTCCTAATCCCCAAATTTGGCTCTGCTAAACTAGATTCATGCTGAGTTTTTTTCTGCCTTTTCCCCCTCTCTAAAAAGGTCGGAGCTCTTGTCCTGCATGCTAGGTGCATCGAAGGTGCTTTTTCCCTTCATGCTAGGTGCACCAATGTCAGTGCTTTGTCTCCCATTTCTACAAGCATTGATGGTTCTTTTTCCCTTTGTACTAGGTGCGTTGGTGCTGATGTTCTGTCTCCCAGTGCTAGGTGTGCCGATGGTGCTTTTTACCTTCATGGAAGGTGCGTCGGTGTTGTTTCAAGCAAAAAAAAGAAGATTCGATACCCTTATCGAAGGTGGATGAGGTGGATGTTTATCCCTATCATTTAGAATTCGGTTCCTAACCTATAGGGAAGATCCCTTTTATCCCTCCTCCTAATACTCAACCTACTCTATCCCTTTAGCCTTATAAATTAAACCCTATCCATTTGGAAGGGAGGAAGGAATATGGTACTCTTATGCTGGTGGAATTTCTAGGTGGCTTACTAGCTTTGTTTGGAGGCTTGCTTGGATTATTGGATGGAATATTGCAGTGTTAAGCCTAGGTTGTGATATTCTCTCCTATGTAATTCTAGGTATCTCCTTGATTACATTAATACAAATCTATTTCCATAAATGTTATTGTGTTAATAATGTTTAGAGCTTTCTTCCTCAACTGTTAGCTTAGATCAATTATATGTTTGGATATGCATATACTGTTTGCTTGTTTCCACATGATTTACAGGGTTTTCCAGCTATAGATTTATATTTTGGAGCTTGGATCAACAAAGAGAGAAGAGTATCTGCATATTTCAGGTAGGTGATCTATCTGTTGCTTTACATTTCCATTTGATCTAGGAACGTAGATTGTATTTTGTATTTGATTTATTCAAGATCCACTTGGACTAGGGAGATCTAGCTTGATTCCAATTGATTACATTTACCAGATAACAAATTTGGCGACTCCAGTCGGGATCTTACATAGATTTTATTTCATTTTTGTTTTTGATTTCATGTCTTTTTATCAATATTTTTTCTAGTCTCTAGAGACCTTTCCTCCTTTAAATTTTTTCTTTGAGGAGTGTCTTGCATCCTCTTGATTCTCTTTGGATCACTATCAGACCTTCTTCCCTTATCCTGTAGAAAATCTAGTTTTACCCTCTGTTTCTCAACCGGCGCACCTGGGTTGTGTAGGTAGAGCGTCGCTGGTATGATTTTTTAACTTCATAAGTGTTGGCTCATAGGCGCTCTTTTCCTTAATAGAAAGTGCACCGTCATCTCTCTTACATTGTGTTGTAGGTGTGAATTCCCCTCATAGGCGCTCTTTTGCAGTGTTGTAGGTGTGCCAGTCCCCTCATAGGCACTCCGGTGCAGTACAGGCAGATGCGCCACCCTTTGAAAATTAGATTTTGGCTCATATTTCCTTCATTTTTTGGGTTTTGGTTTGATGGATTATGGTTTTTAGGCTATATATGATAGTCATAGACCCCCTATACCCAGCATTATCTATGTTTGGAGTTTATTTTGGGATTTTTTACTAGTCATGTGAATGACTTGGTTGTGGTAGGAAATTTCAATCCTCCACCTATTAGATCTTCCTTTCCATTCCTTATCACATTTCCAAACCTCTTTAGATCTATTTTGATTCTGAGATATGATCTCCAAACCCTTCCTCTCCCCAGTCATTAAGTCTTGGTTACATTTTGGTTGTTTTGGAGCAATTATTGATTGTTTTGGAGTTGTTTGGGTGCTTGTTATATTCCTTTTGATTTATGAATAAATGGAGTGCTGTAGATATTCTCTATTTTTCTTTTTATAGATCTAAAAAGAATATAGATATCAAGTTTCATTTTGATACATGCATTTGAAAAATTAAAAGTGCTTCTTTACTTTGTTTTGTGTATTGTTAAGATGTGTAGTATTTGTGATTTCATTTGCACTTTTTAGACTATTATTGTAGGAAGATAGAGCTAGTGCACTATAGGAAAGAATTATTCTTTTATTTATTGTTTAGATTCATGTTTGTTTGAAGAGAAAACTAAATCAAAAGAGAAGCAAAATTTTTAAAAAACAAGTCTTTTCAATTTACAATTGTTTTCAAGAATTGTATTTGATGTTGATCTTTAAAAGCTTCATAGTTTGCTTTAAATAGAACTTGGTTTTCTTAGATCTTTGATTTCTGTCTTGTTTTAACAAAAAATTCTTTCCCTACCTTAGGTATTTTTCATTGAAAGAGAAATGTGCATTGTCATGTAGCTAGGATTTGCATTCTTTTTACATTTCCTGTCTACACATCATGCATCCACTTAACCGCTCAAGATAAAATTAACGCTAGATTAGGTTTGAAATAATTTAGTAATTATGTGCAAGTTAGTGACATGTTAAGGCATCATAAAATGTAGCAGCTGTCACTAATTTGTTTGCACTTAAACCAGGTACTCGCGTGGTTCTTCCACGTACCATCGTTACATTGAACGGCCTTTCATGTACCCTTGAGGTATGTAGATAGGTACTTCACGTACTTGATTGTATATTGGAAGGCCCCTTATGGATGGTTGTGCATTAGAAAAAACTACTACCAATTTGAGCTCCTGCATACCTAACGTATATTGGGAGACCCTCTTCGGATTCCTATGACCAACTGAGTTAACCTTTTGCTCATCTTGGCATCGCAGGAATTTGAAGCCTTGATAATCTCGTGAGAGTCCTGACTTTTGATCCACTCATATTCACACAGTTTCCTTGTGGATTTTAGACTTGAGTAGTGTTCGATATTGTGTGGTATTTTAGATATTCTCAGAGAGTTCAGATATGGGAGACTCTCCCGGGACCACCAGTCAAGAGAACCCTTTTCAAGGTATGTCTTTTGTTTCTCCCCCTTGTGGATATGTTGGTCCTCCCTTCATGGCCACTTTTAACCTCCCGGATTGACTATAGGATTACCTATATGGTTATTCTCCAATCTTGTCATACCAAATGCACCCTTTGTGTCAGATCCTAGTCCTTTACCACATGAGCATCAACCTCATGTTAACCCTTATCCTTCTTCATTGAATGTTGAATCGACTTCCCTATCTTCCTCTTCATCTGTTGAAAACTATGAAGTTAGTAAATGAGTGGGTAAGAAGAATATGAAAAGGAAGGCTAAGAAGAATAACACTAAGTAGAAGGTTATCGCTCCAACCTTTGATATTCATGTTGGAAGTTCACCATCCACTGGTCATCATGATGGGAGTATTTATGTACCTTTTTTTGACACGTGTAAAGTTAAGTTCCCTTGTAGAATTTTCAAGGGTGATCACCTTATCAACGACTTTCCCGGTCTTTCCCTTCTGTCAGAAATGTGATCTAAACATCATGTGTCGTCAGTATCTGAATATCATGCTGATGATGCCCCTTCAATCAATGTCTCTTTGGTTAAGAGTCAAAAAGGAAAGGTCAGATATCATTTCTTTCTATGTAAGGATATGCACCACACTTACCTTTATCCTTGCATGGATGAAGCTTCAAAGTTGTTGGAAGATAATGTTGGAGCAGGGTCCCGTAGCTACAGGAAAAGATGCTATATCGGGACAAGAAAGTCTAAGGTAAAAGTACCTAAGTGACCGAGAAGAGAGAGCTCAACCACTACACTTAAGGCAGCGACCGAGAGGAGAGAGCTCAACCACTGCACTTAAGGCAGTGGCATAGACAGGAGGGCTCAGCTACCCTCATAAATAGAAAAGGAGGAATGGGCTGAGGTATTTAAGATGAAGTATAGAAGGGAAGCGATTGAGGAAGCGGTTCTTGTACCCACGATCAGCGTCGGGAAGCATGGAAGACTGCAGAGATATATGGTGTGACGAAAAGTGGCAGTTCGAGTATAGATAGACTGACTGTCACAGTTAGGGTTTTTGGGTTACTGTTGGGACAGGCCCATAGTGTTGTAATGGAAATACCTTTGGGCCGCCTATAAAAGCAATTATTTTGTATAGTGAAAGGTTAGCTATTCATTCAATCTGCAGCTCATAGACATCGAGCTATTCAGATAATTCACTAAGTCAGAGATTCAGATAGTCTGTTAGCTCATAGTCATTTTGTATTATAGAAGAGTTGAGCTCTGGTTCTATTATTCAGTCTGTAGTATCTTACTGTAACTAGTAGCTGAATCCTAGAGCATGTATGTAACAATCTGCAGGGATTGAGAGTAAGAGAGAGAGAGAGAGAGGAAGGGTATATTGTAAGAGAAGCAATATAAGAAGAGAAGAGATCTAAGAGAGAAGGGCTCCCGACGGTGTGTGCAGAGTTACCTAGAAGATCTCAGCTGCATATGAGATTGCAGCGGAACTGTGTTTACTCTCCCAAGTTATAATATATAAACCAATTCCCATGGACGTAGCTTCTACCCTGGAAGTGAACCATGTAAAATCAGTGTGTTCTGTGATTGATTCATGTGATTGTGTCTACTTATTGCTATCTATCATTCATTACATGAACCTTGCTTATAGTTAATGTATGTATGTTATCTTTCAGTTTACAGTAGCTTAGAAGGTTGAACTGTGCATTGAATTTGTTAAGTGTTCTATGTATGAGTTTACCAGTGCTTGATTCATGATAGTAACAGTTATAGTGTTAAGTGATTTATGTATACAAGTTCAGCAAGATTGCGCATAGTCGATGTTAAGCATATTAGACCGTAGAAGTCTAAGTGAGGTTGTTTAACTTAGCTAGTGTACCTAAGGGAGAAAGCCCTTAGACCTCGAGAGTCGTATTAAGCCCTACTATAGGAGATATCACAAGGATAGATAGGCGATCTCGCACCGTCGGGGAAGTTGCGGTGTGAGATATCGCAGGGGAGAAGGCAAGTAGAGGAGAAGGTTGTGCATCGTCTGCGAGGCTGCGATGCAATAGAGTCCTTTTCCTATCAGATTCAGTGAGTAAGAGAGAACATCACCTCACAGAGAGATCCCATGGGCTAAGAAGAGATAAGAACCACCAGGATGCTACAGAACCTGGTTGAGGAAACTTGAGTCCTTAGCCAACCCATAAGATCACTTTGGGTGAGACTTCAGGCCGTTGTGCAGTCTGTTGCCGAAAAGGCCAGTGAGCTAGGGGTATTTTTGGTACATAACAAGTAAGCCTGGGTCTGCCCAGTAGTAACCAACAATTAATACTGTTCCTTAGCAATGGCTTCCAACTAGTTATTGTAAGTTGTCCCTTGACATCCCATTGGTTGATGAAGTGTTCGATCCAAGTCAATCCTTGGTTGATCCCACTCTTTCTTTGGTGAGTGAATTTAAATTGGTTGAGTCGATGTCATCTCCACCCGATCCCATTCCTACATTAGAGAGTGTTAATATTGAAGTTGTCTCTTCGACATAGTCTTCATCTTGTCCCTCTCTTTTGATCGAGAGTGAAAATAATCCTATTGAAGTTTTCATAGTTAGTTTTGATTGTTCTATGCAAGAGGAAATTTTGTCTCTTTTGAAAAAACCCTCTCCAAATAGTGAGGTTATTTCCTTTGACTGGAGTAACCTAACATAATCTCTCCTTCATTATAGTGTCCCTTTCCCGATAGTTGTATGAGTTACTGCTAAGAGTATACTTCGCACTATCATTGACAAAGGGGATTCTATTAGTATTCTATCCACTACTACTTGAAAAGCCATAGGTTATCCTTCACTTGTGCCAGCTACCGATCAGATTCTGGATTTTAATTGAAGACCTACAACGCCTTTAAGGATCCTTCCTCATTTGCCTATCACTTTGGAAGGAAAACGTGTATGTATCGATGTTATGGGAGTCCAAGGTCCCTTAGATTTTAATCTTATCCTTGGGTGTGATTATGTTTACTCTATGAAAGTTGTAGTTTCCACACTCTTTCGAGTGATGTATTTTCCCCATGATGGGAAGATTGTGACCGTTGATCAATTTTCCTTTATTAAACCTGATTATCATGTGACTCCTAGTCATCAGACTTCCCTGAATGTCCTGCATGTTCTTGTGGCTCTTTCTCCTTATAGTTAGCTTCTTCCCATCATAGGTAAAATGGGGGGCATGGCTCTAGCCTCTGGATATCATACTGCAGTTAATTCGCTAGCTTCTTAGGTAAAGGGGAAACCTGCCAACCTCTTGACATCATGTCCATTTAGAACAGATGTTGCGAGCATAGTTCTTATCCTGCGTCAAGCTCATTAAAAAATGAAATAGATGTTGTGAGAATATTTCCCATTCTATGTCAAGGTCATTAAAAAATGAAATGGATGTCCTCAAGCATATTTACTCTCTATTTTATGTTTGTGTAAAAATGAAACAGGTCCCCACAAGCATAGTTATTTTTCTATTTCAAGATTGTGTAAAAATGAAACAGGCCACCTGGAGCAGTCTTTATTTTTGGTTTCAAGATCGTTAAAAAATAAAAATGACCTTGAGTACAGTTCCTTTTTCCTATCAATACCATTAAAAAATGAAACAGATCCTTCCATTGTGTCAAGACTCAATATTTGAAGTTTCATTTCATTTGATTGTAAAGTAGGCGAAATGAAGCTTGGGGGAATGTACCCTACCTCTTTATGTTGGATTAAGTTACTTGATAGTTATACTGGGGGAAAGTACCAACCACTGGACATCATTTTGGGAAATCACCCATAAATGGAAGCCATTTTGAGCATAATTTGTTTTAGTTTTGAGCTCATCAAACCATGAAACCACCTTTTGAGCATAGTTCGTTTTCTATTTCAAGCTTGTTAAAAAATGACATAGGTTTCCTTAAGAATAGTTTACTTTTTGGTTTCAAGATTGCATAAAAATGAAACCATGTTTTGAGCATAGTTCTTATTCTATTCCAATCTCATTAAAAAATGAAGCAGGTACCCTGAGCATTTTTTCAACTGATCTTTGAGATCGTTAAAAACAGTAAGATGGTGTTGAGCTTACTTTTTATTTTTCGTGCTCTAGTTAAAACATGAAAACTAGTTTGAGCTTACTTTATCACTTTTTCATGCTATGGATTCAAACATGAAAAAGGTTCTGAGTTCCTTTTATACCATTTTCATGCTCGTTAGAAACTTAGTGAAGAGGTATCAAGTGTACCTTTACTATTTTTTCAGACTCGTTAAAATTGGATTATGAAAAAAAACTCATTCCGTAGTTTTATTTAAGCTATTTTCATTCTCCTTAAAAACAAAAAAAGAATTCCAAGTGAAATTGTTACATTCATGCTTGTAAAAGTATTAGAATGGTAGACTAGTCAGTGGTAGGTTATCTCTTTTTGGACCAATTAGCCTTATTTACGAAAACTGACCTTTCAGATTCCTCTTAGTCATTTCAAAGTCTTTAAACATGAAATGACAAATGAGTTTGCTTTCATCGGAATCGTAAAATCAAACAATGAAGGACCATTTTTTGGGAATGAACCCATCCTTTCTCAGGTTCATAAAACATATGAGATCAGACTCATCAAAAGGACGAGCTATATCAATTGTTTGTTACCCTTTTCCAGATCATTAAAAATCAAAGAGGTACTCATCAATCATGATGTGGAAATTAAGGAAAGAGTTTGTATTTTGTTATGGTAGTACATAGTCACTCTTGAACATGGCACTTATTTTCATATGAATTTCAGCAGTTGGGTTATTTGTTTTTCTTCGATTCCTTCTAATTCCTAGAGTCTTCTTACTCCTTTGATTTTTCCAAGAATACTCTTACCGTTAGTTGCATTGGGGGATTGTTATCATTCTTGTTTCAATACTTCCAAGTCATGCCATGCCCATGTTCAAGAGAAATTTGATCATCTGTTCACTTTCTGTAGTCGTTTTACCTTCTATCATGTCGGTCGTCCTTGAGTCAGTTTCAAGCATTACTCTACTATCCGATTTACTCAAAAACATATTTGATCGTGTTGTGTGTTGATTATGGGGGATTCATCATGGCCCTCCTTCAACGAGTCTATTCCTATCGAATTCAACTCCTTATCCAGGAATTAAACTTAGAAACCAAGATAAGTACTTTGGGCCTGCATGCTATAATGGCAAGTTGACATCAGTTTACATCATTGACTTTTGATTGAAATATCCCATTGAGTTTTCAACTCCAAATCCTTTATTCACATTCGATGGTATGTACTGAGATACCTTGGGAATCATTGACATCAATGGTGATTTCCCTCATACTTGTTAACAATTTACATTAATGACTGGTAATCAAGTGGTTTCTTCCATGTTTGACATCAAGACATTGTAATCACATGGTTAGATTCGTATCGTTGTGGGTTCAACTTGAAGACCCTCGGTTGTCATATATCTTCTCCCAGGTTGCGAGGGAGTTTGTTTTGAGTCATTTTACACAGATCCACTTTTGCATTGGTCATGACTATTTTATTATCTCATCATGGATCTACGCTTGTGTCTAGTAGCCATGATTGTCTTTAGTTGGTCTCTACTACCATGGATCTACATTGTATTGGTCAGCATCCATGTTATGATTCATTTGAGATTTGATTTTGTGGTACTGTAGCAGCTTCCAGCCAACATCCTTGCCTTAGATTTCTTCACTTTACAAAGCATTCACCTATGGCATTCCTCTAACTTCATGCTTTGGGCAGAATTCTATTACAACGAAATCTTGTACTCTTGATCCATGTGTTAACCCTTTTCCTAATCCCCAAATTTCTCTCTACTAAACTGGATTGATGCTAAGTTTTTTTCTACCCTTTTTCCCTATATAGGAAGGCCAGTGTTCTTGTCCTTCATGCTAGATGCACCAAAGGTTCTTTTTCTCTTCATGCTAGGTGCGTCAATGTCGGCGCTCTGCCTCCCGCTATAGGAGCGTCAATGGTGCGTTTTCCCTTCATGCTAGGTTCTTTGGCATCGACACTATGTCTCCCACTACTAGGTGCACCGATGGTGCTTTTTACCTTCATGGAAGGTGCGTCGATGCTATTTCAAGGGAAAAAAATGAAGATTCGATACCCTTCTCGAAGGTGGATGAGGTGGATGTCTATCCCTATCATTTAGGTGAGGTGGAATTTGGTTCCTAACCTATAGGGAAGATCCATTTTATCCCTCCTCCTAATACTCAACCTAATCTATCCCTTTAGCCTTATAAATTAAACCCTTTTTCCATTTGGAAGGGAGGAAGGACTATGGTACTCTTATGCTGGTGGAATTTCTAGGTGGCTTACTAGCTTGATTTGGAGGCTTGGCTTGGATTGTTGGATGGAATATTTCTACGTTAAGGCTAGGTTGTGATGTTCTCTCCTATGTAATTCCATGTATATCCTTGATTACATTAATAAAAATATCTTTCCATAAGTGTTATTGTGTTAATAATGTTAAGAGCTTCCTTCCTTAACTATTAGCTTAGATCAATTATATGTTTGGATATGCATATATTGTTTGCTTGTTTCTACATGCTTTACAGGGTTTTGCAACTGTAGATCTGAATATTCTAGAGCTTAGATCAACAAAGAGAGAAGAGGATCTAAATATTGTAGGTTGTTTATCTATATGTTGCTTTGCATTTATGTTTCATCTAGGAAAGTAGATTGTATTCTATATTTTATTTGTTCTAGATCCACTTGGACCAGGGAGATCTAGCTTGATTCCAATTGAGTAGATTTATTCGATAACAATTATTTTTATTTCACTCCAATGGAGCTCATGTGGATGGTTAATATTTCTTTCTAAAACACTTACAACATAAAAAAAATCAGGTCTTGTGTATGTAAGATAGAGCAAGCTTCCCATTAGTTTCCTGTAGAGTGTAATATCTACCAATGGAGAATTGCCAAATTCATGCTTTTTGATGCTAGAAAGAAAGGGAGACTTTGATTCCTTAAACTCAGCCATGTTAAACTTATTTATCAGATCTGAATCATACTTTAGTTTACTCATCTTGATACCCCTTTCACTTTTCTCAATTTCCAAGCCCAAAAATTTCCTTAGCAATCCTAGGTCGGTCATAGCAAATTCACTATGTAAATATGACTTAATTGAACCAATTGAAGTGGTCCAACTACCTGTAATGTTAATTTCATTGAAACAAAGAACAATAACCTGAAAAATACCATCATGTTGCTGCAAATACACATTAGTCTTTGATTTGCATCAAGTGAAACCAATAGAGAGAAAAAAGGCATCCATTTTTGCATACCAAGCCCTATGGGCTTGCTTGAGTCCATATAATGTCTTCTTCAACCTACATATCAATGAATTATCCTCTTGGAAACCTTCAAGTTTCTACATATAATCTATTCATGTAGCTCACCATGAAATAATGCACTTTTAACATCCATGTGGTGAACTTGCCAACCCTTACTAGCTGCCATTGCTAGAACTAGTCTTATGGAGTCCATGTTTGCAACCGGTGCAAAGGTCTCTGTGTAATCAACACCATGGACCTAAGACTAGCCCTTAGAAACTAATATTTCCTTATGTTTCATATCTGAACCATTAGCATAAATATTTTTTTGGAATACGCACTTGCATAGGACAAGCTTCCTTTTGGGAGGAAGGGGAACCCATTCCCATGTCTTGTTCTCTTAGAGGGACTGAAATTCTTCTTCTATTGCTATTTTCTATATTGGGTCATTTCAATATTCATGATATGTCTTAGGATCAAATTCAATCAGAATATATAAGTTCTGATCAATATCAGTATCACTTGCAAATGAAGCATTACTAGTTTGTAATCTAGTCTTCCTAGGCTCATGGGGATTGCCTGCCAATTCCAATGCACCTTGAATGATTTTTTCATCCCACTTGGGAATTGATGGTGAGTAATATACAAAAATATCATGTTAATACATATTTATATTAGACATACCAGAAAAAATAGAGCATGTATCATCACTCACATCTTCGAATGGTTGAGGAGAGGAGCATTTTCCCGGTGCAAGCTTGAAATATGGAATTGGCTCTTCTTCAAATTTCACACTTCTTTCAACAAATGTCTTATAGGTGGAAGTGTCAAAGAGTTTGTAGCATTTAATATCCTCAACTTACCCAACCATAATTAAATCCTTTCTTTGTGGCTGCAAGGCCTTCCTCTTTTCAGAAGGGATTCTAGCCCATGCTCTAGTTCAAAAAATCCTGAAATTTGAGACATTTAGATTTTTGGCCAAACCATGCCTCATAATTTTCTACCAATTCCTTACAAATATTTAATTGTTCAAAAACTTCAGACTTTAATTTGAGGAAGAACACCAAGCATAATCTTGAGTAATCATCTATAAATGTAAGTACATACCTTGAACCACCATATGATGGAGTGGGAAATAGACCTATTAAGTCAGTAATGTTTTCTCCATTTTTGGTTTGTTTTCTTCAATTTTGGTTTGTTTTCCAATCACCCTCAGTTAAATGTTTGGTTTACTTTTCATTTTTGGTCTCCTTGGAGATTTTATTGGTGATTGATTAGTTTTAAATAGTTTTTGAACACAATTTGTTTAGGTTTTATTTGACTTTTTAATGGTCTTTTTAGATTTTAAAAAGGGGTAAAGAAGGTTTATGTTCAAAGTTTGAATCAATAATATGTTTAGAGATCAAGTAAACTTGTTGTTTAAGCCTAATAATGCTCTAAACTTTGAACAATTTAGTAAAAAGCTGTAAAACTACGAGAAATTGGCTCAGGAAATATTCTTGTAGCGCTGGTGGAAAAGTTAACAAAGGAAGCGCTACAAGAAAATCGCGCCTCTCTGTTTTTCAAATATTTTTGCAGTTTTTCATCATGGGTATCATCTGGAAGTGATTGATTGTCTTTTGCAAGATATTTTAACACGTGTGACTGCAGTTTAGACACTCATTTCAGCCGATCTCAGTCACGCAGCCAAAACGGGTTCATGATTGCTAAAAACGTGGAATTAGTTGGACAAATCATCAAATCTCGGTTTAAACTGTCAAATTTCTCGTTCCACATGCATTTTTATAGGAAGGCAAGTTCGTGCAGAAGAATTAAAACGCTAAAAAACTGGATTATGTTCCTGTGAAGGAAGACAGCACTTGCAACGTTAGCAGAAAGTTAGGGCTTCTTAATTCTTGCATTTACAGTTGAAGAGATGACCTGGAGACACCTGTGCACCTGAGGAGAGACTGTTGCTGCTTTAGAGAGAAGCCTTAAGCTCCAGCAGTCGAGAAGTTGGTAGGTACCTCACTAAAAAACCCTTATAACTCTAAGGTTTGGGTTTTTATGGTTGCGTGGTGATTTAAAAGAATGTGCTTGGAGGAGATGATAAGATATGTTGTAGGACAAAAGTTCCACCACTGAAATAGACACCAAGAGCCATTACAAAACCTGAAGGAACAGAGCAGCAAAGAGTCTTCGAAGTTAAAGCATTCAGCCTGTAGAGTTTAGTGATTGATTGAAGGAAGAATGTTTATAATTAGTCCTCCCATATATTTGATACTCTGATGATCATGCATCGTGTTTGTAAGGAGTTGATTGAAGAGTCTTTTCTCAAGACCGAATGCACTAGAAATTGCAGAAGATAGCACTCAGAAAATTCATAGATTTGCTGGTTATGCACAGAGGCTGTTTTGTTGATATATTTGAGTGGTTTATAAAACTGTGGAATTGTCATGATGTGTGAAAACTTTGCTGGGAAAACCATGCTCGAATGATTGCAGGACATATAGGCTGAATGTACAGGATTTGGTGACAGTTTGTGGCTTGGATAAAGATTTTGCAAACACTGGTGTATTTGTTCCTTCTTTTCATGCTGACAGTCCAACTTGATTCGATGAGCTTATGGGTGATGTTTTGTTTGAACATATGAAGTACTGGAAGTTTTAGGGTTTGAAGTGAAGCTGTCTTGATGATTTTGGATGCAGGCATTTAAGTGAAGCGTTAATATACAATATCCATATCTATTGACAGTTTTCTACTGCATTTAAGTACTCTGGACATTGCAGTGCCATTTTGAAGTTTTCAAAACAGTTTGTAATAAGGATGGAATTTCTGTTTGAAGACACGGTACACTGTTTTTCCTAAACCCTAAAACCAGGAATTTGATTGGCTTATGTACCCTAACAGTTCAACATTATGCTTGTTGGTGTAGTTCGAAGTATGAGCAGATCTATATTGTGCTTATCACAGTCTTCCTGAAGGTTTGATCTGATCTCATAGTGTATTTATTCACGAACCAAATTGTAGGGTGGACACAAGGGAAAGTTGATATTGTAGGCCTGTACAGAAGTACCTAGCAGAGTGAGAAGGAGGTCAAACAACAACAAACTAGTTTCAAAACATTGCTGAAACCTCAAGCTAGATTGTTTCTATCAGCTGAAAGGAGAATATGGGAAAAAGTGGAAAGATAAACAGAGCTGAGCCCTCAGACCTAACTTGGGTTCAAAAGCTTCCAGACTGTGCAGAGATGTTTCAACAGGCAGGGTGGTTGAATTTTTTCAAGAAGATTGATGGTTTTAATTCTCAGGTGTCCTGCAAATTTGCCAAAGAACTCAAAGAAGATATGATCATGATGGATGCTCTGAAATTTAAGCTAACTTTGGAGTTAATATCAGAAGCTACTGAAATCAGAAATGAGGGAGAGCACTGGTTTAAAAAATCACCTTTTGAATTTGACCCCCAAAGATATTTATTGCCTAATGTCATTCCTAACTGGAGCAAAGGGATCCCCATTCAAAATTTTAGAAAGGAGTGGATTGAGCCTTTAAGAATCCTTCAAAGTTATGTGACTTGTGAAGGAAGATACTCCTTTGTCTTTAAATACCACTTCAGGTTCCTGCAGCACTTAGTAGGGGTGTCTAAAATGAATTTGCCTTTCTTTTTCTTAAAAAGCCTGCAGAAGATGTCAAGCAAAATAAAGGAACAATATGATCACACCTCACAGTCGCTATTTCACCATGGCCTCATCAAACTAATTATCACTACAGTGTTGCAGCATGAGGGAAGGAATTGGGATTTCTTTTTATTTTGGTCTGACATTCATCCTCAAAGAGAAGACCAACAACCAAGAAGACAAACTGACAAGGGTAAGGTGATGATCAAAAAGCTAGGTCACTCAGTCCCATCTACAAGCAAGGATGAGATCAAAGCCAAGAAAGTGACAGAGCGGGTCTCAGAACATGCAAAGGATGACAGTCAGTTCAAAGTGGTTTCAGAGTATCCTAAAGCCAAATACTCATTGTTTGCAGGTGAAGAGGTACAGCCTGGTTTGACTGTTGATATGGAGAAAGCTACTACTCTTAAAGAATAATTACAAACTAAATCAAGGAGCCCCCTTACCATCATATCTGAAGATGAAGGTTATCTCTTGGAGGATGAACAGCAGGTTATCATGACTGAACCAAGTACAGAAGCATGTGGAGACTTTACTACCTCAAAGGTAAAATCAGACAAGTCTAAGAAAAAGAAAAGGAAGAAGGTAGCTTCATACAGAAGTTCATATAAAAGGCCTCAAACCAGACCTCCTAACAAGCTGAGATGGAACATGAAAAAGCTGCTTAACCCCAAACTAGAGTCCAAACAGGAAGCTGTGGTGATTAGTTCTTCCTCTAGTGAAAAAACAGAAATGGTTGAAAAGAACAGTAAAGGTAAAAGAAAGAGAGATGTCAAGCCTTCCTCCTCTTATAAACCTGCAGAGACAAAGTTTAGGTCTGAATTAGTTGAAATAATTGCTGAAATTAAAGACAGACTTACCAAGCAGCAAGAAGGAGATACAGCAAAGGCAGATGCTTTTGGAGATCATAAATTGGATGAAGAGGATCAAGATATTCTCAGGCAAGCAGGATATTTAGTAGAATCAATTGTTCATGATGACTTTTCTGATCTTTTAATATAGGAGGACAATATATCAGAGATCCCATATTTTGATGAGCAAAATGTACAGGAAAGCATCCAGAGATACAGGAAACACATGAAACACCTGCAAGAAATGAATGATGGAGTATTCAAAGTTAATAAAGAGCCGGTAGAGAAATTGCAGGATATGCATAAGCATTTTTTGGAGCTGTCAGAAGTTTCTAAAGAAGTCCTTAGCAGGAAAAGGGTTGCTGATAGGTACTGTGAAAAGATGGAGAAGACTGTTGACCACTTGCAACAGGAAAATGAAGATTTGCAGAAAAGGTTAATTGACATGCAGAAAAAGGACAAAAGAGCTAAGAAAAGGATTCGAAGCCTAGATGGAATATCTCTCCTTGTAGAGGCATCAAATAAGATCTAAATCAGTTATTAGTTAGTGGTCATTTGTGATAAACATTTAGTTAAGAGTTTGCTATTTTTAGCAATTTGTAATTTTTGTAAAAACTATTTTTGACTTTACCCTCCTTGGTAATTCGATGGGAGCAGTTAGAAAGTGAAACCTAACTGATTTTGGAGGATGTCTATTTAGGAAAGTTAGGAATTCATTGTAAAGGTTCTAATTTTTCTGGAAGCATCAGGAGGTTTGTGGGCTACTATACTTTCAGGCTTATTCAAAGATAAGTGTTGTAACTCTCTTGTACATTTACTGATGAAACTATGGATATATGACTCTTTACCCTACTTTTGGTCTGTGTTGGCTTTACTGTGAGTTTGTTTATCTTCTTAATTGACAATTTTAGTGCTGGTTAATGTGTGTTTTCTAGCAGTGCTTGTCCATTATGTGTAAATTTCAATATAGGCTTTTGGTTATATTTTTATGATATATATGCATCTTTATCAGTGATTGTGTTTGATTTAGTTGTTGCTTATCTGATGAATGTATTCCCTGCATGCTCTTGAAGTTTATGACCAAAACATATAAACAAAACCTTAAACCCTAGTTTGAATTGAGTTTTTCTTTTGAGATTGTGTTGGCTTGTTCCCCTAGCCTTAGGAACAATTTCTGGCACAAACAAGACCAATTAGATCTGAGTGTACCAACCCAAGTGGTTGTGTGGCTCTCCATGCCATCCCCTTCTCATAGCTTTGCTTTGGATGCTTCCCAACTACACACCCAATGCATGCTCCATTTTATGATTTGATTTGTGGAAGTCCTTCCACCATATCATCTCTATGTAGTGCTTGGAGGTACTTGCAATTCATATGACCAAACCTCTCATGCCATATCTTGGAAACATCATTGGCATGCGAGATAAGTTCTTGGCCATTGGAAGTGGGGAGGAAGTTCAAAAACTTGTAAATCCTCTCATGATGCTCTACATACCCAATTGCAATGACTTGGTCTATTGAGATTTCTACAATCTCTACCATGTCTGGAGTGAAGGTCACTCTCTTTGCCTCTCCTATATGGGTCATTTGATAGAATGATAGAAACTTTTATGCAATGTCTGGTACATACAATACATCACTGAAGTAATCATGCTCTAAGTCAATCCTCCCAATCCCCTTCATTTGGATTTCTGAATCATCCCCCATTCGAACTGTTGGGCCAACATTCAAACTCATGGAGGAGAAGAGCTCTCTTTTGGATACCATGTGTCTAGAAGCCCCTGAATCAATGATAAAAGATGAATATTTAGAGGTACTTGCTACAAAATAATGACATTTCTCCTTTCAATTTGAACTGGAGCTTCCATCCTTCTTCCTTGCATTGTCAAGGACTACAATGTTGTTCTTCTCCAGTAATTGCACCATCTGGTCAATGTATTTTTCATGCATGAGCTCTCTAGATTCCATCCCTTGTGTAAATAGGTGCATTTTTACTTCTCTTTCCATTTCTTATCCTTCCCTCTAGGAGGATTCGAACATCCATAACTGGATTTGGGCTTTTTTGGTTTCTTCTTCTCTGGCAGCTTCTAATTCTTTGGCTTGGTCTTCCCCTTTGATGAATTTGAAACTCCCATGGCTAAGGATTGATCCTTAGTCTTGATGGTTCCCATTTGTACTAGCTTGTCTTTCTCTTAAGTGAGTGACTCCATGAAGCTATCCAAACCTGGCATTTTCCAATTTTGAAGTCTTAACTTGCCAGAGTGAAATGTGCTCACAAAAAATGAGAACTCTGGCCCCAACTTCGAAATGATAGAAAAAATCAACTAGTCCTCTTTCTTCTCAATGACACAATGTTTTAGCTACAAAAAAGTGACTTAAACTTGGTGAAGAAGTCCTTGATAGTGTCAAAGTGTGTTGGGCTCAAGCTGATAAGCTCGTTCTCAAGCCGGTGACCTCTTAGTTCATTTGTTTTACCAAACAATGTCTCTATTTTTACCTAGAATTCATTGGGTATGGTTAAACTATATATATGGAAAAATATATCTCTTTATATGATCAAGGATAAAAATCCATATGCCTCATCCAATTTGTTGAAGTACTTGGCTTTCTCAACAACAGAGTTTGGCTCCACCTCAGTGCCCATGGTAACTCTATAGAAGCCATTGGCTCTCAATTGAATCACCATATCTTCCTTATAATCAAATAATTTGAAATGTGTTAGCAATATGTGGGTAGATTCCATTTCTTTTTGTGCTAATGGTGATGATTTTTTTGAAATGTCCCGTAAAACAACTCGATTTTATCTGGAATTTCTCTAAAAAAGTAGCTCAAAACATTTGGATTGATATGAAAATCAATAAAATCCATCAATATCTGATACCATGTGAGAAATTCAACCCATAGGAGAATCTAGCAGTGTTATAGAAACTCACAAATCAAATTTGGTGCAAAACCAACAAAAAACCATTAATTAAGAAGAAAATTACACACACAAATGTGAACGAAAGCAGGTTATTTTTTATTGTCTAACATAAAAACATGTTATTAATATTTTTCTATTACATCATAATATTTTTGTGAGTCTTTGAAATCCCAATGTGAGTGTACAAGTCAAAATTGCCAAATTGGCATCAATCCCCCCTATGTGGGCCAATCACGCTCCAAATCAGCCAAAAAAGCCACAAAGAGATGTTTGGACGTGGATGATATGATGTGGGGAAATTATTACACCTTTGAATTCGTGGGTGTGGAAATATGGGTGGTTTAGAGTCTCACGGTGGTGTTAAATGCACCAAATCAAGCCAAAAATGGACAAAATCCACCTCTAACACTCTTAGTCAACCACGATATCCACATTCAATGAATGGGAGAGCACTAGAAATGATGAGGGAACACATGTGGCTGGTTTACTAAGCTATAGTGCTCATGTGGGTGTGAATGCTCCAATTTGACTTGGCATTTGTCCAACTAAGCACCCCTGGTCCAAAAACATAGTATATTAATGCAAAATGCAATAAAATTGACTAAATAGTGAAAATAAGGTATTAATGAGTTTTATTACTATTCTAACACCAATGATTCATCATTAAATACAATTATGATCAAATGTCACAAATTTTTCTTTCGAAAACAGTCTTTCATAAACTCACGAAGAACAAAAAACAAAAACCACAAAGAAAAGATTCATTTTCAGTTTATCAGACAGTAAAAAGAGATCTAACTATACCAACTTCCAATAACTCCTTTTGAAAATAAAAACCAAACATACAATAAGATAAACAAATCGATGCAACATAGCTCTTTAAACCAAAGAAAAAAAGTCATTTACCACTTTCAAACTTTGAATTTAATAGTCAATATCTCAAAAATAAATCCCAAAAAACAAACATAACAGAAAGAAAATCTAACTAAGCTTTGAAATCACAGGGGTATGAAAATCCTACCTGGCACCTCTTGCAGAAGGTTGGTGATAGAACATTACCATCTGGGCACCGCCTTTTGTCCACTATGACAAAGCAGTGGCACCGCCTAATGTCTACTAAGCAAGCGTGGTGGCACCACTTAATGTCCTCTTTTAATGCACAATGACTCCTGTAGATGTCAAAACAAACAATGGTGAAAAAGAGAAATTTAAGTGTTGAAACACTGGCATCAAATCATGAAACTTACAGGAAAATTAAGTAAAGAAATTAGATGTGTCTTAGATCTAAACAGATCTTGTTATACTAAACCAAAATATCACTAGAAAATCTAGTATATTTGATCATTAAAAGGTTGGAGTTTTTTCGGATTACAAACAAGATTTTGAAAACCAAGGAAGATCATATGTGTTTAAATCCTTCCTCTTTATGGCCACCAGATTTGTTTCTAGAAAATCACACCTCTTGCGGACAAGAGTTGTTTCTCTAGGCCCTAATGGTTTAGATCTAGAACAAATGAGTGATAACAAGGATGGAAGACTTCCCTTGGAGATTTTAGATATATGGAATGAATCCTTTGCCTATTATTTAATGTGATGTAGTTGTATCCTATGGTGATGAATCTCCATGGATGTACCTGCACAAACACATCAAACAAACAAGCAAGATCAAAGGTACTAGAACATAATGTACAACTATATATTAGTTAGTAAGGAATCCAATAGTAAAATGAATGATTGCAACATAATACATTTTACAAGAAAGGAACCAAATTTGCAATAAAAATGAAGAAGAGAGATTACAACCATTGCCTTACTGTTGTGATCCTCCTTCACATGACATGCCTCGTCCTCAAAATATCTGACTTTCTACTTCTATGCTCACCCTAGATTTGGCCAAAACCTTAGTGCAACAGCATAACCTTTCTCTCTCTCAACCATGCGAGATAAACCAAGTTTTATAGGACTTGGGAGGATAGGGATGGTTGAGAAAATGGTGGATGAGGTGGAAGAGAGATCCTACTTGGGGGGATATCGAGTCCATGTGGTCCATAGGAGTAAGGATGAGGGTGCCATGAAGCCTTCCTTCAAGAATATTTTTGAATCTTCTGTTTTTCTCTTTTTAACTCGATCACCGCTTTTCCTCGATGTAGAGAGAGCGTTACCAAGGTGGAATCACTATTTGATCAAGGGGCATAGGCGGTGGCACCACTTATTTTCAATATAATGTTGATGTAATTGTAACTTCAGAATGTATTCACTTGTATATATTATTTATTATACCCAGATGTTTATTCCGGGATGTGTTTGTAATGTAATTGAGTCATGTCATGCCCCGATGTTCCGATCGAGAGTTTCTATAATGTGAACAAGTCATTTCAAGTCATTATGGGTAGCCCTCCTATTTGCCAAGGGTTAAAGTCCCCGTAGTTGTGGGGCCCTAGGGTTATTAGACTATCCTAGAGAAGTTTACCCTAGGTGAGTCATTGTAAGTCATGGCAATAGTCGCCACCATTGTGTTAAGGATAACCCTCCTTATTGGTAGGAGGAGGAAAATTCCCCACAAGCTGTGGGGCACTAGGGTTATTAGACACTCCTAGAGATGTCAGCTCTAGTAAGTAATTGTTAAGTGAGGCCGACATGTTGGAGTGGGTTTCAAGTGAATGAAAGAATATAAATAGAGAGTGAGCCTCTCTATTTATCACACACACACTCAATCATTGGGGCGCATGAGTGAGAGAGGAGAAGTTCTATCAAGTGAGAGAGAGAGACAGAAGCTGTGGAGATCATCTTTATGTTTTCAGGTTTTACTGCTGCCATTGGTTCTCATTCTATCTCTAAGGAAGTTGTGGGGTTTTCTCATTTATGGTTTCCCTGAGGAAAATTATCTGTGTCTCTTGTCTCTTGTGTTTTATTGATGTGCATGTTATTCTCTCAGTTAAAGATCCTAAGATCATAATGCTAGCTTAGAATGATAAAAATATAACATGGTATCAGAGCTAACCTGAGAAGAAGATATTATGTAGCTGCTAAATCTAGGGCTTCTTACTTTTTGAGCCTCTCTACACAATCCATCAACAAAATTATGCTAGGTTGACTCTCCATTGAAGGTCGAATCTTTCTATCGAAGCGGAAGTCAATTCCGAGCATTTTCAGTTTTTGATGCAGAAATTAGGGCTTTCTACAGAAGAGGAATTTTTGAGTGAGCCTAGCATAGGATTTTTCTCCTCATCAAAATCGAATTTTAGAGACCTTGGTCAAGATTTTTGGTTGGGTGAAACTCTGGGAAAGTCAAACCCTAGTTTGACCCCGAGCTGGAAAAACCCTAAATAATAAAACTAATAAGTTTTTGTACATTCACTACATCTCGGGACTGGAAAAGGTTCAAGAGCTGAAAATTGCAGAGGCTGAAGATAAAATCCTTATGTACATTGTATCCAACATTCAGCCTCAAATTCGCTATATTCTGGTAGATATGATCCCTCCAAGTTAGGGTTCAAGCCTCTTCTAAAATTCATCCCTAAACAGGACACCTGGGGAGAATTACTATATATTGGGATACAAAGGTCCAAATGAAATTTATGAAGCTATTCCAGAAAGGGAATGGAATGTACTTTCTGTGGTCTACATTTCAGATCCAGAAGATGAAACACTGACATGTGGAAGTCCATACCACTTCGCTGTTCTGAACAGTCCTGTAACATGTCACCTTGGGAAAATGATCATACGTCCCAATTGGTGAAACAAATTCTGATGAAAGATGTGGTGTTGGAATATGGACATGTGAATCTACCTCATTGAAAAGTTTCAGACATAGAGGAGCATTAATTTTGGAGATACTGCAGAAATAGTAACAGGAATTTCTGTAGAAGAAATTGGAAAACTAGGGCTTCCTGTTCCGGGAGCTTCCCTCCATGATTTTCAGAAAAGGAGTACATTGGATAGCTCAACTTGAAGATATATATCTTTCTATCCAATCAGATCTAAAATATTCCAATTTTTTAAAATCAGGTTTTCTCTGACAAACCCTAGATCAGCTAGCTCTGGAACCAGGACGGACACCTCAAATCGGTAAGAACTAATGTTTTTCTATTTGCATTTGAGGTTCTCATTTCAAAGTGATCTATCACATCAGCTTGATGATAATCTTGGTGAAGTTGACAAATGCCAAGCATGGAAGTATTTGATCTCTCTGAAGAAAATGAATTGGACACCTACATGAGTAGAGAGGTTCCAGTTCCAGAGGGAGATAAGGTTAAAAGCCTTACACAAGAAGAACTTGGTCAAGCCCAAGAATATCATTATTGATTCAATCACGGATCAACTTGTACCAAAAGTGTCTTCCCTAAAGACACTAAATATTTTTTATTCCTTGACCAAGATATTTGAAGGGAAGAACATAATTCGGAGAATGTGAAGATCCAGAATGCAGAGACCATACAGTCATACTTTACAAGGGTCTCTCAAATCAAATAACAACTTGTAGTAGTAGAAGAAGAAGTGGTGATAGTCACCTTGAATTGTCTCCCAGGATCATGGGATTTATTCATTCGAGGAATATGTGCCAGAAGGAAGTGATTACTTTCAACAGACTCTGGGAAGAAGAAGAAGCTCGACTCATATTAAGAGAAGAGAAGATGGGGGCAACTGAGGATCGAGCTCTCACCATCGAAAGAAGATCCCTCAAGTGATGAGGAATACAAAGGACTCAAATCTTGAAGAAACTCTTATCCAACTTAGCATTTGGATAAGAAATGATGAATGAAGAATATGATGAAGCTGAGGGCTCAAGAAGGAGTCTACCTACGAAACAAATAAAGATAAGTATTCAATTTCCATTTCATGATATAGCTTTGTTATGCATTTGTTTATATTTAGTTGATGTAATGATAGTATACTACTAATATGCATGTGATGGCTAAGTAGCTCATGGTGCTATACAACTCTCCATTGCTACTTATCTAGAATGAAACCTCTTTGCTGACATATTGAATTAGTGCACAATATCAATGTTGTCCTGGTAGAGATGGAAGGCATCTAGAAAGTTTCCATGAGATATGGATGAATGTTGTATTGGCTAAAGTAGTTGCATGATCATATATTTATGCATAAGAATTTGCCAATATGAATATTCCTTATGAAATGTTTCTAACCATACAAATGCATTAGACTTGTAGGAAAGACTACATACATAATCGGCTACAAGCAAAGAAGGATGAGACTTGTTACAAAGAACAAGTGATGACATTTCAAAATGAAAAATAATATGATGAATGCAGCAACATCATTTATGCAGAACCTTCTAGACATGAAGAAGTAACCAAGAAGAAAGGTTCAATAAGAATGATGTCTAGGATGCAGTCTCGATATTGAAGAGAAGTTCGTAGTTCCATCATGCAGTAGATGGAAGCATCATGGGATACAAGGCAAGATTCGTATCACAACGCATAGACTACGAAGAGACATTTGCAACCACTAGAAATACACATGATAGGTAGAATCATGTGTGCAAATGAAAGAAGGCCTTGTACAAGCTATGAAGACACCCATGGGATAACAGATACATGAGGAGCTTGACGAAGACCTGAACCTTTGCTACAACGTTGAAGATGAAATTCTATAGAGGATGAAAAGCTCTTAGATGGGTACGAGAAGAAATTTTTAAAAGTTCAAGATTGAGGATCTTGGTATCCAATGATCCTATATAGATACATAGAATATTAGTAGCAGAGGAAGCTACTTGTCACTTTGGTACATAATGTTTCAGTGCATAGAGTATGGAAGACAGAGGGAGTATGATGCTTCTCTTCAAAGGGAGTGATTGTAGAATATCCTGAGGTTCAACATGGTATGATAGGATGGATAGACTACTGATGACTCTAGGCTTTACTAAGATTAAAGAGAAATCCAACCTTTCCTTCAAGGTTGAATGCGGAAGACCAGTGATACTCCTATTATGTGTCGATGCACTATTTTCTAGGCATGGAGGTGTAGCAGAATGCAGATGGAATCTTCCTTGGACAAGGGAAGTATGCAGTAGAAATATTGAATACGTTCAAGACCACACCTATGGCATAGAATATGAAGCTATTTAGTGTTGCTTCATCAGAGACGGTTGATGCCACGATGTATTGTCATATGATTTACCTGACGAATACGAGACCAGATATTCGCTTTGCTGTGAACACATTGAGACATGTTCACTTGATGGTTGCAAAGCATGCAGTGAGGTACCTAAAGGGAATAGTTGAGGATGGGATCAAGTGTGATCTCTTGGTTTGGCAGGATGGAGTCCTGCATAGTCCTGAGTACAGCTGAGGCAAAATATGTTGCCACTTGCTATTTGTGAGGTAGTATGTTTTTTTTGAAAACTAATATTTGATTTGGTTGATCTATCTTGCATTTTTGTATGATGAAGAGAAGAGCAGTGATCCAGATCAAGATCTCTTGAAAGAAGGATTTCTAGCATAGCTGATGAGAGAGGTTGTCTAAGCATAAGTCCTAGTGAAGCTCACAGGTTATCCTTGGACGTAATCAACCCTGATGTGATTCCATGATAGAAATGGCCAAAGTGAAGTTTGAGTACTTCACGGAGAAGCTCGGTGTTCTCGAGATCGAGGTTCTCTCCAAGGGGAAATGATGAGACCTAGAGCCATTCTGAAATGGGAGAGCATTAAGTTCCTTCCATGGTTAGATGTAAGGGCTGATCCATTCTGTCATGGTGAGAGGATTCAGGTTCCTTCCATGTCAGATGTGAGTGCTGAGCCATTCTGATATGATTGTAGGATTGGTTCCTACATGATCATATGTAAGGGGTGAATGCCATTCTTAGAATAGAGGCACCTAGTTAGTTACCAGGAATACTCAATCTGGGACTGAGGGCCATTCTGATATGACTGTAGGATGTAGTATTACATGATCAGATGTGAGCACATGGCCTGTTAACCCAAAAATCTCCCACTCATCTCTCAATGGACTACACCACCCAAGGACACCATCTCATGACCCTCATATCACTCCATTAGACCCCCACACCCTCAAAATAGCTAAAGGATGAAGAAAAGGGCTTAAAACCCCCAAAAAGGAACCCAAAATAGTCTCCTAGGAGCTAAAACCCCCCAAAAGGTGATAAAACCCTAAAAGGTGCTAAAGTTAGGGCGGGCGATGCTAAAAGCCCAAAAAAGGAGCTAAATCCCTAACCAAGGGATTAAAACCCTAAAACCCCTTGAAAAAGCTATAAAAGGAGGGTGGGGGGTCACTCTTAAACAACTTCTCCCTTGCATATTGTTATGCTTCCCGTGGATGCCTTGAGACGTTTATCTCTCAGGCCACCCACACTCCCTCTCCTCCATTTCCATTGAGCCATTACTTCCCCATCCAAGAGAGGTGCTTCCACAAGCTAGGGCATGGTGGCCCATTTCCACCAAAGAGAAGATATAACCATGTTTCATGTTTTGTTTCTTAGTTTCTTAGTTTTCTTTGTTTTCTAACCCTTATTTCATTTGCAGGTTTATGTTTAATGTTGTTTTAAAGGTTATTGTAGCTTAATATTTGTTTGCAGGTCTTTGTAGGTGGAACCCTAACTTGTGTTTGTAGAGGGGTTCACCATTGCTTCTATCTTCTTTCTGTTATTAGCTTAGTTTACTTTTCTGTCTATTTACCTTACGTTTTATTTTCTGCATTTACCCACTAGCAGGAACCTACCCTTCTATCCTATAGATAGAAGGGATCCATTCTTGTCCCTGTAGCAAGGAGAAATCCATGCTACAGAACTGGCAACCATACCAGGTTGATCCCATAGGATCCCTGGTCCAAATTTTTATTTTCCAAGTTTTAAAAATTTTTGCCTTAGTTTTAAATTTTTTTCTGTTAAATCCATCTTAAATTCAGTTTATTTCCTATTTTCAGTACTATCGAAGCCTCTGCTAGGAAAAACTGAGTCAGATTGGCCACGGCACAAGTTACTGTAGGCCAGATATGACTCTATCTCACAAAAACCCCAAATACAGAGCATGGCGCTCTTATTGGGGCCAAAAGTGAGACTGGGGCGCACTTAGTGGGAAAACAGGTGTGCCCAGGGTGCACTTAATCCCCTGATAAGTGCGACTTCAAACCAAAAACTCAGTCTGTGACTGTTTCAGCATTCTGTGCGATCCCTTTGCCGGTTTCTGAAAAAATCTTGCGGCCCCCTCGCCAGATTTGATCAGAAATATGCGGCCTATCAAACAGAACTTCATTTTTATTTTAATAACACTTAAATTTCAGTTTTATAGGACTATTAGTGTGGCTCAACCGCCTCTTTCCAGCACTGCAAGTCAGTTTCAGTTTCTATTTTCATTTTCTACAATTTCTTTCATAAACAATGTGTAAATGTTAGGTAAATGTTAATGCCTTAATAAAATGAACCTAGCCTAACTAAAATCAACCTAAAATTAACCATCTTGCATCCCCTTCCTCCTTTACCTAGTCATCACCCTCTGGGGTATTCTAGGATATGATGAAGGGCAAGCTCATATAGATCTAGGCACTCCACTATATTGTTCCATTAAAACTGGGTGACCTAGAAGGTAGAGGGGGTAGAGAAGGAGGGCTTCTCATGGTGCTAAGCGTCCTCCCTATTGACCAACCTAGCATCCAGGAGGTGACCTGAGGATATACGAATGGGCTTAGTCCCATTGTGTTGAGAGCCCAGCACCTTCTCTTGGTTGAAGAGGAATATCAGTGTGAGGTAGACATCTAGTTAGGCCAGCAAACATTTCGGGTTAATCACTCTATTTGTTCACAATTTCTGATTATTCAATGGTTGCATACATAAACATAATGAAATGAACTATACCATGATGAACTCATAAACCATTTGCAGTAACCAAATACCATAAAAACAAAGAAACAAATACACCATACTCAGTTCATGATGCTGAGTGAGCCTTAAAATTTACCAATTTACACTAAATACAAACAACTCTACAATATTTGAGGACATAAGTCCCTAACTACTTCAACTATGGGAAGTACTTGGGCTTTTCCCAAAAACTCATTGTGAGGATTACCATAGGAACCCCAAAGTAGCTGGCTACTGAGAGGAATTGCCAAGTGAAACCGGCAACGACCCCTTCCGATTGAGTAGAAACACCTGTGAGAAACAAGCCAAGCACTATCTTCTGGTAGTCTTGGTGGCTGAGTGACCACCTGTAGCCAATAGGAACCCACTAAAACTAGGGTCCAAATATCATTCCTACCAGTTTCATACATAAAATCAAACACAATTGATCCTCCACACTCTTCCTCACACCTAAGAGGCGAACCACCACCATTCGAAACACTCAATCAACATCGTTGAAGTCATTCTCAATGATCTCCCACACAATCAGAGGGCCACACAACCTCTTATTCCAATTTAGACCCATATCAGTTTGAACCGGACCTCCACACCGCACCATCAAGCCCCATGGCTAGTGCCAACTCGGATCCATTTTTCAACTTAACCTTAACAAGTGGACCCATGTCCAGATCACAACCTGTCACCCACAACCTGGAAAGTGGCCCAAGAATAGTATGGTAGACTATCATTAGTCAGCTACCACCACTGATAGTGACCATCCAAGCTGGCCGACTTGCAACACATGGGGGCAGTGGCCCCTTCACACACACTACCCATCCTGCCATACAAGGGGGTAGTGGACCATCCACTTACATTACCCCTACTATCATACATGGGGGAAATGTCCCCACCACTCATACTATCCTACCCACAACATTTGGGGAGATTGGCCCATCCACAATGGTACCATCGCAAACACCCCTAGCTGTGCAGATGCATTATGCACCTGCAAACCCCACCACCATCACAGCCCCATCCAACATCAACTCGGGGTCAAATATGCCCTTCATGGCTCATATTAACAAATGACCCCATCTGCCATCAAGCTTTTTGGCCTCCAATGCCAACTAAGCTGCCATTAGACATCCCTAAGTTTGAAGGCAAAGCAGGGGAATGTCCCCAAAACCACATAATGACATTCCATCTATGGTGCTCATCCAACAACATCATAGATGACTCCATCAAGCTGAGACTATTCCAATGTACCCTTACAGGTGCTGTGGCCAAATGGTACATTGAGCTTCCACAAGCCAAGTACCTGGACTTCGACTCCCTAGCCTTCATGTTCATACAGTATTTCCAACTCCCTGTCAGATATGACGAAGGGGTGGAGATCCTACTATCCTACCATCAAAGCACTGCCGCTCACATAACTAACCATATCCATGAGTGGCGGTGATTCCGTAGCTTATGTAAAATCCAACTTGACGATAGGATCTTCTTGGATTGGTTCCTTAAGACCTTACTCCCGCCCATAGTAAAGGACGTTGCATCTGAATGTCCCCAATCCAAAGAAGAGACCATACTGAAGGCCCAACAATTTGACCTTATTTATGCTCAGTCTGGATACCTATACACCGTCATTCCAGATGCTCCTCGTCCGAGTACCTCCTACCATGACACACCGGGGGCATCCCACGCTGCTAACGGCATCATAGCATCGGTCTCCCAACAGCCACAGCCTCGACTGACAGTACCTGTCATTACACCACAACCAAGAACAATGCTAGTGTTGCTTACCAGAACCAAACTCTGGACTACGCAAGAATGATGTCTCAGTCTAGAGCAACAACTTCCTACACATAACCTGGACCACTGTAGCAGGCTCAGGCCATGGCTTGGCCAACATAGCAGTATGTGGGAAAAATTCCCACATTCATGGCACCACCACCCCCACAAATATACTATGCACCGCTAGTGCAACCAGTTCAAGCCCCCGCCCCTACTCCACCCACTCCGTTGGGACAAGTGTTTGCACAACAAAATCGTCCCAACTAGCCTACCCCCAACAATCAACAAGGGCAAGCTTGAAATAACCAGCCCCGCAACCAAGGAAATAACCAATCGTAGGGAGGTGATCAACAACCAAACCCTCCCAACAATGCCTTGGCAAACTGGCCAGCCCAAAACCCCCCATGATAGAATGCACCAAGACGCAATGTCCCATTGCACACAAACCAACCATGCACACTCTGTGACATTTATGGGCACTACACATTTGAGTGTCCCCTCATGGCTCGCACTAAGCAGGCCATTCAAAACGAGGCCCAATAGGCCACCAATGCGGAAAATCAATCCCAACCCAACCCAACACCACAAGGATCCCCCCCAGGGTGCTTCAAAACCCACTGCTAGTCCAAGGATTGGTGGCAACCGCACCCCGTCCCCAGGCCAATTCCAATTCTCTGAGGGAACCTCCCACTACTGAAATAGGTGTTCAGCACATGCTAGCCATGATGACTGAAGAGGTCAACTTGCCAACCCGACGGAATCAGTACGGTACCACCACCGAACCTGGTGACACATCAGCAGCATTAATGTCCAAAACAGTCAACCTACCTCTTTAGTTACCCCCATTCTCGTGCCCCCCCATATGCAGGATTGCCAATAACGCCATGGTTAGAGCTGCAGCCAGCTATAGCATTGTGGATGATTTGGCCCAAATGCCAACTGCCATGTCTTCTCTTGAGGTACTTAAAACATGCCCAACACAGCGAAAAGCCTTACTAGCCGCTCTAGGGGCATTAGATCCCTCCAACTCCAAGTTCATCACATTTGACACGGAGAATAGGGAACCACGCATGCCCTTGACCATCACCTTCCAAATCCCAGTATCCATCCACAATTTGGGCGTGCATCAGTGCATAGTGGATGAGGGGGCATCCACATGCGTTATGTCTACCTTGGTTTGGCAGAAACTTGGATCACCAATTCTGCAATCATCCTCCACAACTCTATGGGCTTAAGATAGACATCCCACTAAATCCCAAGGAATCCTCCCCCATGTCCCCATCACATTAGCTGGGAAGACAGTGCTAATCGGCATAGAATTCGTCAATGCTCAACTAGACTACAACCTCCTCCTAGGAAGGAGTTACATGTATGTCATGCAAGTAGTCGCATCAACTGTCTTCCGTCTCATGATGTTCCCCCATGAAGGGAATATTGTGACAGTTGATCAGCTCACTTATCATGATCTGCAAGGGTTAACGACACCTGCCAATGTTATCCCTACCATCACCACCATTAAGCCACAAGGGGCGAACACACATGCTAATGTCATCCCTGCAATCAACACTATGGTTGAAAACACACCAGCACCTCCGTTGTTGAATGTGGGCCCTGGGTTGTTTTCCGATACCACCATGACGACTCCTTTCCCGTTAGTGTCACCACCACTGACACAAAATGAAACTACGAACTTGTGCATGGTCTCATCAAGCATCGCTGCACCCAAAAACCACCACAGCCATAGCCCCAACCCCAACCCCAACACCATCCACAGCCGCAACACCAACAACAGCCACAACATCACCCATAGCAGCAGCATTTCATGCAGCCGTAACCATAGCCGCATCCCCACATGCAGTCGTCAGGGGGTTATATGGGCTAATCTCTAGTCCATACAATTCCCTTCCTCTTCCCCCCACCTAGTGTCATGAGCAATCCGGTAATGGCCACCTTAAGCCTACCCAACTTTACATTGGGAATTTCGGTATGGTATCTTGATCCACCAGCTCAACCAGCAATGCCCCAGGTTGTCTTAACCCTGGTGCAACCCATCACGGTCGAGTCTCACCCTCTACCCGCTCCACAAAAGCCAACCATCGCACCCACACCCACACCACCCCACCCAAAAAGGGCCAGGGGCAAGAATGCCAAAGCAATCATAGAGCTACAACAAGTCCCACCTTGTTCCATCTATGAACAACAGGGCCATCCAACTCAAAACTGCCCTAAAATCCCAATGATCCATGCAAATTTAGATGCCATGGATACAAATGAAAACATCCCCATGGTTGAACTCCCAACCGCACCAATAGTCAAGAGCAAGGAATTGAGAACAAACCATGCTTGTGCCCTTTGTGGTTTTAATGGACATTACTCTCACCATTGATAGGACCTACCCAAATTTTGATTGGCTCTAGCTGACCTCCGTCAAGATTCCCTTGAGTCTAAAATCACCTTGATCGAAGAAGTTCACCCACCACCTCCTTCTTCAAACACCATGTCCATTTACATGATGTCCAATTATGCAGACCCTCTTGTCTCCACCACCACCAATGGTCCATTAGACCTATCTCTTTCATTGTTTCCCTAGCCATAGCCGCAACCTCAGTTACTAGGGAAACAATGGGGTTCATTCCCTATCAACATTTTTCTTTTCCTTTTCCTTTTCCCTTTCATTTTCCTACCATCCAAGATCATGAGTAAGTCTATCTTGGAAACCCACAATATGTAGTATTTCACACTGGAAGATCCTATGTGGTACCTTGAACCATCTACCCTACCTCCAGGTCCATCAAAGACTCCTACCATCTCAAGGCCTACCCCTCTTCCTCCAACAGAGACTGGGGGCAAGGCCACAAAAGCCACAACCAATACCATTTACATGATCTCTAGCACCAGTCACCCTTCCATCTCATCACTTGTGGAACACCCACCTCATCTATCCCAGCACCACTTATGCGATGATGGAGATATATGTAAGACTGCCTTCGATTTTACCCCATTCCATTTAAACCATAGTGTGGAATTGGTTCTTCCCATAAAAGACCAGATTCTGTCACCCTGCTTTTCCCAATGACCTTTGTCTCGGCAAGGGGGCATACCTATTCGCTGACTCAGATGGTCAACTCTTGAAGAAGTTGTGCAATGGCCTCGACCTCAAGAGATCCTATGCCTAATATCACCACTATGAGTCCCTTATAGCATAGTTTTTTCCCTTTTTGCTTTTCAACGTTTTTTAGCACAAGTCAAGGGCAACACCATCAGCTACTAATACAAAGTCACCTGGAACCAGTTCGAGACGCCTCTCACACCTCCGAGCTCAAATTTACATCTTCTTATGAGACCATCATCTCATGTTTAACAAACAAATATTGGGACCATTTCCCACCAATCACCTCGATTTATGAGCCATGACATGACAATGTAAGTGTCTACGGACCTGTACTTGTATCACAATCCCCGATCGCAACTCATGCAAGTTTTCGGGCCACCACCCATTAAGAAATGTAATTTTACTTTCTTTTTTGTATTTATAATTATCTTTTCCACCGCACCTTACATGGACATCTGGACCATTGTCCACAAAACCATTTATTTTTCTTGCATGTATTTGGCATAAAAGTTCCTCCATACTTGTACTTACCTTGCATGTAGTCAAGTCTATCCACCGCAACACACACACATGCTCTCTGGACCTCTGTCCAAGAGCCACTTCACATTAGAGGAAATTTTGGGTCTAAAATGGGCCTCCTAAGGAAAATAATAAAATAATAGTTAAAATAATAAAATAATAATTATTAATTTTGGAGGAAGAATGAAAAAAACTACTTTTTGTGTTCGTATTTTTGACATATCTCCCTATGTTTTTACTGAAATTCTGAGCAGGAGATATTTTTGGATGCAAAATTTAATTTCACATCCAATGAGTACCCACTCCTACATACTTTTGGTAGACCCCACTACCCCAAAAACAATAAATACCTGAAAAATGTGATGATGACATCATCATCGAGTTTTTCCAGGTATTTGTTGTTTTTGGGGTAGCAGAGTCCCTTCAAAAGTATCCATTGTGGGTACTCATTGGATGTAGAGTTAAATTCCGCATCCAATGAGCTCTCCCACTTGAAATTTGAGTACAAACAAAGGGATATTTGTCGAAAATACGAATAAAAAAAGTAGTTTTCTTTTATGACAAATATGTTAATTCAACCATTATGGTTGACTCATTTTATTGAAATTCTATTGGTTCTTGAATTCCAACTTAGAAAATTTATTATTGGCATAGTTTCTTATAAGGCCCATTTTAGACCCCAAATTTCCTCTAAGATGGGCAAGCTCTCCTATGCAAACATTTGCATTCCTCTGCCACACCGACTTGCAAGCCTCTGTCGCGATCTATCCCATGCATGTATTGGTATGTTTGAGATCCTTCTGCTACGTCCATACTGTGCGGATGACCTTTGGACCTCTTTCCACCATCCCAACATGGGGCACTGCCTATGCCACCGCAATTAGTTGACCATATTGGAGTTTCGTTTAAGCTCTTTTCTGACTCCTTAAAACAATGAAAAGATTGCCAAGCACAGCTGCTTCCTTTCTCGCTCACTAAAGTATAGGAAAGGGAATCTACATCATCTCATTTGCCTCCTTTTCTAGACCATGTAGACCAGTAAAATGAAAAGGACACCCTTGGCACACTTAAGCCAAGACCATTCCCCTCTGCATACTTTTATGCTTTCTCAGGCAAAGAAGCCGCACTTTACGAAAAAGCTCACCACAGGTTGTCGTAAAGCTCTTTTCCAGCCTTCTCATCAAGAAATGATTGCTGAGCAAACTTGGTTTCATTCATGCTCATAAAAGTATCTAAATGATCGTCCAGTCAGTATAGGTTTAAGCTTTTCTGGCTTGATTAGACTACCAACGGTAAAGAAGTATCTCATCCCCTCTAGGATGGGAGAGCTCTCCTATGTATACTTTTATCCTTTTTTGGGCACAAGAGACCACCAAAAAAAAAAATCCCCCACTAGAGTCTTATTTGTGCTTTTAGACTCTCTAAAATTGAAAGCACCATTGAGCATTTACCTTCTCAGGCTTGCAAAAAATCCACGAGATCGTACCATAACGATGTCCCTAGACACCACCCCATAAAAAATAGTTTGACAACATTCCCCGATTGGGTTTCCTTTGTTCAGAGTACTCTGCAAAGTGTCTTCCTTGGATTCCATCAGTATCAAAAGTGTCTACCTCCTCCAAGTATTTCCCATCTGCAGTGATATCCCCAGTATTTCAGCTATGATCCCATTCCCATGAGTCAGTTTGATTTGTTTCCTGGTCCACCCTGCCATCATACTCTGAACAAAGGAAGTTTGAGTCTCCCTCCCTCTGCCCCTATTCAAATATTTCCCCCCCCCCCCCCCCATTTAGTGAGTCAATCTGCAGATTGCTTCACACCTTCCAGTTATCTCCCTCACGCTCCTGGTCAAGGAGACATCATTGCCTTGGCTAGGGGCAGGTCTCCCTCTATCGACGCCAAGACATATATTCTAGAGGAGAGACCCAGAGGTCCATGTATCTCAGTTTCATTAACCTCATTGATGAGTTCCTTGGACCACTTGAGAGGAGTACTTAGTGCCTCTCGGGATGGCTTTTTATCACGTGCTTGACTTCAACTACATCATCGCACCATTGAGATTCGTGCAGGGTTTTGTCCATACAATACTTAGTCGAAGACCTCGGATGTCACCGGACACTAGCACATTGGTGAGTCCACTTGAGGGACCTAAACAGGTTATGTCCCTTGTGATTTTTGGGTTGCATTGGAGATAGTGTTCAGAGGCCCCATCAGTGCTTCGATATACCTTTATGATTGATGCAGCATACTTGTACCATAGAGACTCTGACTCTCAATCAACGAGTCCACATAGCTATGTACCATTCCAGATCCAGCAGACCATCAGTCATGAAGATATAACATTCGATGAGAATTCCATGGGTCCAATATACCAAATGATTATTGTATTCAGCCTCACATGGAGGCAACCATTATTGTAACATCAATTGTATATGATCGGCTCTTGTATTTTAGAGCATAGGTCAAATTATTCTTTTGACATTGTCACGAGCATAGGGATGCCCACCTCATCCATATACATGTCACACATTATTTGTATCTCACCCATTGATGGGAACCATATTAATACAAAAATCAAAAGCCACCATGCCCCATCCCGAGAAGCACCACCTCTATGCAGCAAATCCTATGATGTCCATTGGCCATACGTTGAGCTCCTACCCTCACACATCAAGGGGCAATCTGTTAACCCAAAAATCCCCCACTCAGCTCTCAATGGACTACACCACCCAAGGACACCATATCATGACCCTCATATCACTCCATTAGACCCCCACACCCTCAAAATAGCTAAAGGATGAAGAAAAGGGATTTAAAACCCCAGAGAGGAGTCCAAAATAGTCTCCTAGGAGCTAAAACCCCCCAAAAGGGGCTAAAACCCTAAAAGGAGCTAAAGTTAGGGCAAAAGGGGCTTAAAGCCCAAAAAGGGGGCTAAAGCCCTGACCAAGGACTAAAAACCCTAAAAGCCCTTTAAAAAGCTATAAAAGGAGGGTGGGGGGTCACTCTCAAACAAATTCTCCCTTACATATTGTTATGCTGCCCGTGGATGCCTTGAGACCTTTGTCTCTCAAGCCACCCACACTCCCTCTCCTCCATTTCCAATGAGCCATTGCTCCCCCATCCAAGAGAGGTGCTTCCACAAGCTAGGGCATGGTGGCCCATTTTCACCCAAGAGAAGGTATAACCATGTTTCATGCTTTGTTTCTTAGTTTCTTATTTTTCTTTGCTTTCTAACCCTTATTTCATTTGCAGGTTTATGTTTAATGTTGTTTTGCAAGTTATTGTAGCTTAATCTTTATTTGTAGGTCTGTAGAGGTGGAACCCTAACTTGTGTTTGCAGAGGGGTTCACCATTACTTCTATCTTCTTTCTATTCTTATCTTAGTTTACTTTTCTATCTATTTACCTTACATTTTATTTTTTGCATTTACCCACCAGCAGGTGTTATAGCTGATTTTACCACACTAGGTTAATCACACTTGTATGGCCTTCCCATGTCCCTCTGCAGACTCCTTAGATCCCTTGGACCATTTTTTGTCCTTTGATGTTTCCTAGACCATCCCTAAAAACATGTGAAAATTCATATACGTGACTTTTAAACCCCTAATTGCGTATATGTGTGGGTTTGACCCCTAAAACCACATACATCAGGATGTGTACAAAATCCAAATCCTTTTGAAGTTTTCCTTTACATGGATCCGACTCACTTGACTCTTGGCATTCCATATGCCTGGATATTTCTCGGATTTGACCTTTCATTACCCCTTTGAAAAGCTATATAAGGAACTCTTTGATACATTGAAGGCATATAAGAGAATTGAGAGCAAAGAAACTATAGTCCATTGTTTCTGAAACTTGTGCTTGAGTCTGCATCTCTTTGTCCCTTGGAGCATTTTTGTTTTCTTTCCAAGCTTACCTTTTGCTTGTGAGCTTGCTATCGAGAGATGGAGGATTGAGGTGGTGGAAGCCCAATTGGGGGATTCATTTTCTCTGATTCACAGACGTGTCGATAGAGGTTGTATCCATTGTAATCTCTGATTTTATATTTATAGAAATATCTTTTCCTGTCCAATAATGTATGTTTGAATGAATATTTTATCCATGGATGATTTCAACGCTTATACATTGTTGATTATATATGCTAGAATAGATCTAACACCAATATATATAGTATGCTTGTTTTGTTTACTTGTTGTTGAGGAAGTGATTTATCAATTCAAGCTGAAGTTGGAAAGCTTAACGGGGATCTACTTCAAACTTCAAGAACAAGGTACGAGGTCTGATCCTTTAGTGTTAGATATTTTATTTCTATTGCATACTGGAAAGGATTGATTTCTAGAGTCAAGCTGTTTGTTGTGGTACCCCAAGCCATAGGAATTTCTTTCCGTAACAAAATTGGTGACTCAACTGGGGAGTTCCTAGTAGTTGTCCTTTGGGGATTTTCTATCAACATTCAATGAATTTGAATTGCTCTTTTTCTCTTGTTTCTGTGTCGGGATTGGGGGCATGTTTGCCTGGCAGTGTCTGATTGGTGTGAAGTTTGTCTCAACTTGTCTATTTTCCTTTATTTTTATGCACCTTTCTTCCTGTATGTGAGTTTTTAACTCACAGTCGTGTATATACATAAGTTTCATTGCTGTTTCCGCGTACACACACAGGTTTACTGTGAATAGTCACGTATGCCATTAGTTTTTCCTTCTAGAGGAAGATGGATTATTGCTGGGTGAATTGTGATGATTGTTGAGTCTCCTTTGATACTGCTAGAGTCTATATACACCTCTTTTTCTGACCAGAGACATTTTTTTTAGGGTAAAATTTCTTTTTTGAAGAATGTTCTTGTCATTGCATTTTCGATTTTTTGTTTTGGGATTAGTGCATTAGATTTCTTTTACCTTAGTACTTTGCTTGAGTGCTGCTTGAGTGTGCTTGCAGAGTCCAGGGGTTGTAGAACCATTCTTTTGCTTTTATATCTCATTTTTATTTCAAAAAATCCAAAAAACATTTGCTTATCATTATGCATTGCATCTTGCATTTTGCATGGTACTTGCATTAGATTTGCTTTGGAGTATTAGTCAGGACTTCATATAGGAAAGATTGCATCTATCATTTGAATAAAATTGTGCATTTCACATAGTAGCATACCCTATTTTTCATGGACACAATGCATTTGCATTGATTGTCAGGTGTGCATTTTACTTCATGTTGTGTCATAAAGGCATTAGTTGCACGGCCATATACCTCTTTTGAGTAATAAATCCAATTAAAATCAACGCTTAATTAAAATGAACTACACTATTTTATTTGATAGGGTTCACCAACAAGATTAGGTTTTAGGGTCTTGGAATAGTTCATTGTGAGTCAATTCTCCAAGACCACTAAAAAACACATGTATGTGTCTATTTAGGTGAATGTGTGAAATTCCTTGGTATAACCAGTGTTTCTCAGGATCCTCCTCTCGAAAGGGAGTTAAGCACAAGGCAGTGTGAGCAGTTATTGATTGGGATGACCCCTAGTCATAACTGAGTAGCATCAGAGATATTTCCAGGATTGTATTCATATCTAGGTGCTCTTTCGAGAGTTTCAAGATTTTCTACCCTGCCCATACGGTCAATCCCACATGTGACTGTCCACCTAAGCATTGATTATATTGAGGTGACCTTAGTGTCCTTACCTAGGATATCGAGGGGGTACTCCGCAAGGGTTATTCTGTGGGTGTCTCAGCTAGGTTGGGGTCAGACAATATAGTCTCTTTACACATTGAAGCTGAGGGTGACAATAATTGGTTATGTACCTCTGCTTGTTGTGTATGGGAGTCTCAAGCCTCTCCTAGGCGAGACATACCTACTTCATTCAGGAGCTCACTTATCTTACCCTTGATTTCTAGTGTTTGGATTTAGATTTTATTGGTGATTTCTCTATGCACATTAGCTTGCCTACGGTTTGCATAGATAGAGAGTATTTTATATTTTTTGAGTCATTATGGATTCAGGTGCGGCTCCTCGCTGTTCTCGTCATTTAGTAGGAATTACACCTTCTACATCTCCTCCTCCTTTGGGAGAGAGAAATAGATAGTCCAAGCGGACTACTTCACACATTGATTCACACATAATGGGAGACCGTGTTGAAGGTATTCCTGAGACACCTTCTCCCATTCAAGTGGAAGATGGGGAGTTTACTCCTAACTATGATCCTTCACTTGATTTGACTGAGTTAGATCCTGTGATTTTTGAGATAGGTACTTTTCATGATAGACCTACTTACTCTAGTGTTGATACCCAATTGACGCATCGCTGGTATGGAATGCCGGAAGATGATGAGACTCATTTTGAACCTACGAGCACTAGTTATGGTAGTTATGGTATGTCTGGTTTCCCCACACATGATTTGGCATTTCATGTTGAGTTGGAATTTGAGCCTAACACTATGCCTGGGGCATGGGGGCTTCACTTGTTGACCAATATCCTATCATGTTAGTTCATGTTGTGGGTTTTAAAATTAAAAAAAAATGAACCAATATATTGCAAGTATTGGGGGGATGAGGGGTTTAAGGTGGGGGTGGGTAGGGTATTTTATAAGGATTGAGGTGTAAAAACGGGTGGGGAGGAGGTTTTAAGTATTGGGAGGGGGTTCCAACAAAAACAGTTTGGGTTAATATTCCTGGAAATTAAGGCTATTATTTAATATCCCATGATCGCACGTGCTATGTGAGATGTTCACTAAGTGAAGTCCTCGTGGCTTGAAGGGACTCTCATTCCTTACCATGTGGAGAGGTTTGGGAGTACAAGTCACATTGCACCTTCCATCCCGGAGGTGGAAGTTACATCACATATTCCTCCTAGGCCTAGGGCTAGAGATCCTATTAACATACCAAATTGGAGATGAGTGACTATAGGGAATAACATGTACATAATTACATAGGTCCCTTCATCCTCTGTCCCTATTTCTTCAAATGTTCACCCTCCACGTCATTCACATGGTCCTTCGGGCCAGAACGTTGCTACGATTCATGTTCGTACTGTTGTTACTCGACCAGTTGTGTCTCAGGGTCACGTACCGCCCATTGTTTCGGGAGGTCATGTTCATACTTCTAAAGGTCATATTACTACTTCCAGAGCATATATTTCTACTTCTGGAATGTATATTCCTACTTCTGGAGCATGTATTCCTACTTACGGAGTGTCTCATGGGACATTGCATGCGATGACTGATGCACCTTATTATGGGACGCAATATGGATAGGGTTCTTCACCTTATGGGTATGGTATCAACAACCCGCTTACTCTCCAAATTATGGCTTTGTAGCTCTTAATAGTCAAGGTACACAACACTATGGTGCTTTCATGCCACCCTATATGGGTTAAATGGGAGGACGACACTATGGCCAAGGCCATGGTGGTTATGGTAATCAGACCTATGTGAATCAGAACTATCAAGGAGTGGTCCATCGACCTAATCATCCTAGGATCCCTTTCCTTGCAACGCTAAATATTCCTGGCTTGTCAATATTGACGAATGATCCTGTAGCTCATGACCTAGCTTGGCTGGCTGTCCCTACTAAGCTTCCCTCAGACATACAAAAATTCGAGGGCAAACCGGGAGAGGATCTGAGTGAACATGTTACTACCTTTCACCTATGGTGCTCTTTGAACTCCTTACACCAGGACTCAATCCGTTTAAGGTTATTTCAACGCACCCTTATAGGGCCTACCATGAAATGGTATATAGAGCTACCTAGGGGGGCATTCTCTTTGTTCAATGACCTAGTGATGAATTTTCTTAACCACTTCTAGCTACCAGTGTGTTATGATGTTGGTACAAAATTTTTGTCGACATTTCGGTAGGATAAAGCCACACATATCTCAGACCATATCCAAGAGTGGCATAGATGGAAGAGGTTGATTAAAGCCTTTATACCACTGGAATTCCTCTTCAAATGGATCCTTAAGTTGTTATTGCCTTATATAGAGAAGGATGTTTCTACATCCGGAGTGCAAAATGAGGAACAAGCCATTTTTAGGGAGCAGGAACTGGATTTGATTTATGCTCAATCTGGTTTGTTATATGAGATCATTCCCAATGCTCCGCGTTCTAGTTTCGACCCCAAAGTTAAACCTAGACCACATGCTGATGGCATTGTTGGTTGTGTGAGTGCTAAACCTATGGATTCTGTTTCAAAACAAGTTATTCAATTGTCAATCAACCAATCTACTTCAGGAGAAGCCATATCTTTGTCCCAACCCACCCAAACGGCAAGTGTGCTTTCGGTGTAATCGTTGGACCAGAAGGGTAACCAGTAGCCCGAACGGAATAAAAAGAAGGATAAGAATAATCAGAAGGGTGGGAATAGGAATGAGAATTCTAATAATAATGGTAAGAACATCCATGATGCTGGGGGGTACAAGAAAGATAAATGTAAGGTTAAATTTCCTTGCAAGTTGTGTAAGGAAGATCACCTCACTTACTTGTGCCCTCGTATCGATGAAGCCTCAAGATTCTTGGCACAAGGCCCAGCTATGATGACTAACCCTTTACCTCACAATCATAACATGAACTCGAGGACCCATGATCAGTCTGGTGGTGATCAAGATCCACCGAAGGGTAGTGGTCGTAGTTGCATTAACATGGTACATGCTGCGAAAGTTGTGACCCATGCGAAGGACTATGGTTCATCACAACCCAGCCCAGAAAAGGAACCTGATCCACTAGGAACCCCTTTGTATATTGAAAAACCTATGGATAAACCTGAAGCTACACCTTGCATTCCTAATGGAGTCCTTAAGTGTTTTAGGCACAATCCTAATGCCCAAGCCACCCATAACTATTCTGTTGTCGAGGATTTGGGCCACACTACTTGTTCGATGTCTACACTAGAAGTTCTTCAGAGTTGTCTTTCGCAAAGGAAGGCTTTGCTTTCTACCCTTTGTGTGAATGAAGATAATTCTTCCTCCATGATTAAATTTGAAACCACAGGACTTCATCCTCACTTGCCTTACTATGTGTCTCTTTTGATTCACGTAGAATGTATTAACATGACCGTCAAGCGCACTATGATTGACGAAGGCACTACTACTTCTGTGATATCTTTATCATGTTGGAAAGGTTTAGGTTCCCCTGAGTTCTCTAAGTCTATGACCATGTTAACTACGTTCTATGGGAGATCTTTTAGGCCACATAGGATACTTCCTTCCCTTAAGGTCCATTTTGGAGGGAATACCGTTGCGATAGAGGTCGAGGTGGTTGATGTGCCCCTCGACTACAATCTCTCGCTGGGTAGGAATTGGATGTACAATATGCAATCCGTAGCTTCTTCCCTATTTCACATTGTATGCTTTCCATTTAATGGGAAGATAGTTATGATTGATCAAATGTCATTCAAGAATCAGTCGATTACCGCATCTTGAGGAGCTTCGATCCCGATTGTAGAGCACTCTCATCTGGAAACTAGGAGTCTAGGTGTGGGCATGTATCCATCCCTCATAGGAAGTTTTAGTTGTACTGCACCTATCCTTATGATAGGGTCTAGTTTCGGCGAGGCTTCAACATCTGTGAGATCAGTGTCTTTTTGCACAAGTCATATGGAAGATCCTTGGATTCTTCCTACACCGAATACTTCGAGTGAGCCCATTGTGATGGACGTACTGTTTCCTACAACTATGGTAGCTTATCAAGATAATATTGAATGTGTTGCAAAGTGTATTCCTTCCTCTTCATGGATGGAGGAGGAGGACCCGTATGTGCTGCCTACATGGGAAGTACAGTCTTCTCACACACAAGACTACCTTGATAGTTATTTTCCTTCAGACGAAGCGATTATTGAGGCCATGTTGGGAGTTGAGCCACCATGGGAAGAGCTCCAACATAAATCTTATTTTCTTCCTAAGCTTGACCATTTGGAGCGTGAGGACTTTAGGGAGGTTCTTAGTGAGAGAATTGGTAGTCCCATGGTCCTGTTAAGCTCTCCTAGTCCGATGGCTGATGGGAACATGGAAAATATATCTCCAATGATTCCTATCAATATCTCTTATGATCCTGGTAGGATAGAGAATGTCTATATTGGGGCAGAATGTTCCCATGCTGAGATTCAAGAATACACCGAGCTGTTTAAAGAATTTCATGATATCTTCGCTTGGCATTACGATGAAATGCCAGGTATCAACACTCGAATTGTTGAACATGAGATTAAGACTTATCCCAATGCTAAGCCTGTTCGACAACACTTGCGTGTGGTGAATCCTAGGAAAGCACCCACGATTAAGGCAGAGATAGAGAAACTATTGAAAGCCGGTTTTATCTATCCCCTTCCCTTGACGGAGTGGGTTTCAAACCCTGTTCCAATTGATAAGAAGCAGGGAGTGATTCACATATGTATTGATTTCCATGATTTGAATTGTTCCTGTCCTAAGGACAACTTCCCCACACCATTTATTAACCAGATTTTGGATGAGTGTGCAGGTAGCGAGATTTTTTCCTTTATGGATGGCTTTTTCGGATATAATCAGATTCAAATTAAACCTGAAGACCAACATAAGACCACGCTTATTTTTTCTTGGGGAACTTTTGCATATCGAAAAATGCCTTTTGGCCTTAAGAATGTGAGAGCTACTTTTCAGTGGGCTATGACCTTGATCTTCCACAATCTCAAATCGATTATCGAAGTGTTTTTGGATGACCTTGCCACTCATTCTCGTATGAGAATGCGTCATTCCTATCATTTGAGATTGGTATTCGAAAGGTGCCGCCATTATCTAGTCAGGTTAAATACTCACAAGTGCATATTTTGTGTTAAGTTAGGTCACTTATTAGGATTCATTGATTCAAAAGATGGTATAAGAGTCGACCCTTTGAAGGTTGAGGTAATACTTTAGTTGTCTCCCCCAAAAAATATTCATCATCTTCAATGTTTGCAAGGCATGGAAAACTTCTTACGGAGATTCGTTGTCAATTTTGCCAATTTGACTAGAGGATTCATGGGTGTTTTGAAGAAGGACACCACCTTTTGTTGGGATGAGCAAGCCCATGAGTCCTTTGATGCGCTTAAGCGATCCCTAGCATCGGCCCCGGTGATTAGTCCCCCAGACTATAGCCATGATTTCCTACTTTATGTGGCCACGTCCATGGAGATGAGTGGTATGGTTTTGGTTCAAGAGGATGAGGAGCTCCAAGAGCATGTCATATACTATTTGAGCCAAAATCTTATTGACATGGAGATCCATTATTCTCATGTTGAGAAGCTTGCCTTAGCTACCATACATGTAGTTCAATGGTTGAGACATTATATTCTCCTTCACCAGACCTTGGTTGTAGCCCATGTCAATCCATTTCAATTCATCCTCACTCGAAGGATGATTGGGGGGAAATATAATACATGGATTTTCATTCTACAAGAATTCGACCTTGAGTTTGTTTCGGCAAAGTCAAAGAAATCGTTGAATTTTGAGGAGCTTATATCAGATTTCCCAAGTGAGGCCGAGGAGTTGGTTTATGAAGATATGTTTATCAATGAACACATCTTCTTAATCTCAACTTTAGACCCATGGTATGGGGATATTATTATATATTTACAAACATTGAAGGTCTCTACTCACCTCTCACGGGATGAACAACAACGATTACGTCACGTGTCTAAGAATTACTTCATAGTGGATAAAACTGTATACTGTCATGCGGTAGATTCCATTTTATGTCATTGTTTAACTCATGCGGAAGCTCAGGTAGTGCTGAATGATTTCCATGGAGGGGCATGTGGCGGTCATTTATCTGGGCTTTCTACAGCCCAAAAAATCTTAAGAGTGGGTTATTTCTGGCCATCGATCTTTAAGGATTGTGTAGATGCAGTCAAGAGGTGCCACCCTTTCCAGGTGTTTGTATGAAATATGCGCTTGAAACCTACCCCGTTACATCCCATCATCACTGCCAATCCCTTCACTAAGTGGGGGCTTGATTTTATGGATTGCAACCCAGCTTTAGCTGGGGGGCATAATCATATCATAGTGGCTGTTGATTACTTCACAAAATGGGATGAGGCTATGCCTATGGTTAAATTCGATGGTGAGACAGCCGCGCACTTCGTATTCAACTATATTATTACTCAGTTCAGGATTTAGAGAGAGCTTGTCACTGACCATGGATCGCACTTTCATAATTGTATGATGGAAGAGTTTGCATCAAATTTAGGGTACAAACAAGAGCATTCCTCCTCTTACTACCCGCAAGCGAATGGATAGGTAGAAGTAGTGAACAAATCACTCAAATCCATTCTCCAACAAACCATCACACAAAGCAAGAATAATTGGCACATTATGTTATATCCTGCTTTGTGAGCTTATAGAACCATTGTTAAGACTAGCATGGGTTTTTCTCCATATCAACTTGTACATGGCATGGAGTCGGTATTGTCGGTTGAGTGTGATATTCCTTATTTGAAGCTAGCCATAGAGCCCTTGCAAGACACTTCCCCGTTGGAGGAGTGTTTGGTCCACCTTGAGCAACTTGATGAGTAGCATCGAGATGTCCTGGTCACTCTAGAAGTAAATAAGTGTCACGTAAAGGTCCAGTATGATAAGTCTATCCATCCAAGGAAGTTTAGAGAGGGAGACTTGGTCCTTTTGTGGGATCAACTGAAAGAACCCTTGGGGGCAGGAAAGTTTAACCCCATGTGGCGTGGTCCTTACATCATTAAACGTGTATTAGAGAAGGGTGCTTATGAGTTAGTGGATTATGAGGGAATGGACTTGGCAGAGCCTAGAAATGGGATCTATCTCAAGAATTACTATGCATGATTTTCAGCCAAGGGTGGTTATTGTATATTATTGTACACTTTTGCATAGTTAGGTCTTTTTATTATGGTGATCAGGTTTGTGATTAGTTTTCATTTCTTTTGGTAGATGTCAATGGAATATTCCACCTTCATAGGATTCGCGGATGGTGCGAGCCATCACACTCAACACTCAGCCTCTATTGCTTGGGTTATTTATACTCCTATGGGTCAGGTATTGTCTTTAAGAGGTGTATGTCTACAGCCATCTTCCAACAATGTTGCTGAATATAGTGCCGTTATTGAGCTTCTATGGGATGCCATTTTACATGGCATTTTCTCTCTTGATGTACGTCTTGATTCAGAGTTAGTAGTGTAACAGCTTAATGGTTTGTACCATGTCAGAGATCTGACATTATCAAGAATATTCTTATGTGTGAGATTATTAGAATATAAATTTGACAATATAACATACATACATGTTGTAAGAATTAATAATCAAGTTGCTAACTCATATGCTAACTACGTGTTAGATTGGCATTTGCTTCATACTCAATAAACTCATCATAAACACAAATTTTTACAGATGTAAATAAATAAACTGATCATCATAAAAGTTTTTATAAACATCCAAAATGTGGTAATACATAGTGTCATAATACAAAAATGTGGCTCTCAAGCCACCAAAATATAATACATGGTAATACAAAATGTATCACTCCCACGTATCTAAGCCTGTGGAGGAGGAGGGGGGTTGTGATCATGGAATGTCACTATGGCTCTAGCTAGCCATTGAAATAATCGTACCCATGCTTGTGGTACACCCACCACATGGCACTGCATGGCTTCAAGCAAGTCCTTGACTTGCACGATGGGTACTCTATGTGTTAGCCTCACGAAGTTGGTATGAATGATTTGGAGCTTCCGCTTTGCATCCACACCGATGATATTGTCTCCTCTTCCCCTCCGTCTATGACGAGGGAATCCTTCAATCCGTTGTGGTCCCACATCTGCATGCATATGGTAGATGTCACTATGTATTGTCACCCAAAAACATGTCTTTTGATTCCACGTAATCAAAAAACACAAAAAAATAAATAACTCAAAAATTTTAAAGAGAGAGGGTCGAGATTCGTTACCTATGTCACCGTATGTTGATCCTGGTGGTAGCGGCATTCCTAGGTCCCCCCGGAAATCTATCCCCACATAGGGGTAGTCATCGATGGAAACTATCTGTCACCGCCACCACGAAAAATAAATCAGTTGGATAGGGGTTGGACACCCTACCTCCACCCAGTCTGTGCATCGCATCTGCCCAACATCGTTGGGCCGGATATCGAACCCCGTGTAGAGGAATGTCAACTCTAGGGCTCAATCCTGGAACACACTTGAAGAAAAATGTGCTCAGTATGCTGCTGAAACTGAAGTTTTGCACTTTGCCCATCTTGCACTCACTGAGCTGATGTTTCATGTTTCCCAGTAGCGCAATGCTCCAATCGTATACCATGGGTCTCATGCACTCCATTGCATATAACATCAGAGGCCACGAGGCCTAGTGGAGTGAAACCAAGCCTGCTATCCTTCCCACTGTCAATAGGATGGCCTTTAGGCATAGCACCTATATGGAGTTAGTTGGGATCTAACTCCTAACCTTCTCCATGTCCGGATAGCAATACACCACAATGTACTCATCTATAGTTAGGCCACCTCCGAGCCTGCGAGAATGTAGGTTCATTACTTCCCCCCGTTAGGAAAGTCCAGTAATAAAGTATATGTCCTCCACTTCTATGGTGAGGGACATCCTGTCTATTTGGAATGAGTCTAAGTCTTGATCCAAGTAGTCCACTAACATCTGCAGTAGTCATGGTTTGGTCATTAAGCTACCAAGACACCAAAATTTGTATATCCCACATGCACGTAATGCTTGTTGAGCCATTATATCTTCTCTTATTGCCTCTTCTACATCACCATGTTCATGTTCTCTCCATTCTAGGACCATCCTGCACAAAAAATTTGAATTTTTCCCATTAGAATACTTGAAAAACCTTAAGTGCGGCCGCATATGTACATGACTGTGAGGGCATTCTCTACGTACATCCAGCCCTATACGTAGAAAAACCCTCAATTTCTGTGTGGGTTATATCGCCTATTTTAGAATGGCCTAGAAAATAAAATACACCATGGAATTTGACAAAATTTGCATCTAAATGAAAGAGTAGAGCATGGGTAAGTACCTGGAAAAAATGGTAGTGGATTCCACCGACTGGATCCCCTGGAATTCACCGTTGAAGTTCTAAGCTCAAACGGGTAAAAGTTTCAAATGTTTTATAATGTTTTGAATTATTTACTGTTTATAGAAATTTTTCAAAATTTTGAAAATTTTTACCCTCTTTCCTATTATTTCCACTGTTTCTAATCCTTTTGGACTGTTTTTGGACTAATTTATGATGTAGGAGACCTTTTTGAGTGTCGTTTCAGCCATTGGATTGACTTGTTCGTACCGAATTCAGGTATCATGTCTAAACTGGCATATAGGTTAGGTTTCATCAATGTTTGCATTTTGCATGACCTTGTGAACATTTCATTATAGCCTTAGGTACAAACCCACTCCATTATGTCATGGAACCTTCTTGTTGTTTTAGAAGTAGTATGATATGAGTGGTAGAGCTTGACCTTACATGGGTACCCTAGTTAGCACCTTATTTGCATTTGGTGCCCATGCTGACATTTTGTCCCTTAGGGTGTGTGATTCCATTGTATAGTATTTCCATGACATTTCGCAAGAGCCTCATACTCCTCTTGATCTTTTGCTAGCCTCTTTCCCTCAGGACTCCATTATGTCAAGTTGTAATTTCATTATCATGAGCTTTGCTTGCCTTATTGAGCCTTATGTCGGCCTCCTTGACATTGAGCTTCAGCCATATAGCCCGAGCTTGTCTCATGTCTAGCCATGTAGAGCTATTTTATATATCCTTTATAGATTGATTCCCTATTTTTACCGAGAGGGGACTTTCCCGCGAGTGTCGCTATCCTACACACATGTATCCTTGCATTGAGCATAGGTATGTTCCACTGCTTGGAACTAGTTTGTTTTCCCATATAACACTTGTCTCCTCCTAGTCTGTAACTATAAAGCCATTTCATTCTTTTTCAAGATTTTTAAATATTTGAAAAAGTCCAAAAAAATAAAAAAAACAAAAGGTTGGACAAGGAAAGATGTTTTCTTTTTGCAGCTATCGAGTCGTGTCACCTTCAAACAGAGCTCTATATATCACATTCATTGGTTGGGTTTATAGTTTGAATTTAGGAGCTGTACTCATTTTATCTAGTTTTATCTCCACCGACTGGTTAAGCTTCCAGTCCCCATGGAGCCTCTGTCGATTCCTCCTAGGTCGCAGAGATGTCCTAGATTTGTATATTGAGTCTATGCTGCCTTTATTTAGTCATCATTCACCGTTATGATCTTGTTTGAAGGAAGTTGAAACCCGAGTCAGCCATTCCTCAATTATCTTGACTTTGCATGTCGGCCATTCCCGATACAATTACCGGTTCATGCACCTTATGATCGAGTCCTTCCACATTATACAATCTTTGCTGAGTACCTCATGTTGGATGATGGGGGATGCCTTAATTCCCTCCTTCCAGTGGATTTCATCCCATCGAATTTAGATCATTTATTCTGGGATTGGAATCTAGAGTCATTTGTGAGTGCCTTGAGACTTGCAGTCATCAGTGGCAGGTTCTCTCGCCATCGACAGTTTTTTGGGAATACATTAATGTCCCCTTATCGATGGATCCTCTCAACTGTTTTACCTCAACACATTTATTCACACTTGTTAGTTTTCACTCTAGTACCTTGATTCCCATTTTCATTATCGGTGGGTGATCTCGTGTCTGTTAATGGATACATTAATGACCGGTAATCAAATGATGGACTACTATGTTCAACCTCAACACCTCTATTCACATAGTAGGACATGTACTCATAGTGATTTGTGTAGAAGACCTTCTAGATTGGTGGCATCTCTTATATGCTACCTCCTTGATCGTGCTAGTGTTTATGAGATTTTATCTCTCGTGACTTGATTCCAGTATGTGTCAGACATTTCCAGCTATTATGGAGATCTTGATCCATTGTATATCTTCAGCCACTATGGAGATCATGATCCTTTTTATATCTTCATCATGGAGATTCTGATATATGTATATTGTACGTGGCGATGACCACTTATGTGTTATTTTGTAACATGCCTATTTATGGCCATTGTAATCTTATGTATCCGAGACTGCTATTTGTATTTGCAGTTATGTGCAGAGTTGTATGATTGTACTATGCTGATTAGGTGGCTAGTATTCCATTTGGGATCCTTCATCACTCCACTTTTGGGATGGACTTATAATTTATTTCGGCCATCGTATGACACCTCCGGCCTCACACATTAGGGGGCATCTGTTATAGCTGATTTTACCACACCAGGTGAATCACACTTGTATGGCATTCCCTTGTCCCTCTGCAGACTCCTTAGACCCCTTGGAACATTTTTTGTCCTTTGATGTTTCCTAGAACATCCCTAAAAACATTTGAAAATTCATATACGTGACTTTTAAACCCCTAATGGCATATATACATGGGTTTGACCCCTAAAACCGCATACATCGGGATGTGTACAAAATCCAAATCCTTTTGCAGTTTTCCTTGACATGGATCTGACTCATTGACTCCTGGCCTTCCATATGCCTTGAGATCACTTGGATTTGACCTTTCATTACCCCTTTGAAAAGCTATATAAGGAACTCTTTGATACAATGAAGGCATATAAGATAATTGAGAGTAAAGAAACTATAGTCCATTGTTGCCGGAACTTGTGCTTGAGTCTGCATCCCTTTGTCCCTTGGAGAACTTTTGTGTTCTTCCCAAGCTTGCCTTTTGCTTGTGAGCTTGCTATCGAGAGATGGAGGATTGAGGTGGTGAAGGCCCAAGTGGTGGATTCAGTTTCTCCAATTCACAGACATGCCAACAGAGGTTGTATCCATTGTAATATCTGATTTTATATTAACAGAAATATCTTTTCCTGTCCAATAATGTATGTTTGAATGAATATTTTATCCATGGGATGATTTCAAATGCTTATGCATTGTTGATTATATATGCTAGAATAGATCTAACACCAATATATATAGTATGTTTGTATTTTTTACTTGTTGTTGAGGAATTAATCTATCAATTGAAGCTAAAGTTGGAAATCTCAACAGGGATCTACTTCAACTGTCCGGAATAAGCTACGAGGTCTGATCCTTTAGTGTTATATATTTGATTTCTATTGCATATTGGAAAGGATTGATTTCTGGAGTGAAGCTGTATATTGTGGTACCCAAATCCATAGGAATTTATCTCCATAATAGCAGGAACCTACCCTTTTGTGCTATAGACAGAAGGGATCCATTCCTGCCCCTGTATCAAGGAGAAATCCCTGCTACATGGCCATTCTGATGTGATTGAGGGATGTATCCCACTTGATTAGATATAAGGGCTGATACCATTCTATGGGAGAATGGAGGCACCTGTTCAGTTACCAGGAATCCTTAGTCTGGCACTGAGAGCCCTTTCAATGTGATGTGTTTACACATGGTCGAATGTAAGTGCAGAGCCTTTCTGACAGGATGAGGTCAGATATAAGTGTTGAGCCATTCTGGCGTGGTTTGTTTACACATGGTCAGATGTGAGTGCTCTACCTTTCTAAAAATATGGGGTTGGATGTAAGTGCAGATCCTTTCTGACAAGATGAGGTCATATGTAAGCGCTAATCCATTCTGGTGCGATGTGTTTACACATGGTCAAATTTGAGTGCTGGGCCTTTCTGACAATATGTGGTCGGATGTGAGTGCTTAGCGTGCCTTTGTGACAAGATGAGGTCATATGTAAGATATGGGTGAGACATTTTGACTTAAGTTTTAGATATAAGTGCTGATGAATACCTAAATGAAGGGTATGCCTACAGGGCTGGCTCTGTAGAACTTCTTGTGATGAGAAGAATGAAGAGATAGCACCATTTGATTGAGATAGTAGAAACAGTAATGATGATGATGATCTAGATCAAGTGATGATCTAGACTTGATGATGATCCAGTAGTGACGATCCAGATCAAGTGATGATCCAGTAGTGACAATCCATATCAAGTGATGATCTAGACTTGATGATGATCTAGTAGTGACGATCCAGATCAAGTGATGATCTAGACTTGATGATGATATAGTAGTGATGAAGACTTGATGATGATCCAGCAATGATGATCTAGATCAAGTAATGATCCAGACTTGATGATGATCCAGCAATGATGATCTATATCAAGTGATGATATAGATCCAGTGATGATGATCCAGATCGAGTGATGATCCAGATCCAGATGAAGATAGCTTGAAGATGAAGATGACCTGAAGATGAAGATGACTTGAAGATGAAGATGACCTGATTATGAAGATGACTTGATGATGATGAGAACTCGATGATGATCCAGATGATAAAGAGAAGAAGAATTGTGCTAATAAATTGTGTCGAGAGAATACCTTCCTAGTTAAGAGGGAGTGTTGATGTAATTGACTTCAGAATGTATTCACTTGTATATCTTATGTATTATACCCCAATTTTTATTCTGGGATGTGTTTGTAATGTAATTGAGTCATGTCATGCCCTGATGTTCTGATTCAGAGTTTCTATAATGTGCACAAGTCATGTCAAGTCATTGTGGGTAACCCTCCTATTTGTCAAGGGTTAAAGTCTCCGCATTTGTGGGACCCTAGGGTTATTATAATATCTTGTAGAATTCAACCCTAGGTGAGTCATTGTAATTCAGGGCAATAGTACCCACCATTTTGTTAAGGATAACCATCCTTGTTGGTAGGAGGAGGCAAAGTCCCCACAAGCTGTGGGGCACTAGGGTTATTAGACACTCCTAGAGATGTCGGCTCTAGTAAGAAGTTGTTAAGTGAGGCCGACATGCTGGAGTGGGTTTCAAGTGAATGAAAGAATATAAATAGAGAGTGAGCCTCTCTATTTATCACACACACACTCACTCATTGGGGCACATGAGTGAGAGAGGAGAATTTCTCTCAAGTGAGAGAGAGAGAGACAGAAGCTATGGAGATCATCTTTATGTTTTTAGGTTTTACTGTTGCCATTGGTGCTCATTCTATCTCTGAGGAAGTTGTGGGGTTTTCTCCTTTATGGTTTCCCTGAGGAAAATTCTTTGTGTCTCTTGTCTCTTGTGTTTTATTGGTGTGCATGTTATTCTCTCAGTTAAATATCCTAAGATCATAATGCTAGCTTAGAATGATAAAAATCTAACATAGACAATAGGCATCCCTAAAGAGTGTAACACTTTTTACATTAAAGACAAAGGCGGTGGTGGACTCAAATATGGAAAATAGGAGTCTGGGCCAATGTCCAACTTCATAGTTTGGGAATTGACGAAAAATTCTGATGTTTTAGGCCTCAACACATGATGGTGACAATATTTATGTGTAGCATAATTATTTGTTACTGGAAAGCCACACCTCTTACGGACAAGATCTCTTTCTCTAGGCATGAATGGTTCATATCTAGAAAAAATTAGTGATAAAAAGGATGGAATACTTTCCCTAGAGCTTGTAGATATCTGGAATGAATCCTGTTATTGGATAAATCTACTCAAGCAGACTCAAGCTAAATCTCCCTAGTCCTGCTGGATCTAGAACAAATCAAATACATACTAAAATATACTTTACTAGATCAAATGGAAATGCAATAAAAAATCAACGACTGAAGGGAGGAAGGGTTTGGATATCATATCTGACTATCCAAATAGATCTAGAGATGTGACAAGGAAATCCAATGAAGCACTAACAGGTGGAGGATTGGAATTGTCTACCACAACCAGGTCAAGTGATAAAGCATCCCAAAATCAGCAAAATTGGCTCCAAACAGAGATAATGCTGGGTCTATGGGGTGTATGAGTATCACAGCATGAATGGCTATCACATGCATCCTAAAAACAAAAATCCATCAAACCAAAACCCAAAAATGAAGGAAAATCAAGCTAAAAACTGAGTTTTATAGGGCGGCGCACTTTCCTGTATTTCACCATAGTGACTAATAGGGGTAGGCACACTTACAAAAATGAACCAAAACATCGATGGCCCACCTATTATACTACACTAGAGCGCTGTGGAGCACCTACTACACTGCACAAAAGCTCCTACGGTGCACTGTCTCTTAAGGAAAAGAGTGCTGGTGGTATGTACACTTATGAAACTGGTAACAAATATCAGTGACACTCTGTCTACACAACCCAGGTGTGTCGATGGAGAAATAGACATAGTAAAAGCCATATTTCCCATGGGAGAAGGGCAGAAGGTATGACAATGATCCAAAGAGAGTCAAGGAGGTCCCAAAAACTCTTCAAAGGAAAAGTACAAAGAAAGTACAGTCTCTAGAGGCTAGCAAAAGGATTGATAAAGAGATATGGAATCAAAAACCAAAGAAATCAGATCTATGTACTTCCCAAGTATGGTCTCCAAATTTGTTATCGGATAAATCTCCTCAAGAAAAAACAAGCTAGCTCTCCCTACTCCAAGTGGATCTATAACAAATCAAATACATAATAAAATCTACTCTTCTAGATCAAATGGAAATGCAAGTTTAACATATATATCACTTACCTGCAATATGCAAATCCTCTTCTCTCTTTGTTGATCCAAGCTCCACAATCTTTAGATCTACAGCTGCAAAACCCTATAAAGAAAGTGGAAACAAGAAAACAATACATGTGTATCCAAACATGAACTGATCTAAGATAACATTTAAAGAAGAAATCCCTAAACATTATTAACACAATAACATTTATGGAAAGAGATTTGTATTAATGTAATTAAGGAGATATATAGAATTACATGGGAAAGAACATCATAACCTAGAATTAACCTTGCAATATTCCATCCAACAATCCAAGCCAAATCCTCCAAAGGATGATATGGATCACCTAGAAATTCCACCAGCAAAAGAGTACCATAGTCCTTCCTCCCTTCACAATGGACAGAGGGTTCGATTTATAAAGCTAAAGGGATAGAGTAGGTTGAGGATTAGGAGGAGAGGTCTAAGGGATCTTCCCTATAGGTTAGGAATCGAATGCCACCTCACCTAGATGATAAGGATAGACCTCTACCTCATCCACCTTCGATAAGGGCCTTGAATCTCCATTGTTTTCCCTCAAAACGCCACTAGCACACTTAACATGATGGGAAAAATCACCGTCGATGCACTTAGCAGTGGCAGACAGAGCATCGACACTGCCACTCCTAGAATTAAGGGAAATAGAGCCATCGATGCACCTAGCATGAAGGGGAAAAGCATCGGCCTTCCTAGAGAGGGAAAAAAGCAGGAAAAACCTCAATCTCAACCAACTTTAGCACTAGTAAATTCGGGGATTAGGCAAAGGGTTGACACATGGATCAAGAGGACAAGATTTTGGTGTAACAAATCCTTTGGCTATTCTATAGTGTGATTTAGTTGTCTCCTATGGTTCTAAATCTCCATGAATGTACCTCCACAAACACATCAAAAAATAATCAAGATCAAAGGTACTAGAACATAGTCTACATCTCTGTATTAGTGACTAAGGAATCCAATAGTAAAATGAATGATTGCAACATAATACATTTTACAGGAAAAGAACCAAATTTGCATTAAAAATAAAGATACATATTACAACCATTTCCTTAGTGTTGTGATTCTACTTCACATACCATTCCTTGTCCTCAAAAGCACCAACTTTCTCCTTCTATGCTCACCCTATATTTGGCCAGAACCTCAGTGCAACAAAATAACCTTTCTCTCTCTCAACCATGGGGGATGAGCTAGTTTTTATAGGCCTTGGTAGGATAGGGATGGTTGAGAAAATGGTGGATGAGGTGGAAGAGACATCCTACTTGGGGGTATCTCAAGTCCAGGTGGTCCACAGGAGTAGGGATGAGGGTGCCACAAAGCCTTCCTTCGAGAAGATTTGGGAATCTTCTCTTTTTCTCTTTTTAAGTTGAGCACTGGTTTTCCTCTATGTAGACAGAGTGTTACCAAGGCGGAACCTCTATTTAATCAAGGGGAATAGGTGGTGACACCACTTATTGTGAAGAAACAATAGGAATTACTAAAGAGGGTAACCCTTTTTGCATTAAAGACAAGGCGTTGGGGGAATCAAATATGGAAAATAGGAATCTGGGCCAATGCCCAACTTCATGGTTTGGGAATTGAGGGAAACTTCTGGTGTTTTAGGCCTCAACACATGATGGTGACAATATTTATGTGTAACAAAATGGCCCCCCAATCATGAGGCTGGAGGGATATGATATGCGAGAGCTTTGAAAGAGAAATTTATCACTTTGAGGAAAGAAATCGCTTGATCGTAGATCGTCCTCAACCAAGTTTCTGCAATACATCAATACTTTTGACTCATATCCAAATGTCTCCTCATCATGGCTGCAGACCAATACAAGCCAGAGAGAGATGAATAAACATGGCTACTAGAATACAATGTAGATCCATGTGAAGAAGAATTAAACTTGGACATAGCTACCAGACATACAATGTAGATCTATGTTAAATGGACCCAAATTTGAGCACATCTACAACCATACAAATGTTTATACATTCTAGGACTTATACAAAATACTCCATCTCAATCTGGGGAAATTAATGAGCGCTTAAAAAATACACAGGTTCTTCATCTCATCTTCCACAAAGTATGATTATATCCATGTGATTACAATGTTTTAATGTCGAACATGGTAGAAACCACTTAATTACTAGTCTATGATGAGAACCATTAACAACTGTGAGGGAGATCACCATTGATGTCAATGATTCCCAAGGTACCCTAGTACAGTCTCCTGAAGTGTGAATAGATGATTTGATGTCGAACACTTCATTCAATATTTCGATAAAATATCAATGATGTGAACCTATGGTGCAAGCAAGAGGATTTGTAATTAATGGATATAGATCTCAAGGTACTAATTTTTTTCTAAGACTAAGTTTAGGATGATGAACTAAAGTCGACATGAATAGTCTCATCGAAGGAGGGTCATGATGAATCACACATAGATGACACAAAACTTGGAACAAAGTTCTAGAATTTTGAGTATGATGTAACCAATGGATTGAATCAAAAGGTACTGACACAAAGGTTGTTTTGAATGTATAGGTAAACTCTCAATTTTACTTCCCTTTGAACATCGGGCTACACAACAGAAGAATTGGCAGCATTGACTAGATCAGGAGGATACCAAAACATAATGCGATGGTAAATGATGCATTCTTTGAAACAATCAAAGGAGTGACATGAATCATGAAAGTGGATTGACTTGGAAGGAAGTTGAATATCCAATTGGTTGAATAAAATGCAATAAAGTGCCATGTTCAAAGGTGACTACTAACTACCATTTATTTGCAAAGTGAAATAGTTCTCTTCCCTTAATTTCACCACATGATTGATGAGTGCCTATTTTTTTTTATGATTAAAAAGAGGGTAAAAAAAACTCATTGTAGCTTATCTTTAGATACTTCCATTCTCATATATTTCACGAACCTGAGAAAGGATGGGTTCATTCCCAAAACAGGGTCTCTCAGTGTCTAGTTTAACGAGTCCATTGAAAGTTAACTCGGTATTGTTCATGTTTAGAGAGTCTGAACAAAAATGGAAGAAGACTCTAAAGGGTGATTTGTCATACAATTTAGTCTCTAGATCCTGAAAAATTATAAATTAATACTCGAGAGAACTCTTCCAGTCATTATTGGCTCGAGCGCTCCTTTTTTTGTAACTAGTCAATCCAAATTGAAAATGGGGTAAACTATCATTGGAAATATAACTCTTCAAGTACTTTTATTAGAGTGAAGAAGATGGGTTCACTTGAAATTATTTTCACATTTAAGGAGTACTAAAAGAGTTTAAGGAAGACTCCATTAGGGTTTCTTTTCAAGATGAGTGGTTTTAACGAGCTTGAGAAGAAGCGAAAATGACTCAGAACTTTGGTACTAGGTTTTGAGAGAATGACCAAAATGTCGAAATTAGCACTCGACAACTTTTTCCATTTTATGGAAGTATGAAAAAGTAAAAAAAAATCTCACCTATAGTCAATACTTTTTACATTCATCCCTACAACCACCTTTTTAAAGACCATTAGCTTTCCAAAAAAAATATTAAAATTGACTTTTCATGAGTATAGAAAAGGGAATTTTTAATGAAATAATTAAAACTATTAAAATAATTCCATAAAACCCTAAAATATCTCATATAAAATCCAAAGGAATTGTAAAAACATTTCATTTTACTATTTATCAGGTTTGGAGAGCTACTGGGAGCAATTGTGTGCATATTTCTAGTGAAGATTCTAGAGCCGTTACTCATCCGATTTATGATCTATTTGTTCCAGGTAAGAGCTACAACCATCCTCAACATTCTTACGGTCGACTTTTTCCTTTCCAATCACATTTTATGGAGTTTTTGGGATTTTTTACCCAAGGGTAAAAATTCAATCCTGGGTAACGCACTTTCCCTTTGCAGGAAAGGTGGTGCCCATGGAAAACCATGATTTTTATGCCTAACAGGTGGTGGCATCACTCTATCTCAAAGAGTTATAAGCGGTGCCGCAAAGTGGGCCAAATTAGTGCTTTTGAATTATTTTTAAATGTTTATTATGTGTTATAACACTCCAATTTTAGTTTTTGGTGGGTCATCTCAGTCAAAATGGTGGTGTGGAAAGAAATACAACATGAGGATGATGATCCTAGAGTTGGGGAAGATGATGCTTCTATGTATCGAGAAAGAAATACTAATGTTTTTCCATGTATCGAGTATGAAGTCTCATGTGAGACTGCTAGAGTACATATTGAGGATGTGGAATTCTAAGCAACAATACTTTGAGGTGGGTGCTCAAGTTCTTACAATGGATGTAGAGGATATCTACTTCCTTACTGGACTATCTGGGCAAGATGAGTGCATCTCACTAAGGATTCCTCGGGGAGGAGATGTCATGACACAAGAACTAATAGATCGCCACTGTTTTCTAGGCACTCAAATTTCCAAGAAAAAGATTCCCATCAAGGAGGTGATGGATTTGCCTCTTTGAACAGTGATTTTTACCATGTAGAGGGTTGCAGGGAGGCAAGGGGCTCACCAAACTTCTCGAGCCCATATTATTTACATGTTAGAGGCTATGGTTCCTATGGTATATAACTGGGTCAAGGCTCTACTGAGTGTGTTCAAGGACCAGCTCACTAAGTGTCAACAGGGGGAGTTAAAACAATGTTTCTATGGGACCATCTTGTCAATTCTCTTCTTCGATAGGGTGCCCCTTTTGAGACCTCAGGTGACCTTTACGGAGCTGAGAGCATGGGACCCTCTCATGCTGTGGTAGGTAGAGATCATGGCTCCCACCAGTGGCGGTGGGGCCAAGGTCAAATATGCATTAGAAAAAATTTGGGGTCTAAAATGGGCGTTATAAGAAAATGCACCAACAATAAATTTTGTGAGTTGGAATTCAGGAACCAATAGAATTTCAATAAAATGAGTCAACCATAATGGTTGCATGGACATATTTGTCGTAAACGAAAACTACTTTTTTTGTTCGTATCTTCGACATATCTCCTTGTGTTTTTACTCAAATTCTGAGCAGGAGAGCTCATTGGATGAGGAATTTAATTATGCATCCAACGATTACCCACGTTGCATACTTTTGATAGACCTCGCTACCCAAAAAATAAGAAATACCTAAAAAACATGATGATGACATCATTATCATGTTTTTTTAGGTATTTCTTATTTTTGGGGTAGTGGGGTCTGTCAAAATTATGTAGTGTGGGTGCTCATTGGATTCGGAATTAAATTTTGTATCCAACGAGCTCCCCTACTCGAAATTTGAGTAAAACACATGGAGATATGTCGAAAATACGAACCAAAAAAGTAGTTTTTTTCATTCCTTCAAAATTAATAACTATTATTTTCTTATTTTATTATTTTATTATTTTCCGTAGGAAGTACATTTTAGACCTCAAATTTCCTCTAATGGGAGTGTGTTATTCCGTTGGTTAGATGACCAACTTCTCATGGTTGAGGACTATGCATACGCACGAACTGAATTCAGGGGGGACCTTGATCTACCCTTACCAATAGGTACCTAATGGAGCGATATTGGTAAGAAGACTACTCAATACTTTGATTATTTTTTTTATTTTTGTGTTTTATAATTTTTTTATAAATGATGAAGAGACCTAATGTTCTCATGCAGATGTTGGAGATGCATGACCTGGGGGATGTTCCCCTATTGGCAGGAGAGAGGGTGCACGCTTTGTTTAAAGAGGGGATGCTGAGTTAATTGAGTTAGAGGATAACCTCAACCGTAACTCTTTACATTCGAGATGTTTCGATTGACAACCTCCCTAGGAGGTACCAGAGACACATTGTTGGAGTGTCAGGTCGATTCAACCGCCTACTAAGAAGGGTATCAAGGCCTATAATGTGCTATCATGAGCACCACTAGACATTCTACATGATGTATACACTAAAAGCTAGATAGCTTCAGTATTTTTTCCATTTTTGTATATATTAAAGAGAGAGTGCTTCAGTAAGGGTCTTGTGACCATATTTTGTAAAACATTTTTTTTTATATATATAAACGTATTTATGGTGTTTATATGTGTTCAAATAGAAAATGATATTTACATGAACTTTTATGTGTCTTTTACTGTTTATTTTATTTTACAGTGGACCATCTTTTATTTTATAAGTTTTTTATGGAAAATATACCAATCTATAATATAGTTTTCCAATGAGTCGAAAACCGTGTTGTAAGAACTAGGAATGTGCCTATAAGTGATTGATTCAAATGACCTTTCTAATAGACACACTGTTCAAAAAAGATGAAGGAGTGTAGGATTTATGATGGTATAAACATGGTTTAACTGACAAACCACTACCTATAAGTCAATGAATACTACCAAGTCATGAAAGTCCCGAGATGCATCCTTGGTCAACAAACCTATCACTGTTTGATACTTGACATACTTGACAATGTTGTTGGTTGATGGACCAATACAAACCTCTCCTAAACTGAATAAGTCATTTCCCAGGTAATACAAAACCGAAGCAGCTGAAGCGAGGTTCAAGGTATGACGACAAGCACCATAAATAAAACCATAAAAAACCATCTGATATGCATAACCAAAACATGGTATAAACAGTAGTGACAAAACTCAAAATCATATTGAAATTCCAAAAACACACCAAAAAATCAAGCAATATAAATATATAAAAGTTACCATACAAAAATGATTTCAAGCATAGTACCTTTTTAGGTACAACCCATTGCAAGGTTTCCCAAAAGGTATCCCATCATAGTCTACAAGCTCATAGGCCCCTTTCTCTAAAAATTTCCTGATGATAAGGGGACCATACCACGTAGATTCAAAATTCCCCTTACCTAGCTTGTCATGTCTCTGATCATAAGTAAGAACCATGTCACCTTTGTTAAAGACATGAGACTGAACAGACTTATTGTACTGAGCCTTAACGCATTTTTTGTGTGCCTTGTTAACCAAGGAAAGGTCTCTTATATTTTCATCTAGGTTTGTCAAGTACAATAATCGTTCTTCTTCATTGGAAGTATTCGGGAGAAGTTCTACTATTATCGGATAAATATTCTCAATCCAAATCAAGCCATATCTCCCTAGTCCAAGTGGATCTAGAACAAATCAAATATAGAATACAACCTACTTTCCTAGATCAAATAGAAATGCAAAGCAACAGATAGATGAATTACCTAAAATATGCAAATCTTCTTCTCTCTTTGTTGGTCCAAGCTCCTGAATCTTCAGATCTTCAGCTACAATACCCTATAAACAAAGTGGAAACAAGCAAATAGTACATTTGTATCGAAACATGAATTGATCTAATCTAGCAGTTAAGGAAGAAATATCTAAACATTATTAACACAATAAAATTTATGGAAAGAGATTTGTATTAATGTAATCAAGGAGATACATAGAATTACAATGAGAAGGAATGTCACAACCTATCCTTAACGCTACAAATTTCCATCCAACAATCCAAGCCAAGCCTCCAAAGGATGATAGGGATCACCTAGAAATTCCACCAGCATAATAGTACCATAGTCCCTCCTCCCTTAACAATGGAGAGAGGGTTTAATTTATAAGGCTAAAGGGATAGAGTAGGTTGAGTATTAGGAGGAGGGATCTAAGGTATCTTTCCTATATGTTAGGAACTGAATACCACCTCACCTAGATAATAGGGATAATCCTCCACCTCATCCACCTTTGAGAAGGGTCCTGAAGCTCCATTTTTTTCCCTCAAAACACCACTGGTGCACTTTCTAAAAAGGGAAAATTCATCGTCGGTGCACCAAGCAGTGGGAGACAGAGTGCTAACATCAACGCACCTAGAATGAAGTGGAAAAGAACCATCGATGCACCTAGCATGAAGGGAAATGGAATCAGCCTTCCTGAAAAGAGAAAAGGGGCAATAACAACCTCAATATCAATCCAGTTTATCAGATAGAACTTTAGGGATTAGGCATAGGGTTAACATATGGCTCAACATGATGAGATTTCAGTGTAACAGAATTCCCCCCAAAGCATGAAGTTAGAGGAATGCGATAGATGAATGGTTTGCAAAGTGAATAAATCTATGGCAAAGATGTGGCTAGAAGCTGCTGCAGTACAACTGACTCAAATACCAAATGACTCATAACATGGTTGCTGACCAATACAATGTAGATCCATGGTAGTAGAGACCAATTGGACACAATCATGGCTACTAGAAACAAGCATAGATCCATGATGAGATGATAACACAAACATGACCAATCCAAAGTGGATCTATGTAAAATGACTCAAAACAAACTACATTGCATCCTGGGTGAAGATATCTCACAACCGAGGGTCTTTAAGATGAACCCGCAATGATATGAATTTAACCATGTGATTACAATGTCTTGGCATCAAACATGGTAGAAAGAACTTGATTACCAGTATTTAATGTAAGTTGTTAACAAGTGCGAGGGAAATCACCATTCATGTCAATGATTCCCAAGGTATCTCAGTAAATACCATCGAATGTGAATAAAGGACTTGGATTCGAACACTCAATGAGGTCTTTCAATTAAGAGTCAATGATGTAAACTCATGTTGAAAGCAGGTGTTAGATCAGTAGTCCATAATTAGTACCTTAGTTACACTAATTAGTCAATTTTATTTCTTTTTAAGCTTTAATACACTATATGAGGTGGACTAGGGGTGCTTAGGTGGACATATGCCATGTCAATTTGAGGTTCCATGACCCACATGGGTATTGCAGCTTATTCAACCAGCCATATATGCACATCCATAATCTCTGGTGTGTTCCCATTCATTGAATGTGGACAGACAAGTTGACTTAGAGCGCTAGAGTGGGATTTTCCCAAACTTGGCTTGATTTTGTGCAATTAATGTTGCATTGAGACTCTAAACCACCCCATTTTCCACACCGACACTGTCCAATGTGTAATCATTGACCCAGAACACATCATCCATGCCACTTCAGCAATTCATGGCCATTTGGAGAGATTTGGGACGTGATTGGCCCACCTAGGGTGGTTTGATGCCAATTTGGAAATTTTGGGTTATTTCTTGACAATTGGATTCCAAAGCCATTAAAAACTATTATGATGTATTTATAAACCTCTTAATAACACTTTCATGTTTAGAAATTAAAAAATTATCTTCTTTCTTGCTATCATTGTGTGTAATTTATTTGTAATTTGATGGTTTTTGCTGAATCTTGCACCCAAATTTGATTTGTGATCTTCACTAATGCTCCTAGATTCTCCCATGGTTCAAATTAATCACTTGCTGGTTTGAATTTCTCACATGGTATCAAATTTGGTTGGATATTTTTGAGTTGCAGACCAAATTCTTAGTGGATTTGAGCTTCTTTGTTAGTGAATTCCAGATAAAATTGAATTGTTGTGTGTAAAGCAGTTAGCATTTTCACCACCATCGGCATAGGAAGTAATGGAGGCTACCCACATCATGCTAACACCCTTCAATTTTTTTGATTGGAAGGCAGATATGGTGATTCAGTTAAGAGCCAAGGGGCTTTTCAGAGTTACAATGGGCACTGAAGTGGAACCAAATTCTGTTGTAGAGAAAGCCAAGCATTTCAACAAATTGGATAAAGCATATGGATTGTTGTGTCTGAGCATCTCAAGAGAGTTTTTTTTCCACCTTAACAGTTTGACATCACCAAAGTGGGTTTTGGAGAAGCTTGAGTCTCTATTTCAAAAAATTGATGAGCTACGTGATCACCAGCTTGAGACCAGTGCACTATGATACAATCCAAGAATTCTTCACCAATTTCAAATCACTTGTATTGCAGTTAAAACAATGTGGGATTGAGAAGAAGGAAGATAAACTCATCTTCTCTATACTTTCGAAGTTGGGGCCAAATTTCTCAGTTTTTGTGAGCACATTCCACTCCAGAAAACTCACCCTTCGAAACTGGAAAATGCCAAGCCTAGAAAATTTCATGGAGTCACTCACTCAAGAGAAGGAAAAATTGGTCCAAATGGGTTCCATCAATACCAAAGATCAAGCACTAACAGTGTGGGTTTCAAATTCAGAAAAGGGCAAGCCCAAGTCCAAGAATTTGAAGTTGCCAGACAAAAATAAATTAGAAAAATGCAAATCGATTGAGGGAGATTTGAATCCACCCAGAAAAAAGGAGAAGAAGGGAAAAGAGAATGATAAATGCACTTAATGCCACAAGGGATGGCATCTAGAGATCGCATCCATGAAAAAATCCATAGACACCATGGCGCAGTTGCTAGAAAAGAACAACATTCTAGTCCATGACAGTGCAAGGAAGAAGGATGGTAACTCCAGTTCAAATGAAGGAAAGGAGAAATGTCATGCTTTGGTAGCAGGTACTTCTAACTCTTCATCCTTTATTATTGATTTAGGTGCTTCCAGGAATATGGTATCAAGGAGAGAATTTTTCTCTTCCATGAGCTCGAATGCTGGCCCAACAGTTCGAATGGGAGATGATACTAAACTCCAAACCAGAGGGATTGGGAAAATTGATTTAGACCATGGGTTCTTTAGTGATGTACTGTATGTACCAAACCTTGCAGGAAACTTGCTGTCATCCTACTGTATGACCCATATACTTGCTATCAACCATTTGAAGATGTAAGTGATGACACATGCTCTGTTTTTTCTAATAATTCTGATATAAATGTTTCTAAAGATGATATTTCTGTAGATGGCTCACCATATAGGCCCAAATGGGCTGAAAAAATTGTGCTAGCAGCTAAAGAATCGACAGGAAATGCCCAAGAGCCTAGCAAAACTAGATCACAAACTAGTAAGGATTCTTTTGCAAGTGATAGTGCTCTTACTGAGCACTGTTACATGCTAACCATTTTTGATCCTTAGACATATCTGGAAGCTTGTACAGACCCAAGATGGAAGTCAGCAATGGAAGATGAGCTTCAGTCCCTCCAAGAGGACAATACATGGGAATTGGTTCCCCTTCCTCCCAAGAGGAAAGTTGTTTGCAAATGGGTTTTATGGACCAAACATGCTGCTGATGGTTCTGATATAAAACACAAGGCTATATTAGTGGCTAAGGGCTATTCTAAAGTCCATGGATTTGATTACATAGATACCTTCTCACCGGTTGCAAAGATGGACTCAATTAGACTACTTCTTGCACTGGAAGCTAGTAAGTGTTGGGAAGTTCACCACATGGATGTAAAGAGTGCATTCTTGCATGGTGAGTTACATGAGGAGATCTATTTGCAGCATCTTGAAGGTTTCCAAGAGGATCCTTAATGAAGGTTTCCAACATCTCCCCCATGAACAAAACATTTCTTCATCCTGAAGAAACAGGGAGGTACAAAAATATTCATGCCTGTCTTAGTAGTCATTATGATGTGCTTGGTATTCATGGGCTATGAAGTTTCATGGTCGGTCTTTTCTGTACATAGACTTTGACAATTACTGGGGCTGTCACTACTAGGTGATGTTGGAAATCCATCCAACTTTTCAATATTTTCTGGATGTCAATGGTGAGTGTAGTCAGACTTGATAAGATCAACATCTTCTCTGAAATGGAGATTTCAGCTATTCTCTCCATGTGGGACCCATAAACCGGTCCTTCTCCTCTGCAGTCTCTATAAGTTGTTTCATTTACAGGCAGATGATGTCAAATTTTTCCAAGTTGGGGATAGCTTGGTGCACCCATTGATGAGATTCTCGCTCGATTTTTTGTAGTTTAGTTGTCTCCAGCACTATTTGATCTTCAATTGTGCTTCTAAGTGCTGTATCAGTGGTCTTCCTCTTCTCAAGCACTTGGATCTCCTGTGGGGTCTACTTGGTTTGTTGATAGACTTGCTTGTAGTAAGTAGGCCAGTCTCGTAGTATTTCTTTCATGATAATAGAATATTCCATGTGATCTTGTAACACTTTGTAGGATTCAGAAAAGGTGGTATGCTACGCCATCAACAGTTGGATGGTTTCTTCTTTTTGCTCCTCCTTTGTTTCCTGAATCTGTTCTTGGAGTGCTGAAACCATGCTTTCAAATAGCTGAGAATATCTTTCAAGTGGTTTGTCGGTGTCGAACTCTACTGGTCCTCGCATTACTGATTGTGCAAGTTTTCTACATTTTTTCAGGAACTCGACCTATTCTTCGTCCTTGTTGTCGAGTTTCCTTATGTCTCTACTGGCTCCTTGTCTTTTCTTCGACTGCTATGGTTTTTAGGAGTTGTCCTAGCTCTGCGTTGGTCAATGTGGTTGCATCTTTCAATTTGATATGGACCTTTGATGGCTGTCCATGATGCTCCTTCTTCTGTTTCTCCTTCTTCTTTTTATGATTTTCTATTTCTGTTTGTGTCGGCACCTGTGTACCTGTAAAAGTCGAGTCAGGATTTTTGGTTTGTGGTATAGCAATGGTTGATGGTTTCTCTATTTGGGGAGGTGGGATGACTGCTGCCTCTGGTTGGTTAGATGCAGGGGGTGTAGAAGTGGATGCAGTTGGTGCTGATGGTTGAGGTGGGTGTAGTTCTGGTATAGCTATTTGGATCACGAGTTCTGATTTGGGGGGTGGTGGTGGTGGTGATGGGGTTGGGGAATGGTCGGGTGTGATTGGGTTGGTGGAATTGTAGATGATTGGTGCATTGTCGATCTGAGGGGTTGAATCCAAGTCGAAGAAGAGTTGGTTGATTTCCAAGGTTTAAAAATTGACCCACAATACATCATCCATGCCACTTCATCAATTCATGGCCATTTGTATAGATTTGGGATGTGATTGGCCCACCTAGGGGGGTTTGATGCCAATTTGGAAATTTTGGGTTATTTTCTCACAATTGGATTCCAAATCCATTTGAAACTATTATGATGTATTTATAAACCTATTAATAACAATTTCATGGTTACAAAGTAAAAAAATATCTTCTTTCCTACTATCATTGTGTGTAATTTATCTATAATTTGATGGTTTTTGCTAAATCTTACACCCAAATTTGATTTTTGAACATAGATAATGCTCCTATATTTTCTTATGGTTTGAATTACTCACTTGTTGGTTCAAATTTCTCACAGCGAGGTAACCTACCACTAAGGCATGCAGGACTAAGGTACTTGTCTTGGTTTCTAAGTCTAATTCCTGGATGAGGAGTTGAAGTCGACAGGAATAGACTCATCGAAGAAGGGCCATGATGAATCCCCTTTCATCGACATGAAACATGATCAAATATGTTTTGGATTAAACTGGAAAATAGATTGATGTACAAGACTGAATCAACGATGACCAACATGATAGAAGGTAAACTGACTACAGACAATGAAAGGATGACCAAATTTCTCTTGAACATGGGAATGGCATGACTTGGAAGTGTTGGTACAAGAATGATACCAATACCCCAATGCAACTGGTGGTGAGAGTATTCTAGGACAACTCAAAGGAGTGAGAAGACTCTAGGAATTAGCAAGACTCGAAGAAAAATAGATTACCCAAGTGTTGAAATGCATATGCAAATGAGTGCCATGCTCAAGAGTAACTATCTACTGCCATAAGAAAATACAAACTCTTTACTTAATTTCCACATCATGATTGATGAGTTCCTCTTTCCTTTCTAATGAGATGGAAAAGGGTAACAAATGCTCGATATATCTTGTCCTTTGGATGATTCCAATCTCATGTGTTTTACGAACCCAAGAAAGGATGGGTTCATTCCCCAAAAAGGGTCCTTCATCATTTGATTTTATGAGTCCGATGAAATAAAACTCATTTTTCATTTCATGTTTAGAGAGTCTCAAATGACTAAGAAGACTACAAAAGGCCTTTTTCATAAATAGGCCTAATCGGTTTGGAAAAAAGATAACCTACCACCAACTAGTCGACCATTCTAGTAATTTTACAAGTGTGAATGTAACAAGTTCACTTGGAAATATTTTTGTGTTTTAAGGAGACTGAAAATAACTTAAATATAACTCTGGAATGAGTTCTTTTTTCATAATCCAATTTTAATGAATCTGAAAAATAGTAAAACTATACTCACTACATCTTCACTGAGTTTTTAATGAGCATGCTAAAGGTATAAAAGGCACTTGAAACCTTTTTCATGTTTGAATCTAGAGCACGAAGAAGCGATAAAGTAAGATCAAACCCATTTTGATGTTTTAACCTGAGCACAAAAAATGAAAAGTAATCTCAACACCGTCTTACTATTTTTAACGAGCTCAAAGATCAGTTGAAAGAATGCTTAGAGTATCTGCTTAATTTTTTAATGATCTTGGAACATAAAAGAACTATGCTCAAACGGTTTTTTTGTGGTTTAACGAGCTCGAAACTAAAAGAAGGTATGCTCAAAATGGATCCCATTGACAGGTGATTTCCCAACATCATGTCCAATATGGTATTTTCCCTTAGTATAACAGTCAAGTAGCTAAATCCAACATAAAGAGGTAGGGTACTTGCCCCCCAAGCTTCATTGATTCTTGACATAATAGAAGAATCCATTTAATTTTTTAACGAGCTTGACACAAAAAAGGAACTCTGCTCAAGGTCATTTTTATTTTTTAACGAGCTTGAAACCAAGAATAAGCACTGCTCAAGTTGACCTGTTTCATTTTTACACATGCTTGAAACAGAAAGTAACTATGCTTGTGGGGACCTATTTCATTTTTACACAAGCTTGAAGCAAAAAGTAACTATGCTTGAGGGGACCTATTTCATTTTTACACAAGCTTGAAACATAATGTAACTATGCTTGAGGGGACCTTTTTCATTTTTACACAATCTTGAAATAGAAATTAACTATGCTTGAAGACATCTGTTTCATTTTTTAACGAGCTTGACACAGAATGGGAACTATGATCACACCATCTATTTCATTTTTTAATGAGCTTGAACCAGAAAGGGAACTTTGCTCACAACATCTGCTTCATTTTTTAAAGAGCTTGACACAGAAAAAGAACTATGCTCATAGCGACTGTTTGATTTTTTAACAAGCTTGACACTGAATAGGAACTATGCTCACACAATGTCCCTTTCAGTTTTTAACGATATTGACACAGAAAGGGAACTATGCTCACAGGAAGTTATAATACAACATGATGTCCAAATGTTGGTGGGTTTCCCCCTTACATAAGAATCTAACAACTTAACTCCAGTATGATGTCCAGAGGTTGGAGCCATGCACCCCATTTTACCTATGATGGGAAGAAGATAACTAGAAGGGGAAGGAACCACAAGAACATACGGGACATTTAGGGAAGTTTGATGAATAGGAGTCATACGATGATCGGTTTTAACGAAGGAAAGCTGATCAACAGTAACAATATTCCCATCATGGGGAAAATACATCACTCGAAAGAGTGTGGACACTACAACTTTCATGTCGTAAACACAATCATGCCCAAGGAGAAGATTGAAATCTAAGGGACCTTGGACCACCATAACATCGGTACAGATAGTTTTTCCTTCCAAAGTAATTGGCAACTGAGGAAGGATCCCTAAAGGCACTGTAGGTATTTGATTAAAATCCAATATTTGATCGGTGGCTGACACAAGCAGAGGAAAACCTTTGTCTTTCCAACCGGTAAGGATAGAATTCTAACAGAATCCCCTTCGCCAATGATAGTGCAGAGTATACTCTTAGTGGTAACTTGCACAGCTATCTAGAAAGGAACACTCGAATGAAGACAATATTCTTTAAGGTTACTCTAGTGAAAGGAAATAACCTCACTACTTGGAGAGGGTTCTATCGAAAGAGACAAAATTTTCTCTTTCATAGAATAATCAGAACTAACTACGAAAACTTAAGCTGGATGGTTTTCACTCTCGATTGGAAGAGAGAGACAAGACGAAGACGGTGTTGAAGGGACTACTTCAGTCTCAACACTCTCTAACTAAAGAGTGGGATTAGGTGGAAATGACATCGACCCAACCACTTTAACTTCACTCTCCAAAGAAAGAGTGGGATCAACCAAGGATGGAATTGGATCGACCACTTCAACTTCACTCTTCAATGGAAGAGTGGGATCAACCAATGATGGACATGGATCAGCCACTAGATCAACCAATGGGATGTCAAGGGACAACTTACGATAACCGGTTGGAATCCATTATTGAGGAACAATAATATCTTCCAACAAATTTGAAGCTTCATCCATGCGAGGACAAAGGTAAGTGCGGTGCATATCCTTACATAGAAAGCAAGGATATATGTTGTTTCCTTTTTGAATATTAACCAAATATTCACTAGCTGACAGGGCATCATCAGCATGATAGTCAGATACTGATGACACATGATGTTTAGACCACACTTCTAACACAAGGGAAAGACTGATATAGTCCTTGAGAAGGTGATCACCCTTGCAAATTATACAAGGGAAATTAGATTTATGAGTGTCAAAAACAGGTTCATCAATAACCCCAGCATGATGACCAGTGGCTGGTCGGATTCTAACATGAAGGTTAAAGGTTGGAGTGATGACCTTCTGCATAGTTTTCTTCTTCTTAGCCTTCCTTTTCACCTTCTTCTTACCCATCGGTTTACTAACATTATAGTTTTCAACGGGTAAAGAGGAAGAAAGGGAGGTTGATTTAACATCTGAGGAAGAAGGGGAAGGATTAACATGAGGTTGATGCTCATGCAGTAAAGGACCAGGATCTCACAGAAAGGATGCATTTGGTATGATAGGATTGGATAATAACCATACATGTAATCCTATAGTCAATATGGGAATGTTCAAAGTGGACATGAAGGGAGGACCAACAACTCCACCAGGGGGAGAGACAAAAGACATACCCTGAAAAAGGGTTCTCTTGACTAGTGGTCCCAGGAAACTTTCCCATATATGAACTCTCTAAGAATATCTGAAATACCACACAAGATCAAACACTACTCAAGTCTAAAATCCACAAGCAAACTATGTGAACAGGAGTGGATCAAAATTCAGGACTCTCCCAGGATTATCAAGGTTTCACATTTCTGCGATGCCAAGATGGCCAAAAGGTTAACTTAGATGGTCACTGGAATCCTAAGAGGGTCTCCCAATATACACTAGGTATGGGGGAGCTCAAATTCGTAGTGGTGTTTTCTAATGCACAATTGTTCGAAAGGGGACCTCCGATATGCAATCGAGTACGTGAAGTACCTTTCGATATACCTCAAGGGTACGTGAAACGCCATTCGATATACTGAAGGTACATGGAGGAACTGCACAGACCTCGGATTGTAGTGCATGCAATATACAACATCTTCCATGCTTAATGATGTCAAAACACGTCACTAACTTATACATAGTTACTAAATTATTTTAAACCTAAGCTAGCATTAATTTTATCTTAAGCAGTTAAGTGGATGCATGAGGTGTAGAAATGAAATGTAAAAAGAATGCAAATCCTAGTTGCATGACAATGCACATTTCTCTTTCGATCAAACCTACCTAAGGTAGGGAAAGAATTTTTTGTTAAAGAAGACAGAAATCAGAGATCTAAGAAAACCACGTTCTAGTCAAAGCCAACTATGAAGCTTCAAATATTAACACCAATCACAATTCTTGAAAATACCTATGTATCCATTCATTCAAAAATCAAAAGGAATATGACAAGCACCCAAACAACTCCAAAGAGATCAAGAATTGCTCCAAATCAACCAAAATGGAACAAAAAAACTCAATGATTGAGGGAAGGAAGGGTTTGGAGATTAGATCTATCAATCTGAATAGATCTTGTAATGTGATTAGGAATGGCAAGGAAGAGCTAACAGGTGGAGGATTGAATTTACTACCAAAACCAATTCATTCACTTGACTAGTAAAGCATCCCAAAATCAACAAAAACAATTCCAAGCAGACATAATGATAGGTCTAGGGGGTATATAACTATCACATCTAGCCTTAAAACCAAAAACCATCAAACCAAAACCCAAAAACAAAGGAAATTCAAGATAAAAAATGAGTTTCAAAGGGCGGTGCACTTTCCTGTACTCCACCAAAGCGCCTATGAGGGGTAGGAGCACTTGCTCCATTTCAAAAGAGCGCTTATGAGGGGGTCGACGCGCCTATAACATTGCATAAGAGATCTTATGAGGGGAAGGAACACCTATAACACTATGTAAGAGTGCTTATACTTCCAATACTTTCGACATTAAAAAATTATACCAACGACGCTCTGTCTACAAAACCCAGGTGCGTCGGTGGAGTAACATACACAGTAAAATCCATATTTCCTATGGAAGAAGGGCAGAAGGTTTGAAAGTGATCCGAAGAGCATCAAGAGGATGCAAGACACTCTTCAAAAATGAAACCTAAAGGAGGGAAGGTCTCTAGAGATGATAAAAAGGATTGATAAACATATATGAAATCAAAAACAAAATGAAATCATATCTATGTACGTCCCCAGTATGGTTGCCAAATTTTTTATAGGATAAATATACTCAATCAAAATCAATCCAAATCTCCCTAGTCCAAGTGGATCTAGAACAAATCAAATACAAAATACAACCTACTTTCCTAGATCAAACAGAAATCCAAAGCAGCAGATAGATCACTTACTCGAAATATGTAAATCGTCTTCTCTCTTTGTTGATCCAATCTCCATAATCTTCAGATATTTAGTTGCAAGACCCTGTAAATAAAGTGGAAACAAGCAAATAGTACATGTGTATCCAAACATGAATTGATATAAGCTAACAATTAAGGAAGAAATCTCTAAACATTATTAACACAATAATATTTCTAGAAAGAGATTTGTATTAATGTAATCAAGGAGATACATAGAATTACAATGAGAAGGAATGTCACAACCTAGCCTTAATGCTGCAACTTTCCATCCAACAATCCAATCCAAGGCTCCAAAGGATGATAAGGATAACCTAGAAATTCCACCAGCATAATAGTATCATAGTCCCTCCTCTCTTCACAATGGAGAGAGGATTTAATTTATATGGCTAAAAGGATAGATTAGGTTGAGGATTAGGAGGGGGGATCTAAGGGCTATAAGTTAGGAACAGAATGCCACCACACCTAGATAATAGGGATAATCATTGTTGGGTAAAATATGCACTATCTAATTAAACACTTAATTGTTAACACCGGAAGGTATCTTATGAAATGTAAACACTATATGTGCAGGATTGAAGGCTTGTACTAACCTAAGCTAACTAAAGATGCAAATGCACTAACATGCAACTATGTTATCTTAATCCACATGCATGACTTTCATAATCCAAATGCAATAATTTAACCTATCTATGAAAACAAGAAATTAACTAAGAACTTGAAAAGTAACTATAATTTCAAATCTAATCTAAGGTTATAGCAATCTATTCTATAAAGGAAGGAAACCGATTAATAACTGGGATTCAAACTAGTCTAATGCTATGCTAATGTATTCTATGTAAGGAAATTGTAGATACTAATCTAGAAAGAAATCGCTTGGTCCGGAAGCGATTTAACTAATGAAAGAAAAACTAACTACTTGCAATAATTATCTGATTTATATTATAAATTGGAGACTATTCCATGTATGCATCAGTAAATTCCTATCTGAGAATGCAAGTGCAACTGAGTTATGGAAAACAATGAACTATTTAACTGCAAATTCATAGAAAACAAAACAAGTAACTACGGATTCGTAGAAAGCAAAGAAAATATTATTATAAATACCAAGGGTAAATAAATGCGTTGCAAAACAACAAACTAATCAAAGAAAACTAAACTTGGAGCTTTATAATCAAATCTAAAACTAAGTACAAAAAAATAATTGAAAATATATTCAATCTGTAAGAAACCTACAACAAAAAAACAAAATACTTCTACTCTATCTCTTCAGCAAACTATACCATAAACTAAGGAATCTTAACCAATCATAAAAAGATCATGCAACTAGTTTACAACTTGAAAAGTAAACTTACACTAAACTAAGTTATGTGAACTTTTATCATCAAACTTTAAAATACTAAAAAACAATGCATCTTTAAAATCTAAATGAACCTATTAATCTTGAATTTGAAGCTGAGTTCTAATATTTTACATTTAGTGAAATGAAATCACTTGAAGAAATAAAACTAATAAAGCAAAAGCCTAAGACAATAAAATGATGTATAATTGAAAATGAAAGACTAATTATGGACTCAAATGAGAATTAAAAATGGAATGTTGAACGTACTTCGTATATGCCAACATTTTTAAACAAGATTAAGCTAATCTAGGCTTTAGGCATAGAACAAATGAAAGTAACTCATAAACTACCTAAATCATGAAAAAAAGTAAAAGTAAAACTATTTCTCATTTGAATCAGTAAAATATATGTTGAATGTAAATGGATTTCATCATCATTAAAACTGAAATAATTAATCTATGTGTTAATATAGAACTAAATATAAATTGTTGGAGGTGGATTCGAATCCTAACTAGCTACATAACATGGTGGAATGATGGAAAATTAACCTCTACCTTAACTAACTATTTCTGTAAAAACAAAATACTGAAAAATTCTGGAGTGTTGAACAATAGTTTGGATTAAGGTGCAAACAAAATGCTGAAAAACAGTATGAGTGAAGGTGTGAACTGAGTTCTGAAAGACGGTCTAATTGAAGGTGCGAACTGAGTTCTAAAAGAAAATATAAACTGAGGGATGAATGGCCAGCTGTATGGATTCTGAAGGCATAAATTGCATAAAAATGCACGAAATTATATGTTATAAAAAACAAAGTGTCACCTACAGGAAAACGAACTACTTGCTTGCAGAAACAAAATGAATTAGAGGAAAATATAATAGATATATGCCAGAACGAAATGACTTAGCTAAAAATATAAAAATAAATTGTTGAATAAACACAAATGGAACCTCTAATTGTTGAGGGGCCCTTCCCAACAAGCAGGAGTTTATCTCCTAAGCTGCTCAGTCACCAACCATTAACAAAAAACGAGAATTATCACCAACAGCTGAAGTAGAGACTTTTTATTAAACCGAAGCAAAGTTTACAAAGTGTTTTTCTGTCCTCCTATTCAAAACCAAAGAGGTATTTATATGATGATTACAATGGAGATCAGGTCAACCACCTCTTGCTAAAAATAGAGGTTCTTTACTGCTGTAACAACTACCCATCAAAACAGGAATGAATTCAGAAAACGGCCTACCACAATTTTTGGAAAAGATGGTTTCATAGAACCACGATTTTCTCCCAAATGGATTTTAATTTTGTGAAAATTCCTCATTATGACCGAAATGGGCCTATTCTACACAAAACTCATGTACCCAAATTTTCAATTTTGCTTCTGTTTGCCATAAAATTTATCCCAAAAATATGTTGTCTATTAAAAACATGTGGTCTGCATGGGCGTCTAGATGAGCATCTGAATGACCTGTAACTAAAATTTGTTCATAAATCTGGATTATAAGTGGATTTTTTGCTGGTTTGTTGGTCACGTTGAAATCTCAGTGCTGGGTTGTTGAACTGAATGCTGAATTCCTGGAGCTGGTCTCCCTCACATGAACCGTTTTATTGAATAGAATGCATGTGTTTAAATGATATATCATATGTGTATAAGCCAATCCATGATGTGCAGATCCATGAACCTGCATACAAAATATAATGAGTATATACATTTTGTTAACTTAAGACATTGTTACAAACTAACGAATTGTTTTAAGAATCAAACCAAAATTATTAAAACATGGTTTGACTCTGTTTTATGTAATGACTATTTGTTTTATGTTTATTTGTTTTATGTTATGTTTATATTAAAAGGGATTAGTATATATTTAAATTATAATAATAAACTTTTTATTACTTAATGGTTTATTTGTTAAATTTGAAACAATGTTAAAGACGTATTATTGATTCAATTTTTTTATTTGTATATGCAAATATCATTGAACCAACAAGAATTAGAAAATAAAATTAAATCCAGGTAGTAAACCGATAAGAAACATGTTATTAAACTTAGTGCAAAACTTAGGACCGAAAAAATGGATGAATGGAGTGCCAAAATGTGCACTAAATGCAATCGCACATCAAAAATGATGAATTAAGCTTCTTTTACATGTATAAGTTATAATTGATGAAAACATAGTAAAAGATCGACAAATTAAAGATAAATGTAATAGATTTTGGTAAATAGGATGGGAAATGATTGTAAATATCATCATTATAAAAGACAATTTTGGGGCCCAACATTCCTCTAGACCAAAGGTATGGCACGTTCTTGTGCTATGAATAAATCAGAAGTGGTCTTTCATTTATTCAAAAACTCTGCTTGATCATTAATAGTTTATAGGAAATCGTTCAGCACAATGAAGCCAACTTTATTACTGCATGAAAACTAGAACTTAGAAAAAAAAGTTATGTTATGAGATGACCAAAACAACTTCATATTATTTAATATTTCTTAATACACACAATTCTGCCACTAGTAATAATTCATGCTTATGAATACCATATAAATTAATTGAGACTCCCTCCCCCAGAACAAAGGTATGGCATGTCCTCATGCCATAAATGAATTAAGGCTGGGTTAAAATAGAAAACATGAGCGTATAGATAGTTAGCAAATCCTATAGGAAACCAGTCATCCCTGCTACTTCTCAAAGGGTTATTGCCATTCAGGTAATTATGGACAAAGTTTGCATTTCAAGTTCAATAGACTCCTAAGTTTATGAGTCTCACTTCTAGGAGAGTGATATCCTAGGTATAGTATGAGTTGGACAATAGGGTCTTAAGAACAACTTACAAACAATCTCAAATGGCAGATTGATGGAGTTCATTTTCTTTAGATCAACCATGCATACCTTCCTCCAGTAGACCCTCAACAACCTTTATTATCATAGAGTCATTTTCATATTTTTTCTCCTTTTTTTAGACTCTTATTCTCTCTCTTTTTTAACAAGTTTTCCTCCCTAGAAAGATTCCCCTCTTTCATTTGGGCCTGTTCAGTACCCCGTTGGGTTTACCTGGTCATATGAAAAGTTGGTACCTGCTGACAGTGATCCTGTTTAGTACCACGGGGGGTTAACCTGTTAAACCCATTTTATATCAGAGGCTCTTTTCCGAATGTTTCTAGTCCCTATAGATATTCGGTAAATGATTTTTCCTATGAAGGAGTGGTGGGGGAGAAGCTCTGAAAACCATGCTACAGGGTGGGATGGTATATGGATTGGAGGACAACTAGTCTTCTTTTTTATTTATCATGGAACCAAAATAAAGGAAACAAGAGGAATCTACTAAATCAAAGATACACATGATTGATGGATTTAGTGTAAATTGGATGGAGCCATAAGATAAAAAATGAAAGGCATCTTTAGTCCCAAATATCGCCTCTTTCATATAGAGTTATAGTAGTGTTCCCCACAAACTAGGAATTTCATTCACCCTTATGCTACCATGTAGTAAAGATGCTTAAATAACATGCCTTGATAATGAATCTAGGATGTACGAGTGACGTCTAGGTTCTAACTAGACCTTAATTTATGACATATCCCCATGATGTTTAAAGTTGGTCTTGAGTAAGTGTTACGGAGAGAAATTCCTATGGCTTGGGGTACCACAACATACAGCTTTGACTCCAGAAATCAATCTTTCCCAATATGCAATAGAAATAAAATGTCTAACACTAAAGGATCAGACCTCATACCTTATTCTGGACGGTTGAAGTAGATCCCCATTGAGCTTTCCAATCTTCAGCTTGAATTGATATAATACTTCCTCAACAACAAGTAAACAATACAAGCATACTATATATCATCGTGTTAGATCTATTCTAGCATATATAATCAATAATTTAGAAGCATTTGACATATTCCAATGGATACAATATTCAATCAAATACACATCATTGGATAGGAAAAGATAGTTCTTATTAATATAAATCAGAGATTACAAGATAGATACAACCTCTGACGGCATGTCTGCGAACCGGAGAAACTGAATCCCCCACTTGAGCCTCCACCACTTCAATCCTCCATCTCACGATAGCAAGCTCACTAGAAAAAGACAATCTTGGGAAGAACACAACAGTGCTCCAAAGGGACAAAGGGATGCAGTCTCAAGCATAAATTTTGGCAACAATGGACTATAGTTTCGTTGCTCTGAATCTCTCTATATTCCTTCAATGTACCAAGGGGTTCCTTATATAACTTCACAAGGGATAATGAAGGGTCAAATCCAAGCGATCTCAAGGCATATGGAAGGCCAGGAGTTGAATGAGTCGGATCCATGTCAAGGAAAACTCCAAAAGGATTTGGACTATGCACACATCCCGATGTATGCGGTTATAGGAGTCAAACCCGTGTATGTATGCAGTTATTGGGTAAAAATCCATGTATATCATTTTTTATATAGTTTTAGGGATGATCAAGGAACCATCAAAGGATAAAATATGGTCCATGGGGTCTAAAGAGTCTGCAGCAGGACAGGGGAAGGCCATACAAAGTGTGATTCACCTAGAGTGGTGAAATCTGCTATAAAAGATGCCCCCTAATGTGTGAGGTCAAAGGGGTCATACGATGGCCGAAATACATTATAATTCCATCCCAGAAGTGGATTGATGAAGGATCCCAAATGGAAGACCAGACACCCAATCAGCATAGTACAATGATACAACTCTGCATATAACTGCAAGTACATATAGCAGTCTCGGATACATAAGAGTACAATGGCCATGAATAGGCATAATACATGATATCACATATGTGGTCATCGCCACGTACAATATACATAGATAAGAATCTCCATGATGAAGATGTACAAAGGACCATGATCTCCAAAATGGCTGAAGATATACAATAGATCAAGATCTCCATAGTGGGTAGAAATGTCTGACATACACTGGAATCAAGTCACGAGAGCTGAAATCTCATGAACACTAGAACGATCAAAGAGGTAGCATATAAGAGATGCCACCAGTCTGGAAGGTCTTCTACACAAACCACTACGAGTACATGTCCTACTATGCAAATAGAGGTGTCGAGGTCGAACATAGTAGTCCATTGTCTGATTACTAGTCATTGATGTATACCATTAACAGACGCGAGATTACCCACCGATAATGAAAATGGGAATCAAGGTACTAGAGTGAAAACTAACAAGTGTGAATAGATATGTTGAGGTTGAACACTTGAGAGAATCCATTGATCAAGGGACATTGATGTATTCCCAAGAAACTTTCGATGGCGAGAGAACCTGCCATTGATGACTGCAAGTCTCAAGGCACTCAAAAGGACTCTAGATTCCAATCCCAAAATAAATGATCTGAAGTCGATGGGATGAAATCTGCTGGAAGGAGGGCATTGAGGCATTCCCCATCATCCAACATGAGGTACTCAGCAAAGCTGTCTAATGTGGAAGGACTCGATCATAAAGTGCATGAACCAGTAACTGTACCGGGAATGGCCAACATGCAAAGTCAACATAACTGAGGAATGGCCGACACAGGTTTCAACTTCCTTTGAACAAGAGCATAATGGTGTATGGTGACTGAATGAAGCATAGAATCAATATACAAATTGGGACATCTCTGTGACACAGGAGGCATCAACAGAGGCTCCATAGGGACTGGAAGCTTAACCAGTCGGTGGAGAAAAACTCAGATAAACGAGTACAGCTCCTAAGTCAAACTATAACCCAACCAATGGATGTGATATACAGTGCTCTGTTTGAAGGTGATATGACTCGACAAATGCCAAATATAACATCTTTCCTTGTCTGGATTTTTTGGTTTTTTGATTTTTTTGGACTTTTTTAGTTATTTGAAAAGCTTGAAAAAATAATAAACTAGATTTATAGTTACAAACTAGGAGGAGACGAGTGTCATAAGGGCAAAAAAACCAGTTCCAAGTAGTGGAACATACCTATGCTCAATGCAAGGATACATGTGTAGGATATCGACACTCGGGGGAAAATCCCCTTTCGGTAAAAAGGAAAATCAAGCTGCGAAGGATATAAAAAATGGCTCTGCATGGCTAGACATGAGACAAGCTCGGGCTATATGGCTGAAATGTAATGTCAGGGGAGCCGACATAAAGCTCAATAAGGCAGGAAAAGCTCATGATAATGCATTCACAACTTGACATAAGGGGAGTCCAGAGGGAAATAGGCCAGCATAAGATCAAGAGGAGTATGAGGCTCTTGCGAAATGTCATGGCAGTACTATACAATGGACTCCCGGACCTAAGAGAGGACTCATGGAATGGGAACCAAATGCAAAAGGGAGCTAACTAGGACACCCATGTATAGGAAAGCTTTACCATTCACATAGTACCACTTCTAACAGCAGCATGAAGGTTCCGTGATACCATGAAATGGGTTCGTACCTAAGGTTAAGATGGAACGGTCATAAGGCAATGCATAAGTGCAAGAGGATGTAAAATCCTAACCTATATGCTAGTTCAGACATAATACCTGTGATAGGCACGAATGGGTCGAAACCTCGAAGAGAGTGTACAAAAAGTGGATCCTACATGACAACCATATAAGTCCAAAACAACCCAAAATAGTCAATAAAGAATCCAAACTATAAGGAACAGGGAGGAATGATCATGACAAATGCACCCAAAGGAAACAATGCTGTGAATGATGGGACATAAACAAGAAAGTAAGGTGTAGAATCAACGTTCACGCATCCACTACCACCCCCATGAGGGTGACCACTGGTGTAAAGACCAAGCAAAAGGAATAAAAAACCTCCAAAAATGGAGTAGAGGATGGAATATGACCATTCTCAAATCGATGAGCACAGTAAGGGGATGTGATGCCCCCAAGTCCGACACCAGGGTCCATACTAGGACCAAGGACAGGTGATAGGATACCAGGCATGCCAAAAAATAAAAGGACCTAAACTCAAGAGAGCATAAATATACTCAAGTAACCACGATCCCAAAGGCCAACTAGCACATAAAGAGCACACTCCTATGAAAATCTACAGCAAAATTACAAGCAAACCAAGGGGAGGATATGTGAGCTCCCGAATGCAGCAGTTATGTCTTGCCTAGGAGAGGCTCGAAACTCCCATACACTACAAGCGGAGGTACGTAACCAATTATAGTGGCCCTTAGCTTCAATGCATATAGAGACTGTGTTGTCCGACTTCTACCTGGCTAGGACACCTACAGAATAACCCATGCAAAGTACCCCCTCGATAACCTAGGTAAGGTCACTAAGGTCACCTCAATATAATCAAAGCTCAGGTCGACAGTCGCAGGCAGGATTGACCGTATGGGCAGGGTAGCAAAGCCTGAAACTCTCGAAAGAGCCCCCAGATACAAATACAATCCTGGAAATATCTCCGGTGCTACTTAGTTATGACTAGGGGTCATCCCAATTGATAACCGCTCACACTGCCTCGTGCTTAACTCCCGTTTGAGAGGAGGATCCTGAGAACAATGGTTATACCAAGGATTTCACACACTCCCTAGACAAACACCTAGATGTTGTTGTTTAGTGATCTTGGAGAATTGACTTACAATGAACTATTCCAAGATCCTAAAACCTAATCTTGTTGGTGCACCCTAGAAAAGAAAGGAGTGTAATTCATGTTAATTAGTGTTGATTTTAGTTGGTTGTAATTACTCAAAGGGAAATGGCCATGCAACTAGTGATATGAAAACTCAGTAGTGAAATAAAAGTGCACACCATAACAAACAATGCTAAGTGCAATCTTTGTCAAATGAAAAATAGGGTATGCCACTACATGAGATGCATAAATATATATTCCTTTCTGAATTCCAATGCAATCCTTCCTATATGAAAGCCTAAACACAACTCTCATCCAAGCAATCCAATGCAAGTACCTCCTCAAATCCATCCCTAAGATTCAACTAAGAGTGCAACTAGTTTGTATTTTTCAAAATAAAAGAATGAAAAATGCAATAAAAGTCATCTAAAACTTTCAGTCTCTGCAGCAAGTATAAAAGACAAGCCCAGCAAGAAACCAAGACAAAAAGAGTAATGCACTAATGGCAAAACAAAAAGGAAAAATGACTAAAACTACTTTCAAATAAAAATCAATGAAAGAGCGGTCTCTGGTCACAAAAGAAGCATCCAATAGACAACATCAGACCCACGGAAGACCCAACGACACTCACAACCCACCCAACAACTTCCCACAACATCAAACTCACCAAAAGGGAGGATGTACGTCACTGTATAAAGAATAGTTATGTATGTACACACATTTTGGCCAAAAATCCACGTATGTACGCGACTTTTGGCCAAAAACCCATGTATACAGAGAAGGAAGTGGTAAAAAGCAGGTCAAGGCCAAACCAATAAAGGGGAGTGTTAATGGACAAACATACTATAAAATGCGACATATAAGCAGAGAGAAACCAATAGCAAGTCAATAATATCAAGTCCATTGTGCCTGTAAACCCCAAAATAAAAACAAGGAACATCCCCAGCGGAGTTGCCAATTCTGTTACGGAGAGAAATTCCTATGGCTTGGGGTACCACAACATACAGCTTTGACTCCAGAAATCAATATTTCCCAATATGCAATAGAAATAAAATGTCTAACACTAAAGGATCAAACCTCGTACCTTATTCCGGATGGTTGAAGTAGATCCCTTTTGAGCTTTCCAATCTTCAGCTTGAATTGATATAATACTTCCTCAACAACAAGTAAATAATACAAGCATACTATATATCATGGTGTTAGATCTATTCTAGCATATATAATCAATAATGTAGAAGCATTTGACATATTCCAATGGATACCATATTCAATAAAATACACATCATTGGACAGGAAAAGATAGTTCTTATTAATATAAATCAGAGATTACAAGATAGATACAACCTCTGACGGCACATCTGCGAACCGGAGAAACTGAATCCCCCACTTGAGCCTCCACCACTTCAATCCTCCATCTCACGATAGCAAGCTCACTAGCAAAAGGAAATATTGGGAAGAACACAATAGTGCTCCAAAGGGACAAAGGGATGCAGACTCAAGCATAAATTCCGGCAGCAATGGACTATAGTTTCGTTGCTCTCAATCTCTCTATATGCCTTCAATGTATCAAGGGGTTCCTTATATAACTTCACAAGGGATAATGAAGGGTCGAATTCAAGCGATCTCAAGGCATATGGAAGGACAAGAGTCGAATGAGTCGGGTCCATGTCAAGGAAAACTCCAAAAGGATTTGGACTATGCACACATCCCGATGTACGCGGTTATAGGAGTCAAACCTGCGTATGTATGTGGTTATCAGGTAAAAATTCGTGTATATCATTTTTTATTTAGTTTTAGGGATGATCAAGGAAACATCAAAGGATAAAATATGGTCCATGGGGTCTAAAGAGTCTGCAGCGGGATAGGGGAAGGCCATACAAAGTGTGATTCACCTAGAGTGGTGAAATCCGCTATAACAGTAAGTGGTATAATTAGAAATATGTATGTATGAAATGAATAATCATGTAATATTGTTTTGGTTTAGTCATGAACATGATCTTATTCTTAGTTCTTTTATTTGAAAAGAAAGGAAGAAAAAAAATGAAGTTATATTAACCTAAACTAATAATGCAACATTTGATTTACATACATATTTCCCTACCCTAACAAGGAAAAAAACATTGTTATTCAGGTATATGAGCTCTTCCAATGTAACCAATTGCAAATCAACATAGAAAATATACATTTATCCACATATGCGATGGTTATTGCAGTGATTACCTGAATTTGGAATACTAACCAAATTACTTGTTTATGCATCAGAAGGTGTTGAAGGAAGGAATGGTATTGTGACCGTGTTACCTCTTCAAACCAGCTCTCAATGGAATCTTGATAGTCACCTTCCTTTCTCAAACCATACATTTCCTCTTCTTCTAATTATTCAATTTCTTGAGTACATGAAGGGTCTGTCGATAGATATGTGGAGAACTCTTCAATTTTAGGTCTTTCTCCTTCGGATGTAATCCCCAATATGTCAGGTTCTTCTGTAGTCTTGCAAAGAAAATCCTTTTGTAGTTCTTGGGATTTTGTTTCATATTCTATTCTAGGAGAGGTTGATAAGCTCTCAACTGCTATCAAGATCTTTTCTTCTTGAGAGATCGATATCCTAGCTGTTGCTAGGATTTAAGAAAGTTTTCTTAAACTGATGGTCACTTATGAATCCATGTCTTGGTTGGTAGGTCCTGCTTCACACAAGTATTAGTGGTTGGGGCTCTTACTACACCCAAAATTTTGTTTATATATATATATATATATATATATATATATATATATTCTTTAGAATCTAATTACGAAATGTATCATATTTTTGAAAAGAAAATACCTTATGACAAATGTAAACACACCTAAAAAATTGAACCGAACATAATACATCTGAATGAAATGCCTAAGCTTGCTAAAGAGATAACACACTTGCATATGAGTAAATGGTAGGAAAGTAAACTAATTAAATTTTCAAGACACATGTACATGAAATTAAACTATGGAAAAGTAAATTATTGACGTTTGCAGAAGAAAAAAATGCATTTAACTATGGAAAAATAAACTACCTATTTTTGCAAAAAGTACACTTAAGAGAAGTAAATTAAACTTTGTGTGAAGTAAACACACTTGTGAGAAAAAAGAAAAACAAGGCTTTGGGGAAACCCACTAAAGTGGATGCATCAGGTTGTCAGACTATGGAAATTCCATAGTGAAGTTGTATTTGCGTCTTATCGTTTCCCCTCCCCCTTACTATGTAATGGAAAGACAACATATCTACCCTTATCTAAATAGAGTCCAATCCCTTTAGCACCTCCCTGGAAATGGTGCCAAAATGTTGGGTAAAATATGCACTATCTAATTCAACACTTAATTATCAACCCGGGAAGGTAGCTTGTGAGATGCAAACACTATATGTGCAGGATTGAAGGCTTGAACTAACCTAGGATAACTAAAGATGCAAATTCTCTAACATGCAACTATATGATTTTAATATACATGCATGACTTTAATAATTCAAATGCAAGAATTTAATCTATCTATGAAAATAAGAAATTAACTAAGAACTTGAAAAGTAACTATAATTTCAAATATAATATAAGGTTATATTAATATATTCTATAAAGGCAGGAAACTGATTAATAACTGAGATTCAAAGTAGTCTAATGCTATGTTAATCTATTCTATGGAAGGGAATTTCAGATACTAATCTATAAAGGAGTCACTTGGTCTGAAAGTGATTTAACTAATGAAAGAAAAACTAACTACTTGCAACAATTATTTGATCTATATTATAAATTGGAGACTATTCCATGTATGCATAATTAAATTCCTATCTAAGAATGCAAGTACAACTTGTTGGCCACCATATATGCAAGTTAATTAAATCCAACATACAGAGTGTTCAATATAAATTGTCAACCCAGGGAAGTCTCTTATTTCAAGGATAATGTGGACTGTATATGCTTAAACACTAAGTAGTTGATATTTCGGTTCTTGTCGATTGACCGAATCGACAGGTATTTATTTGTAACTATTTTGTAATTCATATATATTAGGCTGTTGAGCCAGATGAGAACTTAGTTCAGTTCTCTGTATTGTATGGACCCTTTCATGATAATATAATCTATTATTCCACTTACTTGTTCTTATCTCTTGTATTGGTTATGTATGTATGCTTTTAATGTGTATTATTGGTAACCCTATGTGATCTGTTAGATTACAACATTGGTTTTGTTGTGGGTAGTACATGTCTAAGATGTATACAAGCAGATGATATTAGAACATGAGATTAAGGACTAGTGGGAGCATAAAATAGCAAACTACTTGCAAAATTACGCACGAATAAGCAGATTAACGACTGCTCAAGAAAAGGAAATTTTTTTTACTGAAACTCATGAGAAGTTTGTAGAATCGGTACCCTAGGTTTTGAAAAAACTCCTAGATGAAAAATCCAGAAGCGACTAAAGATCAACAGCTGCTAGAAAAACTGATTTGAGGGGGAAGGAAAAACCTGTTGGAGTGGTTTGAAAAAATCATTGACAAATTCTGTGAGGAACAAGCTATAGAAGAAAGAACTTTGGTGGAAACTATCCAGAAGAAATTCTACATAGACCTCACCAAGAAATTCTTGTATTCCTTACCGACCTTGTTTTTCAAGTTCCTGATAGAGAAATGAGTGGGTCGTATCATTGAACCTCGTCCATTACTATGAGAACCTCCATAAAATACTAACTGGGTGGAGAAACAAAAGAAGTGGGAGAAATTCATTGCTGAAAGGGAGTGGGAATACTTCCTAAGTGAGTAAACAGAACTATCCTAGCTTTCTAAAGCATCAGGTAGGAAATGGGGGGGTAGTTGGTCATATGTTGGGGTAAAGTGGAGAGGATTCTAGTCGACTAAGGAGATACCATTCACCAACGATGAGAAGTTGGCCTAAAAAGGAAATAGAAAGGACAGTGTCACACAAAGGTATGGTGGACTTATAGAAAATAGAGAGGGAGAAGAGGCTGCTAAGAAGGGAAGAAAGAAGAGAAAGAGCTATAGTGCTGCAAAGAGGAATGAGTAATAGGGTGATCGACCAAGAGAGAAACCCACCAGATTCGGGTCATGACCGACAAGAAGAAGGCATGGAAGAAGAAGCATCCCCTATGGAAGAAGATTTATGGATAGAGCAGTGAAAAGCTCTCCAATTAGAAGTTCCCCGGGAGGTAAGACCTCTATCTCTGATGAATCTGAGTACCAGGATACAAACCATTGTTGAAGAGGACCTCGGACTAAGAGATGGTGACTTTGGTCTATGGAGCCGACTAGACGACGAGAGAATCGATGATAATCATCTACTTATCCATTGATCAGAAGAAGGAAATTGGGTCACACTTCAAGAGTTACCCTCCAACTGAAGTATCCACTTACTTTACCAGACACATGAAGGAGCACCCTCCCTACCAAATACAGCTTTGGAAGATACAAAAAATTTGGAGTTGTAGACAAATAATTGCAGTTGGACATTGATAGGAGAAGTTGACCCCAACCGACTTCTTGTCAGTGAAGAAATGAAAACTAAGATGATCGGCGGAAATGAGAGTTGTATCGACAATATCTCTGCATAAAGGAATAAAAAAATCCCACTACCCCCCACCCCCACCACCACCTCTTGAAGAAGACAGTGACAGTGACTCAAACATGGGTCACGGGTCATCACACATCCCTCTATATGAGGGAAATGAGGATCCCAGATGACATTGGTTCATCTGCGAATCAACATGGGAGGCAAACCAAGTTACAGATGAAGACAAACAGATGGCACAGTTCATTGGTGCCTTAAAGAAAAGGGAATTAACATGGTATATGACCTTTTCTAAAAGAACCCCAGAGAAACTGAAGTAGAAGTCAAAGCGCAATTTTTATCATTCTTTAAAACTCCAGATGCAAAACATTTGGCAGCTAAGAAATTGAAGACAACATCACAAAATTTAGGTGAAACTGTTCGTGGCTACGACAAACACTAGAAAAACCTTCTTAGCCAATTGGATTATGTCATTGATGAGAAACTATTAATCCAGTGGTTTCTTGCAGGTCTGACATAGAAAATTCGTCGGCACATAAGTTTGGAGACATTCAAAACTTATGAAGATGCACTTACTAAAGCTCTACAAGTAGAAATGGATGAAGATATTGCAGTATACCCCATAGATCATAGACTGGAGGAACAGCTTGAGAAAGTGCAGAAATCATTAAAAAGAGATAAACCTTAAGAGTCAAGATATTTGGTGCATGAAATGTTCAACAGCTGGACATTCAAAAGACAACTGTCAATAGGATATCAGTCAGCAGGATGTTCAATTTCTGCAAACAAAGTGTTTTTGGGACATTTTCCAAGACCATGGCGATCACATGACAAAATATTGCACGTTTAACATGAAAAATGACAAAGCATCTTGGTGTGCCATCTGTGAAACAAAGAATCATGCCACGATCGACTGCCATCTAAACCTAAAAATCAATAGAATTATCACACAGTCTACCAGAATAATGCAATCGCACAAAACAATGAACACCAAAACAATGTACAAAATGACCAAAATAATCAAAGATACGAAGGTCATCCATACAAACACCGCTTCGACAACTGACGTGGAGGATATGGAAGTCGAGGTTGATTCTCCAGGAATCGAGAAAACCGGCTGCATTGGGCCATCCAATGTTTCACATGTTACAAGGAAGGGCACCGATATGTAGACTGTCCATACAAGGACAGGACTGACCTAAAATTCTGTACTAGTTGTGGGGTGGGGGATCACTCATTAGAGGATTTCCCTACTATGCTTGAAAAAATAAATAAGAAGAAAAATGTTAATGTCTTGTCATGTGTGCAAAAACATGATATACTTAATACAAAGAAGTTGCATATAGTAAACCAATAAGGGACAAAAACTGGGAATGATAACCCACGAATAAGCAAAATAAAATAAAAGAATGTTTATTGTGACCGAGTTAAAGAAAAACACATATATAAAGATGCAACAAATGTATTTAGAGAATTTTCCCAACAAGAAGAAGATGATGACAACCAACATAACACAATAAAAGAGTTAATACACTTAGTACAAAAAGACAACTTAGTATCTCAAATCATTGACTTATTATATAAAACAAAACACAAAAACAACACCAAAAAACAAACAAAGGGTATCTGTAGTCTAAATCAAAAAGATAAAAGTGATGCCAACCCACTTGTCGACTTGGAAATTGAACGATACCATGTCCGACAAGTCATGCTCGATTTTGGATCACATGTAAATATTATGACTCAAGACACATGGGAATATTTATGTAGACCTCGATTATATGAATGAGGCATATACGTGAAACTAGTCGACCAAGGCCTAATTGAACCTGTTGGAGTCTGAAAAAATGTAGACAGAATGATAAAGGAATATTGACCAATGTTGACTTTTAAATTATTGACCCTAAGGAAGGATCCAACTCCTTCCCAGCCTTAGTAGGTTGACCTTGGGGGATAAAAATGAAAGCCTCGATATCCTTAGACAAAGAAAGAATAAAATTAAAAGGGAATGGACAAAAATTCATTGCACATATTCATCCATTCCAAGGAGAACCTTGGAGAGAACCAATTGATGAAGAAGTTGACATCCGGAAACTATATCAGATACACAATAATGAATATTACACAAAACCTAATATATATGGTGAACTTTACTTAGGAAACCAAGACTCAGTAGGATACAATTCAGATGCAGAACTATATGATTGGGAGGTTGAAAAATATGAAACAAAAGTAAGAGGATGCTAGACCATTCAAAAAGTATAGAAGAAACCAGTTAGACAATGCTTTTTGGTTTACATCATCCCAAAAATATTTGAGAAGAAAACTAGGGAATATCCTACCTTGAAACCAACAAATATAAATATCACAAAAATCCCAAGATATAAAGAAAGAGAATCACCAGTTATGCACGTAGAGCAAGTATCTAGGAACATTGGTGAACATGGCTGACTAAAAAGCTTAGTGGAAACTTTTACAGGACAAGCTGCTAGATGGTGGGGTACCCATTAGTTAAGACTGCAGACATGGACAACAAATTTGTCTTATTTTGTAGAATGATTTGGAGGAAATAATTTAACCAACTAGGCTCAGATACCTATATTTACCCAAGGACAAGATATAGAAAACCACATAAATACATATGAAAAAGAATGGAGAAGACTTGGATATAAAGATGAGCGAACATGGCCACACCCACTCCCATCAACACTCTCCAACTTACCAAACAAATCATACAAAATGGAAGAAGCTCAAGGTGAAACATTCCTATGGCATGAACTCAAAGATAATTTTATCAAAGATTTCAACTTTGTACTCCAAAATGAGAATTTGGTCGGAACAACAAAACAAATCAAAGCATTTGTACAACCAATAGAAAACAAATCCTAAAACATGACCGACCGACAACAAAATGCAATAATATACAAACCGGGACAATTCCACAGTCAACAAGACTACAAATGGAAAATGAAAATTCAGAAGGGAAAAGCTTTAGATGGAAATCAAACCATGCCGAATCAACAAAACCAATTCACACACCGACAAGGAAGACATCGACCGAATGAATGCAGCATACGTTCCTGCTATATTTTCATAGTTTAAATAAGGGAGTCGACTAATCAATGAGACAAAAGACCCTAAATGGTTAGATGCTAAAGTGAAAATCAAAGAAGTCGACATATCAAATGATGATCGACCAAAAATAGCAAAAATTGGAGACTACTAGACTAAAGCACAAACAATGGAGATAGTAAACCTACTAAAAGAATTTCAGGATGTATTTTCTAGAGAATATAAGGATCTCAAAGGTATAGTACATGAAATGGGTGAAATGAAGATCGACATTAAACCTGATGTTCGACCTGTAAAGAAAATACCATATAAACTAGTTCATAAATACAAAGAGATAGTCAAGAAAGAGATTGATAACATGCTTGCAGCAGGAATTATCTACCCTATTGACCAATCAGAATGGGAAATTCCAATGGTGGTTCAACCAAACAAACATGATGCAACGAAGCTGAGGGATGGAGAATTAGGGAATCTCCTGGAAACACTGGCAATTGAAGCAAAAACAAGGAGCCAAAACAGACGTAAGGAACTCGATAATAATGAAAAAGAACAAGTTGAGTTCCTTAACAAATGCAGAAACCTCACGCAATCTGTGATACCTGGACCTATAGAGGATGACACCAACAAGCCCTTAGAAAGAGCTTATCGGTCGTTTGAGAGTGTCGTGTTGATGGTACATGCACAAATGCAGGACACAAGAGAGGAACAAAAAGAAGAATTAACTCGACTGTTGATGCAGCAACATACAGCTTTTGTAGAAGCATACAAAGTACTCCAAGATCACATGGAGGAGTCAGTTATTACGGAAGAAGTACTAAGAGACTAGCCTGCTTATTATGAGCAAGTCTATCAGAAAATCCAACAGGCCTGACAAGAAATCCAAGCACTGGAGAAGAGAAAAAGCACAAAGAAAACACTTAGAAGCACAATTGAAAATCAAATAGTGCTTGAAATAGCCAAACTATAGAAGCAAGAGAGACAAACACATCATTGGGTGTAGCAAGCAATTCCAAGTTTAGAAAAATTATACATCATCTTCTCACAAATGAAATAACTTTTTAAAACTGCAGAGGAAAAGGACCAGTTTATGGGTCCTGACATGGAAAGAATAGCAAAACTTCCCATTCAAGAAAAGATGTCAATATTATCAAGTCTGACTACATTAACCATCAACATTCAAAAAGTACTGCAAAGTTGGACAGAATTCCAACATCAGCTGGCAATAACAGCTGAAGCAATTGTCGAAGTTTGTGTAGAGAAGAGACCAACCATTAGAATTCACCGCCCATGAAGATCAAACACAGAAATAACTACTTACGACAAGCAAATAAATTTTGGTACCTCCCTATTTCTTCAAGACGAAGAAACGTTTTGTTTTAGGGGGAGATGTTGGAGGATCAAGTCGGTAAGCTGAATAGAATGATAGTTGACTTAGTCGATTAGCTGACTAAGTCAATCAGCTGACTAATTAGAGATTAGGTCGGCCACATAAGGTCCTATCAGTTGACCGAACCGACAAGTTATTTGTAACTATTTTGTAATTCATATATATTAGGCTGTTGAGCCAGATGAGAACTTGTTTCAGTTCTCTATATTGTATGGACCCTTTCATGATAATATAATCTATTATTCCACTTACTAGTTCTCATCTATTGTCTCTATTATGTATGTATTCTTTTAATGTGTATTATTGGTAACCCTATGTGATCTGTGAGATTACAACAATATTCTATAAAGGTAGGAAACTGATTAATAAGTGAGATTCAAACTAGTCTAATGCTATGCTAATCTATTATATGGAAGGGAATTGCAGATACTGATCTAGAAAGCAGTCACTTGGTTCGAAAGCGATTTAACTAATGAAAGCAAAACTAACTACTTGCAACAATTATTTGATCTATACTATAAATTGGAGACTATTCCATGTATGCATAATTAATTACCTATCTAAGAATGCGAGTGCAACTTGTTGGGAACCCTATATGCAAGTTAATTAAATCCAACATACAGAGTGTTCAATATAAATTTTCAACCCAGGGAAGTCTCTTATTTCAAGGATAATGTGCACTGTATATGCTTAAACACTAAGTAGCTGATACTATAAATGAATGACCCTACTTTCTTGTACAGCCGAACTCATCCCATAATCTACTTAATCTAGCTTGCCTTCTTAAGAATGCAATCACAAATACCTTCTTACAATCCTTAATATAGAATTAAAAGATCCAGTAACCAAACATCTAGACTAATTTTGCAGAAAGTTAAATCCTTAATTACCAAACCATTCTAAAAGATTCAGGAAACAACATCTAGATTACTTTTGTAGAAAGTTAAATCCTTAATTACCAGACCGTCTAAAGATCCATCTCAACTATCTTGATTCGACTTAATCTAGGAATTCAAGGTACAAGAATTAAGTTCTACAATTATAAATGTGAAGGAATAAACTGCAAGAATCTAAAGAAAACAACAATTGAAATAACTAGGGATGAACAAGGGTGTCACAACTATCACACAATTGCATAAGAGAAAGTTAACCTACACAGTCGACTGTAACACCACACCACTATAGTTTGCAGGGGATAAAATTACTAATCATTCAAATGAACACACAACAAATCGATGACTGTTGCAGCTTACTGCAAATAAAGGAAATTATCACCAAATCTAAACCATACAACAGAATAAATAAAATACCTAATTAACTCAATAATCCCTGTGGGAAGGTGGGCCTAGCCTTCACATAGAGATGTTAGAAGTAACACACGTTAGAATGCAGAGATCAGAAGAGTCAAACTCCTTGTATTAAAATGGCAGATGAACATGCAACCTCGGTCATAGCTTATACAATAAATTTGATTAATTTTTCAAACCTTGGCTTTGAATAGTTCCCAGTATTTATACAATTACAATCATAACATCTTCCCACTATTATTGGGCAGCCATGAAGATCTATGATCTTTAGTCTACCCCAACTATGATAAACTGTTACAGTGATGGCAAGATGAAAGCAGAAAACATAGGAAGGCTGTTACTCGAGCCAACAATGATGATCATGATCAATTGAGAAGATACTCCATGGATTGCAGCTATTTTTGAGCAGTGACACACTATTGCCTCCGAATCTGTTGCAGCCTATTGTACCTACCTTTGGAATGCCAGGAAAAAGGGTGGGTTCCTGGTTTATCTGAATTTGACCTGTGAATTGCTCCTAGGTTTGGTTCCTTTGAGATAAGGCCCATAAAATTATTAATTTGATTAGGCCATGGTGGGTAAGGGAGGAGTTTGGATGCTTAGCTGTTCTAGCAAACCCCACCATATGGTGTAGGTCATTGAATAGATAAAATGAAATGTTTAGTAAAACCCTATGGTGGAGATGACATAATAGAGGAAGTTCAGAGTAATAAATAGTTTGATACCTACCTTCACAGGTGATATACTTCTTGAGGAAAACTACTACTTGATCCCATGGCTGAGGCAGTGATTGTAATGCTATCCCTCTCCTTGACTGACGAATTTGCTCCCCCTCTATCAGAAAATCCTGTACTACAGCAGCATTGGGGGTTCTTAGACCAAACTATATTTTTCCCACTTGAGGAAGGTCGGTGACTTCAACCACTATTGCTTCATAGAATTCTATACGTAACCCCTGAACCTCTAAGTGGGTTTCTGTAAGATTTAAGGAAAATTGTAGGGATGTCTCTCGATGAAACCCATTCAAGCATTGGAAGAATTCAGTCCATCCTACAGCTTCAAAAATAGCGAAAAATTCAAAATTTATTCTTATTTATCGCATATTTGGAGGTTCATGCTGAGCTGGGATACCCATGTTTGTTTGACTTCAAAATTATTTATTAGTCTGATAGATTACAAGTCCCAACAATGGAGGTTAAATCACAAAGTATGCATGAACAACTGAGACTGGAGTTGGGTAAATTTGGAAAGTTTAAGAGCATGGAAATGTTTGGAATTTTATCCTAAATTAGGAAAGGTGGTGGCTATTAGGTAATTTAAATTGCCATTAAGTGATACGAGTGGACAGTAAATGGTATGCAGGTGTAATAATGGTCACAGAAATGAAGGTTTGATTAATGTTGTCAAATCTAGTTAACGCTTAATCAAGTAAATAATCAAAACCATACATTTGAAAGCATGTGAGGAACAGTGACCTTTGAGAATAGTAAAGCATGTGAAGTGCAGCCATTTAAATTTAATCATTATTCCAGGCGTGTTGTAATGACCTTTTCTTCCGGCAGACCAAAACCATCGTGTCAATCTTGTCGGAAACATAATGAATTCTGTGAAGTAAATTGGAATCATCGGCATCAAGAATTGGGGCCAGATCTGGAGGAGTCGCTAACCAAGTTTGCAAAGAGTTCTTCCAATAATGGAGGAGTCACAGCCGCGGACCATAGAGAAATCAAGCAGTTTGGTAGAGTTGCAGCTGCCGGAAAAGGTAAACATAGTAAAAATGGAATGGTGTCACAGTTGCAAGAAAAGGTAAAAAAGGACAAAAGTGAAACAATGTCGTAGCTACCGGAATCAGAAAAATGCATTAAGTTATGGTGTTGTAGCTACGTGAAACGGGTTAACGGGAGATATTTTACGGTGTTGCAGTTGCACGGAATAGGGTAAAGGGTGGGTGTTTACAGTGTTGCAGTTGCAGAAAAACAAAAAAATAGGCAACGTTTTACGGTGTTGTAGCTACACAGAATGGGGTAAAGGGAGGTATTTTACGGTGTTGCATCTACAGAAAAAAAAAAAGGAGAAATAGGCAAAGTATTATGGTGTTGTAGCTGCACGGAACGAGGTAAAGGGAGATATTTTATGGTGTTGTAGCTACAGAAAAATGGAAAAATAGGCAAAGTATTATAGTGTTACAGCTGCAATGAACTTGTTCAAGGATTTTTCTTTTGATGTAGGAAGTTACAAAAATATGACCCTGGTCGATAGGCCCAATAATGACCATTGATCCTTAGGCGCATCCTTGCACATATTATTAAAAAAAAAATGGATCAAGTGCAAAGGAAAAAGATATAAATAATAGTAAAAATATCAATTTATTTATGTACAAAAATTTATGTAATATTTAGAGCGATTATCTAAAGATTGATAGGGACAGAGAAAGATTCCTGCCCTTATTTGAACTGGTATTCCATATTAGCTACAATATGTGAAGTGAATTTGTCTTTTGAAATGGGCTTATAGTATAGTCGTAGCCTGTGACCATTAGCAAATAATGGTGCCCAATTCTCATCAATGGTTACCAGGTGGACTGTACCATTATCAAATACTCTGTCTACCAAGTATGGACCCAACCATCTTGTGCATAACTTACCTTTGAAGTCCCTTTTGAATATTGAATCGTATAATAATGCCCAATCTCCTTCACATAATACTTTCTTTTTGATGAATCAATCGTGCCAATTGGATCTCTGTTGTTGGATTAATACTGTCTGATCCATAGCAGCTAAATAGTTCTCATCAAGTTCATTCAATTGATTCCATCTTCTCTTCACGGCTTCAGTCACATCTAAGTTTACCTTCATAGCTATCTTCAAAGTCTTGATTTCAAATTCAATGGGGAAGACAACACTTTTCCCATACACCAAGTCATAAGGAAAGAAACTTGTAGTATTGTGCCAAGTAGTACAATATGCCCAAAATGCTTCCAAAATTCTATCAGCCCAGTCTCTACGATGGCTCCTAACCATTTTGGTAAGGATGGCTTCAATAAATTTGTTAGTGCTTTCCACTTGGCCATTGTCCTGGGGATGGTATGGTGAAGCTATCTGGTGCTGAATATGGTACTTTCGTAGCAGAGCTTCAAATTGATGTGACACAAACTGAGGTCCTCCATCTGTAACCACTTCTTTGGGTACTCCAAAATGGGTAAATATTTCACCATACAGGAAATCGATAACATCATGGTCATTGGCTTTCACCAAAGCCACAGCTTCTACTCATTTCGTCATGTAGTCAGTACAAACCAAGATGTAGGATTTCTACCTGGAATGAGCACTGATAGGACCAACAAAATCTAAGGCCCATCTATCAAAAGGCTAAACTACTAGCTGTGATTGAAGAGGCATTTGATCCAATCTTTTAGGTTGGCCCATCCTCTGGTAGTTGTCACAAGAATGGACATATCTTTTGCATCCTTGAAAAGGTTTGGCTAATAGTATCCCATTCTCAGCACTTTGTGTCCTGTCCTTCTATATGCAAAATGCCCTCCACAAGGCTCATCATGGCAGGCATTCAAAATATGGAATATTTCATCTTCTCTTACACATCTTCTGATCTCAAGATCAAGGCCTGTGTAGAAGAGATGACCGTCTATCCAACAATACCTGGCACTTTGTTGAATAATTTTCCTCTTTTATATTTTTGAGAAATGTTCTAGAAGATTCCCTACAGCCAAGTAGTTAGCGACATCTGCATACCAAGGGGAGTGAACTGAAACTGCAAATAAGTGTTCATTTGGAAAAGAGTCCTGAACAGGAAGATTATCATCACTGTTAGTAAAAAAAGATAATAAATCAGTGACAACATTTTCTTTTCTAGGTCTGCCTATAATGGTGATATCAAATTCCTGTAATAATAACAACCATCTATTTGCCCGAGCATTTGTAATAGGTTTATTCATTAGATAATTGATGGCCAAGTGGTCAGTGTGCACAAAGGTAGGATATCCAGTGATATAATGTCGGAATTTGTTAATGGAGTAAACAATGGCTAGAAACTCCTTCTTGGTAATAGTATAATTAAGTTCAGCAGGGGTTAAGTTTTTTCTGATATAATAAACTGCATAAGGTGCTTGACCATCCTGCTGTCCTAAAACTGCTCTAATGGCGATATCAGAGGCATCTAAAGAAATGGGAAAAGGAAGGGCCCAATTGGGCCCTCTTAGGATGGGATTTGTGGATAGCTTCTCCTTAATCTTAAAAAAAACTATTTGGCATGCCTCATTCCAAGTAAATTGTACCTCCTTCATTAACAATGAAAACAAAGGAGAGGCAAGTTTGGAAATTTTTTCTATAAATCTTCTGTAATATCCATCATGCCCTAAGAAACTTCACACTTCTTTCTGAGTTCTAGGATTAGGTATATTTTTTATTACCTTGATTTTAGACGGTTCTACCTGGATGCCATTAGCAGAGATAAAATTCCCCAACACTATTCCTTCACTCATCATCATATGGCACTTGTCAGTGCTCAAATATTGTTGGGTCTGCTCGCAGCGAGTTAAAACATTTTCCAAGTTTTTCGATGCTTCTTCAAAGTCTTTGCCATAAGGAGTAAAATAATCCATGAAAAATTCCATACTATCATTAACTAATTCTCAAAAGATGATAATCACAGCTCTTTGAAATGTAGCTGGTGCATTGCATAAGCCAAACGGAAGCACTCTGTATGCAAAAGTTCCCTAGGGATAGGAGAAGGTAGTTTTATCCTGTTCTTTAGGATCAATATGTATTTGATTGTACCTTCTAAACCCATCCAAGAAATAGAAAAACTTCTTCCTGGATAAGGTGTCAAGTACTTGATCGATGAAAGGAAAGGGAAAGTGATCTTTCTGCATTGCTTTGTGTAGCTCTCTATAGTCCACACAGACTCTCCATTTACCATTCTTCTTGGGTACTATCATGAGTGGAGACACCCACTCACTATCTAAAATGGGATATATAAATCTTGCTTCCAAGAGTTTCTAAATTTCTTCCTTCACTATGTCCCTAAGATTGGGATTCATTCTTTGTTGAGGCTGGCACATAGGCTGGGAATCACTTTTGATATAAATGTGATGGGTGCATAGATTAGAAGGGATGCCCCTCATGTCTATGAACTCCCAAGAAAATGCCCCCTTGTATTTTTTTAAGAGAGTGATTAGGCATTCTTGTTCATCTGGGGTAAGACTAGGATTGATATTTAGGGTTTTTTAGAACTCTACCTTGAGAGGAACACTTTTCAAAATTTTCAACACTAGAACTATGTGAGTATCACTGACTAATGTCTCCTCTGTGAGATTTTCTTGTTCCTCTTCACCTAGAGTAGCATTTAGGATATGATAAATTTTCTTATTGACAGAAGTGGTGGGTTCACTGGTGAAATTATAATGGCATCATCTTCAGTTTCATCTTTAAAAGTCAATACCTTCCCTGTCATTAACAATGGCTGAACGCCCTCTTCTTCCTCTAGCTCCATCCATAACAGAGTTTCATCTTCTAAGTTCAACTGAGCTAGAGGATGGAGAGTGAGGTTATTTATCTTGGTTCCATCTGATATGGTCATAGACCCAGATCGACAGTTGATGCAAGCATCAGCTGTAGCTAACCAGGGCCTTTCCAGGATCAATGGGTGTCTTGCTAGCTGTGACTTAGGTTGTAAAACCAAGAAGTCAGCAGGATATTCCTAAGAATCAATTAAGGTAACAAGATCATCCAAGATTCCTTCAGGTTTAATAGTGGATCTATCTGCCAGTTCTAAAACGATAGGAGTTGGCCTGAGATTAGTGATCCCAAGTTTCCTTACAGTTTCAATGGTCATGGCATTAATTGTTGTACCTAAGTCTACCAGTACATTGGGTATTTGTGTTCTCCTAATATGCACATTGACAGTGGGATTCCCAAGATTGTTGTATTTGTCCAAGAGGATTTTCCCCATTATTAATTCAGATAATTTCCCTATGACATGAACAGTGGGAGGATCCTTGGGTTTTCTTCCTGGTTTCCTTATGCACAGATCCTGAATGGTTCTGGAATAGATAGGCACGTCTTGAAGGACCTGAAGGAGTGGAATTTTAACATAAATATTTTTTAACTCTCGTAAGAGGTTAAATTGAGGTTGTCCCACTACCTTTGGTAATATTAATCTTTCAGGGTATGGTGGTTCCATAATCAATTGTAGTGGCTATGTCTAGGGATTCCAGGAGTTAAAATTTTGCATCAGAGGTTGAGAGGGATACCATTGAGGGTTAGAATAAGATGACAAGAATTGGGTATTCATGTGCTGCATATTATTACAATTATTCATGTTATTCGAAAATTGAAACAAGTATGGAGCCATACCTTGATTCCGAGGCTGTCAGGGCTTTTTCTGTGCAATAAAGTAGGCAGGTTCCACATCTGGAGTTGATACCTATAGAACTACCTTCACTTAAGGTAGTGAAGGGTATTCCTTTGTGTCATGGTTCATTTTGGATAGCTGAAACAATTCTACCTTGTCGAGCGGGCACTTCTTCAGAGGGTCATTCTTCCTACATTTAGGGAAGAATATACCAAGTGTGAGATCCTCTATTTCTTGTTTCTGCTTTTCCCTTAGGGAATCTATTTCCAATGAGATGGATCTCATCATTTATTTCTTGAAAATTTCAAGGAGATTTCCTATTTCTATCTGGGTGGCTCCCCCATTAGATGACTTTTGTGTTCTGTCAAAGACATCACATTCTAATTTGTCATGTTTGTCCTGTTTATTGTTCCTAGAAGATCCCCTGGAATATATTTTACACAGTTCAATGATATTTTCAAAGGAATCCTTTGAGATATCCCCCTTTCCTAACAAGTTCAACATGTCTAGGCAATCTTCCCCCATATTAGTCTGCCCAGATCTCTATGCATTATATAAAATCCTTTCAACAAAATATTCTAGACTTTCATCGTCCCTTTGTAGCATTTTAAACAGTTCTTCTCTCTTGTCCTTGGTATTACAATACTCCTGATATGTCTCCAGGAACACCTGTTTCATCTGGTCCCAGGTAGTGATGGTCCCCCCTCCTAGGCTCATGAACCAACGTAATGCATTGTCCTTTAGAGTGGCAGGAAAAAGTATCTGCTTATGTGCATTGGTGGTGTAGTCGTAGCTGCGACAAAGGATTTCAAATTCAAAAATAAATTCATTTGGATCCTCTGCTGATTTTCCATAAAAGTGATTCAAACCCAATGGCAATATATTTTTCATGGGGGCTATCCCCTCTCACTTTTGAATTGGGAACTAAATTGTAGCAAACCTCCCTTTAGGCGGGAAGTTACCCTCGTGATGGTGATTTTCTCCCATTTCTTCTTCGCGATCTTCAATATCATGTCTGTTGCTCATATCTTCCTCTACTTTATCCTCTTCGTCCTTCCACTGATCGTTAAATTTTTTATGGAGCTTTGTCCATTCCTCTTCAGTCACAACCTTTCTATTAATTTGATAGATCAAATCTCGATCAGCTGATCCCATGGTACTAACTCTGTCTTCCTCCACAAGGATATATGAAGGTGTTGCAGCTCCTTGTGTGTTCTCCACTATGGAAACTGACACTACCACTCCAAAGGTAATTGGGATTATTCTAATAGGTGTTTCCTGATAGTGAGCCCCACTAGAAGAATTGGTCCTATCAACTAGGTCATCAATGAATGTTCTTCTTCCCAATGCTCGATTTCGTCCATGGCCTTAACCACCTATGATGCTAGTGTTCTGTGGGGTTCTAGGATTTATAATATGCTCACACTGTACCTTTCTTGTATTCATGCAACCCAAAACATTCAAACTTAAAAACTGAAGAAGAATGAATAAATATAATTACTGGATGCAACTACTACGGTGTCTGATAATTATCCTCCCCAGCAATGGTGCCAAAATGTTGGGCACCCTATATGCAAGTTAATTAAATCCAAGATACAGAGTATTCAATATAAATTGTCAACCCTGGGAAGTCTCTTATTTCAAGGATAATGTGCATTATATATGATTGAAAACTAAGTTGCTGATACTGTAAATGAATAACCCTACTTTCCTGTTCATCCGAACTCACCCCATAATCGACTTAATCTAGCTTACCTTCTTAAGAATGAAATCACAAATACCTTCTTGCAATCCTTAATCTAGAATTAAAAGATTTAGTATCCAAACATCTAGACTACTTTTGTAGAAAGTTAAACCCTTAATTACCAAACCATTCTAAAATATTCAGGAAAGAACATCTAGATTACTTTTGTATAAAGTTAAATCCTTAATTACCAGACCGTCTAAAGATCCATCTCAACTATCTTTATTTGACTTAATATAGGAATTCAAGGTATAGGAATTAAGTTCTACAATTATAAATGTGAAGGAATAAACTACAAGAATCTAATGAAAACAACAATTGAAAGAACTAGGGATGAACAAGGCTGTCACAACTATCACACAGTTGCATAAGAGAAAGTTAGCCTACACAGTCCACTGTCACACCACACCATTGCAGTTTACAGGGGATGCAATTACTGATCATTCAAATGAACAAACAGCAAATTGATGACTATTGCAGCTTACTGTAAATAAAGGAAATTATCACAAAATCCAAACCATACAACATAATAAATAGAATACCTAATTAACTCAGCAATCCCTGTGGGAAGGCGGGCCCAACCTTCACACAGATATGTTGGAAGTAACACACGTTAGAACGTCAAGATTTGAAGAGTCAAACTCCTTGTATTAAAATGGTAGATGAACATGCAACGTCAATGATAGCTTATACAATAAATTTGATTAATTTTTCAACCCTTGGATCGAAAAAATTCCCAGTATTTATACAATTACAATCATAACGTCTTCCCACTATTATCGGGCAGCCATGAATATCTATGATCTTTAGGCTACCCAATTACGATAAGCTGTTACAGTCATGGCAAGCTGAAAGCACAAAATATAGGAAGGCTGTTACTTGAGCCATAAATGATGATCATGATCAATTGAGAAGATACTCTGTGGATTGTAGCTATTTTTGAGCAGTGATGCACTATTGCCTCGAAATCTGTTGCAGCTTGTTGCAACTACCTTTGTACAGCTCACGTGGAATAGTATCCTTGGATCGCGTTGTTTGGGCAATGATGGAATGGATGGCGATCATCTCAGCAATGAATGTTCATCCCTCTCTTGGCATGTTCAGCCCTCTACACCTGTATCCTTTACATCTTGAATTATCTTTATAAAACCACCATATGTTAGCATAATTTAAGATGTAAATCCTTGATTACAACAATCCTAATCATTAATAAAATAAGACAATTATTAACCATACTTGTATGAATTGAAGGACCAAGTGAAGGAAAAACATCTGTTTGGTGTACATAATAGAGTAGGATGAGGCAAAAAGAAGTAGGTAAAGGTGGTCAAAAAGGGGTCATTTATTGGCCCAACACAACTGAGTTATGGAAAGAAATGAACTATTTAACTGCAAATTCGTAGATAGCAAAACAAGTAACTGCGGATTCATAGAAAGCAAAGAAAATATTATTCTAAATCCCAAGATTAAATAAATGCATTGCAAAATAGTAAACTAATAAAAGCAAACTAAACTTGGAGATTTATAATCAAATATAAAACTAAGAACAAAACAATAACTGGAAAGATATTCAATCTATAAGAAAACCTACAACAGAAAAACAAAATACTTCTACTCTACCTCTTCAGCAAACTATACCATAAACTAAGGAATCTTAACCAATCATAAAAGGATCATGCAACTGGTTTACAACTTGAAAAGTAAACTTACACTAAACTAGGTTATGTGAACTTTTATCATCAAACTTTAAAATACCGAAAACCAATGCATCTTTAAAATCTAAATGAACCTATTAATCTTGAATTTGAGGCTGAGTTCTAATATTCTACATTTACTGAAATGAAATAACTTGAATAAATAAAACTAACAAAACAAAAGCCTAAGACAATAAAATCATGTGTAATTGAAAATGAAAGACTGATTATGGACTCAAATGAGAATTAAAAATGGAATGTTGAACCTACTTCATATATGACAACATTTTTAAACAAGCTTAAGCTAATCTAGGTTTTAGGCATGGAACAAATGAAAGTAGCTCATAAACTACCTAAATAATGAACAAAACTAAAACTAAAACTATTTCTCATTTGAATCAATAAAATATATGTTGAATGTAAATGGTTTCATTATCATTAAAACTGAAATAATTAATCTATGTGTTAATATAGAACTAAATATGAATTGTTTGAGGTGGATTCGAATCCCAACTAGCTACATAACATGGTGGAATGCTGGAAAATTAACCTCTACCTTAACTAACTATTTCTGCAAAAAAAAAATACTAAAAATTATGGAAATGAGTAAAAATTATGTCTAAATGAGAATGGAGTGTTGAACGACAGTCTGGATTAGGGTGCGAACATAATGCTGAGAAATAGTCTGAGTGAAGGTGCGAACTGAGTTCTGAAAGACAGTCTGATTGAAGGTCTGAACTGATTTCTAAAAGACAATCTAAGCAGAGGGATGAATGGCTAGCCATATGGATTCTAAAGGCATAAATTGCATAAAAAATTAGGAAATTATATGTTATAAAAAACAAAGTGTCACCTACAGGAAAATGAACTACTTGCTTGCAGAAACAAAATGACTTAGAGGAAAATGTAATAGATATATGCAGGAACGAAATGACTTATCTACAAATATAAAAATAAATTTCTGAATATACACAAATGGAACCTCTGATTGTTGAGGGACCCTTCCTAGCAAGCAGGGGTTTATTTCCTAAGCTTCTCAATCAGCAACCATTAACAGAAAATGATAATGATCACCAAGAGCTGAAATAGAGACTTTTTATTAAACCAAAGCAAAGTTTACAAAGTGTTTTTCTCTCCTCCTCTTCAAAACCAAAGAGGTATTTATATGATGATTACAATGGAGATTAGGTCGACCACCTCTTGCTAAAAATAAAGGCTCTTTACTGCTGTAACAACTACCCATCAAAACAGGAACGAATTCAGAAAAAGGTGAACAATAGTTTCTGGAAAATATGGTTTGAGAGAACCATGATGTTCTCCCAAATGGATTTAAATTTTAAAAAAATTCGTGATGTTGACCAAAATGGGCCTATTCTGCACAAAACTCATGTGCTATAATTTTCAATTTCGCTTCTGTTTTCCCAAAAATCTAGCCCGAAAATCCATTGTTTGTTAAAAACACGTGGTCTGTATGGGCATCTAGATGAGCGTCTGAATGACCTGTAACTAAAATTTGTTCATAAGTCCAGATTCTAAGAGGATTTTTTTCTGGTTTGTTGGCCATGTTGAAGACTGAGTGATGGGCTGTTGAACTGAATGCTGGATTCCTGGAGCTGACCTCCCTCACGTGAACCATTTTATTGAATAGACTGCATGTATTTAAATGATATATCATTTGCGTATACGTTGATCCATGATGTGCAGATCCATGAACTTGCATATAAAATAGCAAGAGTATATACATTTGGTTAATTTAAAACATTGTTACAAACTAACGAATTGTTTTAAGAATCAAACCAAAATTATTAAACGTGGTTTGACTTTGTTTTATGTTTATTTATTTTATGTAATGACTATTTGTTTTATGTAATGACTATTTATTTTTCTGTTTATTTATTTTATGTTATGTTTATATTAAAATGGATTAGTATATATTTAAACAATAATAATAAACTCTTTATTACTTAATGGTTTATTTGTTAAATTTGAAACAATGTTAAAGACGTATTATTAATTCAAATTTTTAATTTGTATCTACAAATATCATGGAATCAACAAGAATCAGAGAACAAAGTTAAATCCATGCAGTAAACCAATAAGAAACATGTTATTAAACTTAGTGCAAAACTTAGGACTGGAAAAAAGCGATGAATGGAGCGCCAAAATCTGCACTAAATGCAATAACACATAAAAAATGATGAATTAAGCTTATTTTACATTTATAAGTTATAATTGATGAAAACATAGTAAAAGATAAACAAATTAAAGGTAAATGTATTAGATTTTTGTAAATAGGTCAGGAAATGATTGTAAATAACATCATTATAAAAGATAATTCTGGAGCCCAACAATCCTCCACCTCATCCACCTTCGAGAAGGGTCTCGAAGCTCTGTTTTTTCCCTCAAAACACCACCAACACACTTTCCAAAAAAGGAAAAAGAACCATCGGCACACCTAGTAGTGGGAGACAAATCTCTGACCCCGACGCACCTAACATGAAGGGGAAAATTTCCATCAGCACACCTATTATGAAGAGAAAGGGCGTTGGCCTTCCTAAAGAGGGAAAAAAGGCAGGAACAACCTTAGTACCAATCCAGTTTAGTAGATATAACTTTAGGGATTAGGCATAGGGTTAACACATGGCTCAATAGGACGAGATTTTAGTGTAACATCTACAGGAAGTTTGAGGGGAGGGATTTTTACATTCGATAGGAAGGACAACTTCTAGTCCATATTCCAACAGAAAAGGTGTGAAACTAGTTTTCGTTTTAACTGAAGTCCTATAAGCCCACGGTGCAGAAAAGAGAGTCAAATTCTAGTTGGATTTATGAACTCCAACCATCCTATGCAAAATAATTTTAAAACTTTTTAATGGCCTAAACCTAACCATTAGCCTACGGGTAATACAGAGTTGAGTTTTCATGGTGAAAATCCAACTTAGCACTCAACTTAGCCACCATCTGATTTTGGAAATGAGATCCATGGTCAATGACTATGGCTTGTGCAGGTCCAAACCTAGCTATCACATGATTAAACAAAAAGAGGGCGTGTTATCACCCAAAAAGGGTTCACTACCTCATCTACCCCATTACATGGCTCATTTGTCCATTTTCCCACCATATTTCCATCAAAAACCCATAAAACCATGCAAAAAGCCTCCAAAAGGCTTAAAATAACTCCAAAAAGGCCAAAAACCCCTTTTTTCCTCCAAAAATAGCAAAAAACCCTAAAAGGGAAGAAAAATATAAAATAATGAGGAAAAAGAGGAAAAAACCCTAAAAAGCTGAAACCCTAAT
>LPNX010289901.1:2278621-2498500 GCA_001517045.1 Pseudotsuga menziesii
AGTCGTTCCTACTTCCTCCTAGATGAATCTTCCTCTAAAACTGCTACCCAATTTACAGTCGAGTCCAAAGACTTCCTACCCCCCAAGGTTGACTGGTTCAAGGACCCGATTCCTGCTCCTGACGCCTTCGAAGAGGGTAACATGGCCAACATCTCACCTGTCATCAAAATTGATATCGCTGCCCCCGGAGGCACCCCCGAACTCATCGCTTTAGGAGCATCTTGCACTGAGCAGGAGATCGAGGAATACAAAACACTCTTCAAAGAATTTCGTGATGTCTTTGCCTGGTCCTATACCGAAATTCCTGGTCTTGACCCTGCCATTATAGAGCACCACATCGACACATGGCCTGACGTACCCCCTGTTCGTCAGAAACAGCGTCCCATTCATCTCTAGCTATAATTTTGGAATCAGCACTACGAGACCGTCACGATGGTCACCTCGTAGCATTATTTTTTCTACGTCATTTTTTGCCCATTTTTTTGGACACCACTAGTCACCTCGGTTTACGCACCACTTCGTCCGTTCTCCGTTTTTTCACACTGTTGATATCGCTGGATTCATTTTTCCGTGCTCGTGATGATGCTTGAGATCATTTCTCGCTCTCACTTGGCACAATTTCAACATTGTGCCCCAACACCTTGTTGCCTCGGTTTACGTGCCACTTCGGCTGCTCTCTGTTTTTAACACTTTTTATATAGCCGGATTCATTTTTCCGAGCTCGTGATGATGCTTGAGATCATTTCTCGCTCTCACTTGGTACAATTTCAACATTGCGTCCCTACACCTTGCCGCATCAATTTGCGCGCCACATCGGCCGTCATCAGATTATTTCACACTTTTTACATGAGCCATCCACTCCTGTCATACTGCAAATGTTTCGTTATTTTGCCACCATTCATTCACCCCGCAAGGAGGCCCACCAGTGTTCCCCCACACCCTCAGTCCTGTTCATCATAAATGTTCCCTGATCGAACACTTCCTCCTTTCCTGGCCATTAATTCAGAGTCTTCTTATTTGCTTTCAGACTCCTTAAAATTGAAAGCAACCACAAGCATGAACTATCATGGGCTCGTAAAATCCACATGACAGTACCATTCTACTACTTCAGAGTCTTCTTATTTGCTTTCAGACTCCTTAAAATTGAAAGCAACCACGAGCATGTACTGTCCTGGGCTCGTAAAATCCACACGACAGTATCATTCCATTACTTCAGAGTCTTCTTATTTGCTTTCAGACTCCTTAAAATTGAAAGCAACCACGAGCATGAACTATCCTGGGCTCGTAAAATCCACATGACAGTACCATTTTACATCCACACTTCTTCTAGGTCTCCAACCCATGAAGAAGTCCCCCTGCGCCTCTTGGCGCTATGATCGATCCTCTCGGTAGCACCACCACGAAGGTCACCTTTGTTCAGAGTATTCTGCAGTCTCCTACCATTTTACCACAGCTTGAATCTCCCTCAGTCCATTCACCCTCAGATCCCATACAGCTATGATCCCTTTACCACCAATCAGTTTCATGTGCTTCCCGATCATCCCCGCCATCATACTCTGAATAAAGGAAGTTTGAGTCCACCCACTCTACTTGCCCAGTTATTTACCCCAGTTTATCACTCTTACCATCAGTACTATCACAGTTCGGTTTTTTCACCTCGCGCTCCTGTCAAAGAAACATCATTGCCTTGACAGTTGCTGGTCTCCCTCTGTCGACGACAACTCCTTTATTCCAGAAGATAGACCTAGAGGTCCCTGCTCCTTGGACACATCACCATCTGTGGTGCGTGCCTACGGACCATTTTGGGAGGAATCATTATTGTCTCTCTGAATGGTTGTTTCTCACATGTTCGACTTCACCACATTGATCGCATCATTGAGAATCGCGCAGGATTCATATCCAGTCCATGATTTGTCGAAGACCCCGGATCTCCCCCGACTCTAGCACATTGGTGAGTCACTTCGGAACGCCCAGTTATATGTTCCCGTGGATGTCCGGGATGCGTTGGCGATTGTATTAGGAAGCCATTCAGTTCTATGCTTCTTTGAGTACTCAGTTCAGTTCCAGATCAGTGTACCATTACGAGTGTGACCCTTGTCACTCTGATCCAGTAGCGCATCAGTTCCTTCAGAACCACATTTAGTAGAACTACTACCATTCCAGTGTATCAGTTTTTCAGCTCAGACATGGTCAGCTCAGCAGTATGTTCTAGATTTGTGTCCCTTCCGGACCCTCATGATATGCACAGTGATTATCCACTATAGGTCCTTCATTTTGGGCCTCACAAGTGATTTTTATGTATCTTGATACGAGCATGGGAATTCCCGCCTCGTCCATCTATTGAGATTCTTCCTCATTCAGTATTTGAGGACATGTATATGTTAAGGTCCCCATATTTTGGACCTCATTGTTATTACTATGCTATATCCTGATACGAGCATGGGACTGCCCGCCTCGTTCAGATGATCAGATGATTCCTCATCCATTATTGAGGTTATGTACTTTTCAGTCCTTGCAGGTGGTTCGAGATCGGTGTTCCGGACTTCAGCTGGTTCTTTCTCTTCTCCACACCCCAGGAAAACCAAATATGACTTATGATGTCCATCAGCCATACGATGAGCTCCTACCCTCGCACATCAGGGGGCAATCTGTTATCACCCAAAAAGGGTTCACTACCTCATCTACCCCATTACATGGCTCATTTGTCCATTTTCCCACCATATTTCCATCAAAAACCCATAAAACCATGCAAAAAGCCTCCAAAAGGCTTAAAATAACTCCAAAAAGGCCATAAACCCCTTTTTTCCTCCAAAAATAGCAAAAAACCCTAAAAGGGAAGAAAAATATAAAATAATGAGAAAAAAGAGGAAAAACCCTAAAAAGCTGAAAACCTAATCAGCAAACCCTAAAAATCTGAAACCCTAATCAGCAAACCCTAAACCTAAAACCGCATAGTTTTCAATTATAAATAAGTGATGGAGACACCTTATTTCATATCCACAATCACAAGTATCCTGCCTCTGCCAAAATTGCTCGTGAAACCCTAGCTCACCATTGAAGCTACTTTCACCGTGAGAGCCCCTTTTGGCCCATTTCCACCATTGGAGAAAGAGAAGAAGCAGCTTGAAGCTCGGAGCCACCGACACCGGACCAGCGCAACGGACTTCACCAACCTCCACATTGGAGGTAACATTAATAAAGATCATTATTTACTATTTACTATTTTTGTTTCATGTTATTTACTTTCTACTGTTTTGCTTCATGAATGTTTAAATTTAGTTTTTACTTCACTTATAGCTTTTAATTCATATATCATTGAACTGCTACTAAGGAATCCATTATCCTTAGTAGGTACTCATTCGTACAAGCTAGGGCTAAAACCCTAGCAACAGGACGGCAGTCTTTCCATCCTCTGCATATGTAGGAATTGCCTCAGCCCATTTTGAGAAGTAATCAATGACTATGATGACATAACCATGCCTCCTTGCTGAGGTAGGATTACAATGCATGAAATCAATACCCTGTTTGATGAAAGGGCCAACAGCAATGACAGGGTGTAAAGGAATAGTGTGGATGAGATTTTTAGAATAAAAATTTTAACAGGGTAGGCATTTTTAATATCCTCATGACAATATTTGAATATTGAGGGCCAAAAATACCCAGCGCAAAGGATTTTGTGAGCTGTGGCCTTCTTAGAAAGATGACTGCCATATGATCCAGAGTGGAAATCGTTCAAAACTTGTTCATCCTATTCATGTGTAAGACATCATCGAAGGATGGAGTCAATACCATGTTGATACATTGTATCATTTAAAATGAGATAATACTTTGTGTGGTGATGGATGCGACAACGATCATCACAGGACATGTCAGGATGAAATGTTTGGGTCTGGAGATAAATGACAAAATATCCATACCATGGGTCGGTTGTGCTGATCAAGAACAAAAATTCATCCAGAAATGAATCATTGGGCCCATCTTCTATAAGAGCATAGGGAAGGTCACACATTAACTCCACGAAAACCAAGGAATTCTTTGAAGTAGCCTTAGCAAATTCGAGATAGAATTCATGTAAGATGACAATCCAATGGGAATAATTACCCCCTAGTACTTGACTAGTCAAAATGTAATACATGGGGTTTTGATCCATGAGAACAATTATGGTGCGTAGTAATATGTAGTGATGAAATTGTTTCAAAACAATAAATGTAGCCAGAGCTATCTTCTCCACATGTGAGTAACGAGTTTCAAATTCAAGAAGAATCTTACTTAGGTAATAAATTGCATGTTTTTGGTCATTAATATCTTCCTATGCTAGAACCATACCAATATTAGTAGTGGAGGCATCAACATATAGCAGAAAGTATTTTGAGTAATTTGGGGGGTGCAACACCGATGAATGTGTCAGAGCATGTTTCAAATTATCAAAAGCTCGTTGGGCTTGATCATCCCAAAATAATGGGGTGTCCTTCTTTAGGAATGCATATATCCTTGTGTTTTTTCTTGGAAGTTGCATACGAAATGACAAAGGAATTTTTCCTTCCCCTGTAAACTTCAAACTTTAGTGATATTATTCGTGGAGGGTAAGGATATTGTTCAGGAATAAACACCTTATAACCGAAGGTCTGGGGTTACCAACATACTCTTAAAACTTGCAGGCAATCAACTTTAAAGTGTAGAAAGGAAATAAGAAGATAGGATAGACTCACCCAATTCACGACGATTGATCCAAGCTTTGTCTTCTTCCGCTTTGCTTCTCCTCCAAAGCTTTCAGGGATGTTTCTCCTTCACCTGTAAAGAGTAAATCCTCCAAGTGTAAGCTTATACATGTATATAGGACAGGTTAGATAAACAATATATAAAGTGCTTAATCATAAATATTTATCAAACCATAATACATGAAAGACATTCAAAATACATTTGGAATAAGGATTCTCTTTATTAACAATAGTGAATGAGTTAAGGTTACAACCCAATGCCTGAGACAAGGACTCCTCTACAACCAAAGGATTATGAGTTCTACTGCTCCAAATACTTTTGAATAGATACCACCAGCATAAATTTTCTCTCCAAGTATGATTCCTTAATCACCCTCCCCAAGGCCTTTATTTATACTTAGTGAAATAAGGCAGCTTCGAGGGTTGAGGAGGTTGAGAAAGTTAAAATGGTTATAGTTAAGGGCTTAACAAATATCAAATAATCATGATTTATTATTTTTAATGTCAAAGGAAGGCATATGCGAGTATTGATATTGGCAACCCACGTGTGACACATGAGTTGCTCTAAGGGAAACCTGCGTATAGATCTGTACGCGGGTTGTAATGACAAATACTCGCATACAGTACGCAACATGCTGTAGGGAAGAGTTGCGTATGTATGCGGGTTTCTTATAGGAAAAGTCACGTACAGCAATTGACATATTAAAAGGTAAAAATGGCAAGCTATATGGATAGTGAATGTATTTCATAATATGCCCATCTATAGTGTTTTAGGCAACCTTCAATCCATAAATGTCCTTTTGTGCTCCAACATAGGAAATGTCGGCACTCAGACGGAGAAGTGCCATTTGGATAGATAACAGATGCCCCCTAATGTGTGAGGTTAGAGGGAAGTGATGGGCGAAATACATTATAATATTTATCTTTGGAGAAATTAGAAATCCAATGGAGCAGAGGTAGTACCTGAAACAAATACATAAACAATGTCATATACAAAGTCATATCTGAGGATGCCATGTTCAATATACTAGAACACTAGCTCCTTTACAATATTTGAGTACATCATATGATATTGGTACAAGACCACATATATTACAAAGGTGGATTGAAGCCACAATATACAATCATGATGATTCTTCAAATATCTGGAAGCTGTGAACATAAATGGAACATAGTCTTGTGCAACTTAGTCCATAGGTGAGGAACTAAGGTCTTCATATGTAATCCCAAAGAACCAAAACAATCTAAGCCATGTGAATAAATGTAGGCTGAAGTCGAACATGGAAAGGATTTAACAATTTGTCAATGAATAGGTGATAATCAACAACTGATGCAAAGGAATTCACCAATGATAGAAGTGAATCCTAAGGTACTATCATCAAAACTCTAGGTCTTCGTCATTAGGAGGTATTGAAACAGAACCATACTGTGATCACGAAGGAAATGGATCCTCCAACGGATCACAAGAGTGACTAGGAACTGGGCAAAGGAAGAGAGACACAAGTGATAATAGATATAAAAATGATGGGATCAGGATAAAGATCAAACATTGGGTTGAGTGCTTGAACAGTGAGCATGACACAGAGATGACCCAAGGAATCTTTTAACTTTATATATAGAATGACTAGACTTATCTGTCATGTAGGAGACATGATCAGATTCCCGAGGTATAATGGACAAGAGGAGGAGTAATAAACTCAAAGTAATAGCTGAACTGAAAGTGAACATTGATACATGGGTATCGAAAAAAATGAAGAGTACTATGTTCAAGGATGACATGCTGCCACTTACTGAAAATAAGAGAAAACTTATTCCTTACCTTCCTTGTTAAATTTTAACGAGTACAGGAAAGTCAACTCGGATCTCTCTTCATTTTTTAACAAGCTTGAGGAGAAGAGAAAATAATGCTTGATAGTGTCACTGATTCATGGATTTAATGAGCCTGAACTAGTACATGCTCAGCTGGTGTTTTCACATTTAGAGAGTCTGAAAACTCCAAAGAAGACTCCAGGGGGGTCCTTTTTCATCCAATTTAGTCTCCTAAGGTCGGAAAAGTATAAAACACACCATAGAAGAACTCTCTTATCTTCCTTAGAAGAAAAGGTGAACCTTTTTCGTACTTAGTCAAGGAGGTCCGAAAAAGGTTAAATTACCACCTACCCAATGCTCTTTCCAGAACAGCATGAATAGATTGAGTTTTACAAGTGTGAAGGAAAGCAAGATCACTCGGAAATATCCATTTGAGTACTAGAAATGGGGCTTACAACAATAAACTCGTTGCTTTGTTCTTTAGTGTTTAACGAGCATGACAAAGACACAAAGTACACTTGGAATTTTTTTCATGTTTAGGTCCAGAGCACAAAAAAGAGAAAACTAAGCTCATACTGGGAGTTCATTTTCTGTAAATTTAGTCCCTCGGGTTTGAAAAAGTGATAAACCTATGCCTGAGAATACTCTTCTCAATTCAAAATAGAAAAGAGAGGGATCATTTCTCATATTATTCCGCATGGTCTAAGAAAGAGATAACCTACCACCAATGTGGATGCCCATTCATATATTCTTGATGAGCTTGAATGAACAAGTTAACTAGGAAGTCAAGTCTGTTTTGAAGGAGTCAGACCTAGGCCTAAAGAAACTCCATAAGGGAGGGGAGTCCTATAAAGGGATAGCTTATAAAAAGAGGCTCAAAATAGGCTCTATTTGGCGTGAAAAATAACTAAGAGTATACCCATGTACCTGAAGCAACTGTGGCATGAGTATCAAAAGACAACATATGTTTCAAAGGAGGATACCCATGAAAAGAAGGTCCTATCCACAGAAGAACAATGGTAAGGATAGGAAACTAATGGTTTAAAATACCATAGTCTGTGGAAAAATGTTAATTTCTAAGGTTACATGGATTAAGTATAGATGCAAAAATACATTGGAAATGTCAAAAAACACCCTATAGGAGCAAAAAAAACTTTGTAATGATGAAAAACTTGTTACAAGGCAAAAAGAGATATGGTATTAGTTGAATATATTTCGAACTATAGGAAAAAAACCACTTTTAGAAATATAATTTCTATAAATAGTTCAAAAATTAAAACAAACTCACCATTTTGATTTTATGCCATAAGAAGCAAGTTTCTACCTCTACCTTCATTCAATCGGTGTGGACAATCTAGTGGACAAAATCCAATTCCGCAAGTTGCATGTAATCCTACACCCTGAGCTCTTTAATTTGATCCTAGAAATTTTCAAATTTGAGTCTCAATTTCATTGTTTTAAGCATCCTAAAGCATGTCACGGCTTGTACGTAAGTTAGCAGTGTTGAAACTCATGTACAAGCATTATGTACGCGGGTTTCCTTTAGAGACAGTCACATACAGTACATGACATGTCTAACTAGGCATTCGCGTGTACTACGTGAAGGATAAAAAACTAATTTAAGGAAAAAATTTTGAAATTTTATATGAAATTGATGATTCATAATGGTTATTTTGCTAGGTGTGAAGATGGTGCTGGAATGGAGGGAATGGGAGCATGAAAATATTGACTAAGAAGCGCTCCAAAGTGAGTCCACCGTACATGCTTTACTAACAAGTGGGTTATTAAAATTCTTTTGCACATCACTTATGCGGGCCATTATCCATTTATTGGAGTTCATGATAAACTATTGGGATCATGATTTAGGGATGTTTGACCTACAAGGTGAGACTTTGGAAATTACTTCTGAGGACATATATTTTATTGTGGTTCTATCATGATAAGGAGCACTGGTCAACTTAGAGGGCACCAGTAGGGGTGGCGATCCTTTAAGTGGCCAGAACTACATTGATGTGTACTACACACCTAGTACCCAGAAGAGAGGGAGTTGCATCCCAGTTGCACATATCCGTAATTTTACACTACAAGTACTGACAAGCACCATAGTGAGGATTACAGGATCCTCTTTGTTACATCTAGCTACACTAAACCAAATAAGGTTGGCGGTGGATTGTAGGCAGGGTGCCCTGTATGATTGGTGTTCAGGAGTTGTCCCAATTATGAAAAAACAACTCCCGGATTGCAAGAGAGGAAGGTGGAAGAACTTTGGGTATTCTAGCATATTGGTTGCCTTCTTCTTCGAGAGAGTACCAAAGTTGAGCCCTGCTATACCCCTACCAGTCCGATCTCCACTTCAGCCTAGGATGAGAAGATGAGGAGACATCTTCCTCCATTAAGGAGGAGGAGATTCAGTGCACAGTGTGTATGATGGTGGTACGATTATGACTTATACTTCTAGTGGGAGTGGCAGCTACTGGCACTAGAGTAGTTTCCATATGCCGGGATGGATTTTTGGGGTGATCAAGACCTTGTCCTCCCTCTAGGAGGAGCATGGGGGGAGCTAGGTGAATTTTTAATTTTCAAATCTTTTAAATTTTTTATAAATTTTAAAATGATAAATATATACATATGTATAAAAAGTCCTAATCCTATAAACATGTCAAAATGCAGATATTGGACTGGTCCACCCTGAGGGGCATCCACATATGTTTGTTCTTCCTATCATAGGTGAAGACCCGAGGCTTATTAGGGTTCTAGAAGGGAAGTTGGCTAGGCTTACCCAAAGAGTTCCCACTTTGTGGATATAGCATATCTCGGCGGTCATGCAGGAGTTTGTGGTTGGAGTTTCACCTGTCTGGTTACACCTTTTGAGGCGGGTGGCCAGAGTAGTTCTTGTGTACATAGATGTTGTAGAGGCTGCCGAAGCTGAAGAGGATGAGGAAGCCAGAGTATAGAGGGACCATGGGGACCAAGGTGGTCCAAGTGACTAGGGTGGTCCTACTTAGATCTAGGACATTTTGATGGACTGTGATCCATATTTTGTATATTTTTGTATATTATACAGTTATGACTGGATCTGAGAATCAGACTTGACCTATCTATGGACAGACACTTACATATATATATATATATATATATATATATTGTTTTTGTTGGTTTATTTACAAGTGTTTTTTATGTGTGTGCTATATATTTTTATGAAGTGTGTGTTAGATGCCAATCTAAAATGCAATTAGCATATGCATCAGTCAATGAATTTTGATTTCTTGGAATGTGATTGAATATAATAAATTCAAAATTTATTTCTAATAACCTAATTTGCATGAACTGACATAATATGATAGGGTTTTGCACCTGATAAGCTCGATTGAACTGGAAAACCGCCAATTGAGAGTGCAGACGGACTTGGAGTTGGGTGATACCATGTGACAAAGCATCCCATAGAAGCTCAATTACATCCCTATACTCAGCAACATTTTTAGAAGCCTAAGAAAGCACCTCCTGTGGCAACTAGCTGTCCTGAGGGAGAGTAAATAACCCATGCTACTGAAGCTAGATTACAAGTGTGGTGACTAGCGCCATCAGCGAAGCCTAGATACCTCTCAGATGACATCTGCAACAACCATCAGATGGTATAAAAAACAAAACTGATAAACTAATGTACATAAAAATACATACAATAAAATACAAGAAAAAGCGCTAAGCCTAAGCATAGTACTTTTTCAAGTAGAGCCCATTTCTAGGCTCAGGCGGCTTGTTCCCATCAAAATCAATTAACTCATATGCACCCTTCTTTAATACCTTCAACACGACATAAGGCCCTAACCACATGGCCTTGAATTTTCCTTCCCTTAGGGGTTCTTTGTCTTGGTCCCAAAGCAAAACAAGTTCCCCTTCAGAGAAAATCCGAGGTTTGATAGACTTATCATATTGATTTTTGACCCTATTTTTGTGAGCATGGTTAGCAGTCAACGCATCTCTACACTGTTCATCAAGGTGTTCTAAATGTACCAGATGTTCTTCAAGCTCTGTCGTATCGGGTAACACATGAATAGCTATTTCCAAAGACAGGATTTCACATTCAATTGGGGTAACTGCTTCCACTCCATGGATGAGTTGGAAGGGGGAGAAACCCATAGCATGATGGGCCCATTAGAATGGGCTGCATAAATTGTATGTTTGAGGATGGTCTTCAAAGTCTTGTTGACAGCCTAAACCTGACTGTTTGCTTGCGGATAGTACGAAGATGAATGTTCTTGTCTAAATCCAAGCATAGTGGTCAGTTTCGTCATCATGTTATTTTGAAAATGACTGCCATGGTCAATGACAATCACTTTGGGTATACCAAACCATGTTATAATCTGATTAAATACGAAGAAAGCTGTTGTTTCCCCGTCGGCTTTAAAAGTAGGCATTGCCTCTGCCCATTTCGTAAAATAGTCAACATCGACAATAATATATTTATGCCCCCCAGCCAAGGCTGGGTTACATGTCATGTAATCAACCCCCCATTTCATGAAAGGTCCTACCGAGACAATGGGAAACAATGGAGTGGGATGTGACCACTTTTTTCTTGTGTAAAGCTGACAAGGATGATAGCGCTTCACTGCTTCCACACAATATTTGAAGATCATGGGCCAGAAATAACTGGCACGTAATATCTTCTGGGCTGTTGCTAACCTAGATAAATGAACCTCGCACGCTCCACTATGGGAATCATTCAGGACAATATCCACTTCCTCATGGGTAAGGCATCGACACAAAATTGAATCTACCCCTCTTCAATATAATGTATCTCCTATGATGAGGTAGTTCTTAGCATGAAGGCGTAATTTACACCGTTTCTCCCATGAGGAAGCTGTAGGATACTTCAAAGTCTAGATATATATAAGAATATCCCCATACCAAGGATTATAGGTGGATATCAAGAAGATATGCTCATCTGGGAATGAGTCATCTTCAATGGCTACATCTTCTTCAGTAGGAAATTCTGCTATAAGCTTAGAAAAAACTAAGGACTTTTTAGACTTAGTGACATGAAAATCCAAGTCAAACTCTTGGAGAATTACTATCCACTTGTTCAATTTTCCCCCAACAATCCATTGGGACAAAACATATTGAAAAGGATTCACATCCGCCACTACTATTGTAGTCCTCAATAAAATGTAGTGACGTAACCTCTGAACAGCATAGACAGCTGCTAAGGCTAATTTCTCAATGTGGGAGTACCTGATTTTAGGTCTTTCCAAAGCACGGATAAGATAATAAATGACATTCTCTACAAGCTTATCGTCCTCCTAGACCAGCACTACCCTAATGGTTGACTCAGACGCGGCCATATACAATATAAAATCCCTAGAGTAATCTGGTGGATACAGTAAAGGTTCCGACAACAAAGGTTTTTTCAATGCCTCGAAAGCGAGTTGTGCAGTTTCATCCCATACAAATGGGGTTTTATTTTTAAGCAGGCACATGAAACCTTTGTTAATATTGGCATAGTTAACAATAAACCGTCGAAGAAAATTAGAATTCCTTGATAGGATTTGAAGTTTCCTGATAGAACGAGGAGGAGGTATATTTACAATGGCCTCTACTTTTAATGGATCCACCTGGATTCCTCTATTAGAGACAATGAACCCAAGCAATCCTCCTGACTTGATATAGAACACGCACTTGTGGGGATTCAAGCTGATCTTATAGTACGTGCATCTCTCAAATATCAACCGTAAATGATCTGGATGTTGAATCCGCTTACGAGAATGTGCAGGAAGATCATCAAGGTAAGGTTCGACAATGGCTTTGATATCATGGAAGGTAAAGTTCATAGCCCGTTGAAAGGTTGCCCCAGCTTTTCTCAATATAAAGGGCATTTTTTTGTACACAAAGGTACCCCAAGGAAAAACGAAAGCAGTTTTATGTTGGTCTTCCGGTTTTATTTGAATTTGATTGTAGCCAAAGAAACCATCCATAAATGAGAACACTTCACTTCCCACATAAGTGAAGTGTGGGATAGTTGTCCTTAGGACATGCTTTATTCAAATCTCTGAAATCAGTACAGACGTGTATGGTCCCTTGCTTCTTATCAATAGGAACAGGGTTGGATACCCATTCTATCAAAGCTATGGGATAAATAAAATCAGCCTTCAACAATTTTTCAACTTCAGGCTTCACAGCCACCGCTTTATGTGGGTTAACAGGTCTTAACTTTTGTCGAATAGGTTTGGCATCAGGATATGTTCATATCTCATGTTCAACAATCGATGGATCAATTCCTGGCATCTCCTCATATGACCAGGCAAAGACATCGCAGAATTCCTTAAACAAGGCAGTATAGATAGCAATCTCTTCAGGAGAGCAGCTTGCACCTATGTATATGTTTTCCACGAAATCAGGATTTACAAAGATGTTGATAGGTATAGTAGCGGAAATATTCGCCATATTCCCCTCGACAAACATTCCTTCCCTGGGTAAGGGATTGATGGGTGTATCAACATCCTCTGATAGTCTCATATGAAAATCTTGATTTTCTCTTCTTCTTAGTTCTGGGAGAAAATAGGATCGATGGTGAAGATCCTCACAGATCTTACCACGTCCACTCATGGCTTCCAAAATGGCTTCATTAGAAGGTAAAACCATATCTAAACAGTCCTTAGAGTGCAAAGAGTTTTCTGCCCATGTAGGAAAATATACTTCTTCCATATCCTTCAAGACTGTGAGGGAATCTGGAATGGGATCAACAGTGGTTTGAGTGATAGCTTGGTAAGCTACTTCCACTACTGATAATGGAACCTCTGGTTCATGGGGGGAAGGTAGAACCCAAGGATTAGTCCTATCAACAACCATGACTATGCACTTCCCCACAATAGTAGAACCGATATAGTTAATCGGGGTTGGAAGATCGAATGTGCCCATTAGTGATGCATACATTCCAGCCCCGAAGCTTTGAGTAGCAGGTTTGGCCTGATCAACCAATGGCACAATGGACTCATTAGACTCTAAACATCCTTTTCGAGTAAAATCAAGTTGGTCAACAGTAACCAACTTTCCTTCATGTGGAAAAACCACTACCTGGAAGACAGTCGATGCAATAGCAGACATGGCATAAGTCCAGATTCTTCCCAGGAGAAAATTATAGTTCAAAGGTGCATCAATCACTTCCACCTCAATAGACACTGCTTTCCCTGCCATCGTAATTTCAAAAGCTGGTAGGATACCATGCGGATGGAATGACCTTCCATCAAAAGCAGTAAGTAGAGTGTTTGATGGGACTAGCTCTGGGGATCTGAGAGCTTTCCAATAGGACAAGGACATAACGCATGTAGAATCACCCTCATCAACAACTGCCCTTCCAATGGTATTTCCACCATGGATGACATCTATTGATAAGTCTACATGGTAAGGTAGGCAAATTTTAACATCAGACAAATGAAATTTCACCATGAGACTCGATGATTCCATGCTACCTAAAGCTGCTAAGAGGGCATCCCGCTGGGTGGGAAAGCTCTGTAACACCTCTAAAGCTGACATTGCATGTGGATTTTGGGCTATATATTGAACCATAGAGTAGTTTGAAGCAGCCCTAGCATTAGGGTTATGCAAGGTCTTCTTGAAGACACCTTTCAGTATCTTCGGCATAGTTTCAATAGGCTTCTCGATTGTGAGAGGGTTAGAAGTTTCGCCTATGGCCTTAACCTTCTCAGAAGTCTCTTTCTCATAGTTTTTATTCCTACTCTGTAACAAAGTCAAAGATTGAACCATGTTGATATAATTTGGTTTAGGGGCATTTTGAGTGCCCCCTACTACATTAGAAGCTGAAGCAGAGTTCTGCCCTTGGGGAAAAGGATCCTTCAGGGTAGCTGGTTGTTGAGCTTTGAGTAGCTTCTGGGATTGTTCCATAACGGGACAAAGGTGATTAAGGTGATCCTCATGGCACAAATTACATAGGAATTTAACCTTCTTCTTTTCTTTCATGCCCCCATCAACATTATTCACAGGTTTCTGCTTGTTTTGGTTTCCCTCTCCTTTCTTTTCTCTCTTTTTCTTCCCACCAGGATACTGATTTCCCTTCTGAGAGGTCTGTGCAAAAAAAATTGCACTCTAGGGGGAGGGGGTAGCCTTTGCTTCCTCCACCGTAGACTGCTTGACAGACAACTGATGAAGTTGTTTATCCAAAGACTCTATGGTGGGAGAGTTTACAAACCCAACCACACCATCAGCATGGGGTCCAGGCTTAGGCTTCTCTGCATCGTGGGTAGGCCTCGGTGCCTCAGGGATAATCTCATACAAGATCCAAGATTGTGAATAAATCAAATCCAATTAATGGGCCCTGAGAATGGCTTCTTCTTCATTCATCACTCCTGAGGTGGATACGTCCTTAGATATGTAGGGCAATAGGGATTTAAGGAACCACTCTAGTAAGAACTCAGGAGGAATGGTGGATTTTATAAGTATCTTTCACCTCCTCCACTCTTGGATATGATCCAAGATGTGGGTAGCCTTGTTCTACCTAAAGGTAGATAACAGATCTGTTCTGAAATCATATCAGACCAGAAACTGAAAGTGGCTAAGAAATGCACTAGCCAAGTCTCAGAAACTACTGAAAGTAGCAGAAGGTAACTCAATGTACCATTTTTCCGTGGTACTTTTTAAAGTTCTTTGGAATAGCCTCAACCTAACTGAATCTTCATTCAGTGAATTCGAATAACACTATAAATGAAATGTGGTGGCATGAGCCCTAGGATCTTCACCAACTTTTCCCTCAAACTTAGGGATATCCGATGGCAATTTGGTGGGGACAGGTGGCCATGAGGGGTCATGCCTCACTGGGTCATTCATCAACTTAAGCAAATCTGGTAAGTTTAACATTGCCAAAAATAGAATCTTGGGTCGAACCGAGGCACTAAAAGTGCCAATCTGGGGATTAGAGGTACCTACCCCCGAATGCCCATAAGTAAAGGTGGGGTTGCTCCCTTCCACTGGTTGCGAAGTGGATGGATTAATTTGAAATGAATTCCATTCATAAGCCACGAGCTTATGAGTGGGAGGTGTAGTATAGGAGGTTCGGGCCATCCCAATCGAAACTGGGGTCTGAAAAACAGGAGCAAGTATCCCTTTGCTAAACAACGAAAAGGGAGATCTCGTAAATGGGGCCAAGATCGGAGTTTGAAAATGTTTTCCATAAGAGGTATTGTTTCCAAACTGCACTCCTACATAAGAAGGTGATGGGCCTTCGTACAGAGTGGATGGGCGAATGTGCCCCCCATTCCAAGGAAATCCTTGGATGAAAGCCGAGGATCCTACTAGACCGCTATGGGTAGTGTATGTGTATGAGGAAGGAATAGTAGGTATACTAGGAATCCTAGTAACCATGTCACCAGAAGCACCTACTAGGTTTGAGTGAACTGACAGTTGGACCACCCGGCTCACTGGAGTCAAAGGTGTAGAAGGTATGCTATATCTAGGGGCACTTACTAGGGGAGGTAGTACCCCTTCAGCCGGAAGGGCTGAGGTGAAAACAAAAGAACTTTCTCTCGCAGTAGACATAATCCTACCCATAGGGACACCTAAAAAAGGTGAACCAAAAGGTCTAACCTGGATGATCACATGATCATTTAAATCAGTTAAGGGTGTGTTAAAATTTCTTGCAAACTCGTCAGTCTACACATATTCTATCTCAACTGTATCAAAATCAATATGATTAGCTATAAGAGATTGTTCACCTGGAACTTCACTTACTCCTACCGGTTCAAATGAATCATCCATGTCCAATATTTTCCTTTGGGGTAGAGGTGGAGATTCCAATGTGATGAGAGGAGGAAGGTTTTGCAACATTCTTAACCTTCTTATAGGTTGGTCCTCCACGATTGAAAATTTGACAAATCAAACCCTAAAGCCAACTAAACACAAACAAAACCACAGGGCAAACACTACGAAATTTCCTAAAGCCTTGAACAGTCAACAAGGGTGAATGATATGCTTTCCTGAAGAAAGTTGAAGAACAATTACTTGGCGTCCTTGAAGTGGTTCTTAGGCATAAGCGGAGGAATCACCCACCGCCTTCCTACACTTTCAACAAGGGTTACCTTCCAAACCCGTCCAAGGTGAACCAGAAATAGCCTTCTGGTTTACCTAGGTATGAACCCTAAATGTAAAGAGACTAAATGATACCTTAGTTATACCAACAATCTAGGGGGACAGTCGCAAGCCTGAATCATACACATGGGCAGGGTAGCTGAGCCTGAAACTCTGTCTAGGATAGAATCCACAGATGTGTAAAAGTCATGATTTACGTTTTGACAAGGAATCATAGGGTTATCTCCTTAGTCCAATGCCTCCACATGGCCTCATGCTTGACTCCCTTTTGAGAGGATCTTCCCAGATACAATTGATAAAGACAAGGATTTACCTATCGAATGGTCCACTACGTCTGAATTTTAAAACTTATGGGAAGTTTACACTTCCTATCCCACAAGTCTAGCCTAAGCTAGTAGGTGAATGGCCCCTAAAAAATAAAAATTACTAGTAAATTTTAATTATTGTGTTCATTTTAAAGGACTATTTCTTACTCAGAAGGAAATGGAGTAATGAACTATGGTGTTTTTGACTCGATAAGAAATAAAAAAGTAAAGGTGTATTTTTTTTTCAAAGCAAATTACCACTACTAAAGCAAACTTCTTTTTCTTTTTGTAAATATGAATTGATGAACAAATGCAATGATAAAGAGAAAGTAAGACTATATTTTTGTAGTTTTGAGATTATATTTTAAAACTGAAATGAAAACTACTTATTCAAAAACAAATGCAAAAAGCTTGAAAATGTTTTTCTTTTCACTTTTTAAAATGCTCAAACAATACTATGCACCTAAAATGCACTATACTTGAGTATATTTGGATCAAATCAACTATATAAAACAAGCAAACTGGAGTAAACAGATTAATAAAACCAAGAATCAACCAACAAGGGAAGACTTGGAACCCTAGCTTGGGTGGCTACAATGATAAGAAATCACTGAAAACACACAAAGGAAAGTGGCAAACCAATCACTATCTAAAGATAGACTGGGAAAAACGTTTCCCAAAACCTTGATCACTGATTCAAACAAAAACACTTCAACCTATAACCTAAACAGGAAAACCTACTTCAAAATGTAAACAGAAGACAATCCAAAACAAAAGAAATTCAAGGGCTTTACAAAAAAGCACAAGGTGTGGCCACCAAGGTCATCAGACTAACAACATAGTGTTCATAAGGAAAGCCAACTAACAAATAGGAATCACAAAAAGACAGGGACAAGCAAACCCTAGCCCAAAAATCTCTATTTCAAGGCTTGTACGCGACTATGTAGAAGGGTAACTCGCGTACTATATCCGACTGTCCTAGAGAGAAACCCGCATACGCAGGCCTCTGTACATGACTGTGTATGAGAGAAACCCGTGTATAGGTACAAAATTTTCTCACAAGGAAGGAAAATACACAAGGCCTTCAAACACTATGGTAAGCATGAACTAGGATAAAATACCACACACAAACTCAAGGAAAAGACTAGTCAAGGATAACAAAAATAACCTACAACAGTCTGGTCTCCCCAACGGAGTCGCCAGTTTTGTTGTTCAAGAATAAACACCTTATAATTGAAGGTTTGGGGTTACCAACATACTCTCAAAACTTGCAGGAAATCAACTTTAAAGTGCATAAAGGAAACAAGAAGATAGGATAGACTCACCCGATTCACGACAGTTGATCCAAGCTTTGTCTTCTTCCGCTGTGCTTCTCCTCCAAAGCTTTCAGGGATGTTTCTCCTTCACCTGTAAAGAGAAAATCCTCCAAGTGCAAGATTATACATGTATATAGGATAGGTTAGATAAAAAATATATAAAGTGCTCAATCATAAATATTCATCAAACCATAATACATGAAAGACATTCAAAACACATTTGGAATAAGGATTCTCTTTATTAACAATAGTGAATGAGTTAAGGTTGCAACCCAACGCTTGAGACAAGGACTCCTCTACAACCAAAGGATTTTGAGTTCTACTACTCCAAATACTTCTGAATAGATACCACTAGCATAACTTTGCTCTCCAAGTATGATTCCTTAATCACCCTCCCCAAGGCCTTTATTTATACTTAGTGAAATAAGGCAGTTTCGAGGGTTGAGGAGGTTGAGACAGTTAAGATGGTTATATTTAAGGGCTTAAAAAATCTCGAATAACCACTATTTATTATTTTTAATGTCAAAGGAAGGTGTACGCGAGTATTGATACTGGAAACCCGCGTATGACACACAAGTTGCTCTAAGGGAAACCTGCGTACAGATCTATACATGGGTTGTAATGACAAATACTCGCGTAGAGTATGCGGCATGTTGTAGGGAAAAGTCACGTATGTACGTGGGTTGGTTATAGGCAAAGTCACGTACAACAATTGACATATTAAAAGGTAAAAATGGAAAGCTGGATGGATAGTGAATGTATTTCATAATATGCCCCTCTATAGTGTTTTAGGCAACCTTCAATCCATAAATGTCCTTTTGTGCACCAACATAAGAAATGTCGGCACTCAGATGGAGAAGGGCCATTTGGATAGATAACAAAGGCTAAAATAACAACTATTTTCAAAGGCTCTATCTGGATTCCATCTTTGGAAACCACAAAGCCAAGGAGACGTCCAATGTCAACACAAAAGACACATTTTTAGGGATTGAGCTAAATATTATAATGAAGACACCTAAAGAAAATGTCTGTAAGGTGCCCTGGGTGGTCCTTCCGTTGCTGTGAATGAGAAGGGATATTGTCTAGATATGGCTCCATGATGTTTTTAATATCATGAAAAGCATAGGACATGGCACATTGGAATGTATCTCTAGTGTTTTTTTAACCAAAAGGTAACTTCCGATATGCAAATGTTCCCCATGGGAAAATGAATGTCATTTTATGCTGATCAGAGGGTAGAATTTCTATCTGATTGTAGTCGGAAAATCCATCCATAAAAGAGAAGATGACGCTCCTAGCACAGTTGTCAATGATTTGATCGATGTGTGGAGCAGGGAAATTGTTCTTGGGAGAAGCCTTATTTAAATATCATAAATTGATACAAACCCTAATATTTCATTTTTTATTATCTACAGGGAAAATATTAGACACCAATTTCATCAATGGTACAGGATAAATAAACCCCTCTTTCAGAAGTTTCTCCACTTCAGCTTTAATAGCCACAGCCTTTCTAGGATGTACTTGACGTAGTTTTTATCAAACTTGTCTGGCCATGTGATAAGTTTTAATCTCATGTACAATGATGGATGGATCAATCCCATGTATTTCTTCGTACATCTAGGAAAAAACATCTTAAAACTCTTTGAATAGATCTCTATAACTTTTAGTTTCTTCTATTGAATAGTTCTAGACTACATGAACATGCTCAACAATTTTGGCCTTGATTGACATGTCAATAGGGGTTGTCTAATTGATGTTGCAAAGGTTTCCCTCGAAATCAATTCCTTGCAACAGTACAAGTGTTTGAGGATTGCTAACAATATCAGTACTAATAAGAGATACAAGATAAAATTCTATTGTACTAGCATTAGGAAGGGAGGATATATGGTGATGGTCTTCCCATATAGGTTCATCCACACTCATGATCTCCATAATGTACTCATCATATGGAAAAGTATGCAAGAGATAGTCTAGGGTGGGTAGAGAGGGTTCTATCCAATAGGGTAGGTGGTAAGGATTTGAAGCCACCAGATAAAGATCATCAGAATGGACATCGGAAGCAGATTGAACAACACCATAGAGTTCTTTGTAAGGGCCTAGAGAGGATGAATCAACAAATTATTTTCCTCTAGGACTATGGCTGATCGTGGAAATCATGTTCACAATTTCCACTTACGTACTAGGAGGGGTAGAGGGTAACAATCCCATGAGGGTTGAATTCTTCAACATACCTACCCTAATCGATTGATAAGGCAGAGGGGATTGGTCTATCATAGGGATATTATTTGTAGTGGGGGTAGTAACATATACTGAACACAAATCGAGTTCATCAATGGTTATGATCTTCCCTAAATGAGGGAACTAGAGAGTTCAAAAAACTATCAAGGAGAAAACCGTCATATCATAGAACCAGTTTCTCCCCAATAGCAGATTGTAATCCAATGGAGGATCAACTACCTCCGTTTGAATGGAAATAGTCTTTCCCCCAAGATTGACTGAAAGGGCTGGTAAAAGACCATGAGGTTGGAAACCTCATCTGTCAAAAGATTTCAAGGTTGTGGGTCACTTCATAAGTTTGGTAGAACCGATGGATCTCCAACAAGACACAAACAATACTAAGGTGGAAGCTCCTTCAACCAAAATAGTCTTATGGACCTTCCTCCCAACTAATCTAGTCATGATTTGATACACAATCTGGTGGGATAATATAGACTTGTAATTATCCACATTAAAATGGATCAAATTAGTGTTATCTGGGTCTAAGGATCCTCAATTTGTCAACAAGTTTTTGTGTTGCGTGGGACAACTTTGGAGTACCTCTAGGGTAGACATCATGCAAGGTGCTTGAGCCAAATCTTCAACAACGTTGTAGAATTTTATAGCTTGACTATTTGGATTAAAAATAGATTTCCTTAGGGTACTCTTACATGGGCTCAAAATCAATTCGAGTTTAGGTTTCTCAATTGTAAGAGGGCCATTAGACGAAGACGGAGAAGAACTAGTGGAGGTAGGTTTATCAGGAGAATTATTTCTATCCTTCTTCTCTATAGATTTGTCATATGACTGAATATGAGTATTCAAACTAATAGTTTCTGAAGACATCATTCTGATTTCTTCTGTAGAATTAGAGGTTCCTTGAGAAGACATATGATCTAACAATTTTTGTTGAGATGGAAAGGGGTCAGTAAGCACCGCTGGTGTAGGATTACTTTTCAAAAATTTACTAATCTCTTCACAACAAGGGAACTCCTTTGATAAGTGGTCACCACCATACAATAGGAAGGGATACTTAGCCTTTCTCTTTCCTTTATTGTCATTCTCTGGGGTTGTGGCCTTGGGATTCTCCTATTGGTTTACATGTTTCTTACCTTTTCCTTTTTCCTTTTTTCTTATTACGGGGTGTCTATGTACTTTGAATAGAGTTTACCTCAGCGGAAACCCTAGGAGAAGAAGGAGTAGTAGTAGAAGTAATGTGTTGGTGGGAAGGCTTAGCTGTTGACGAGGGATGGATTGAAATGAAAACCACATCAACAAGAGTTTCCGTAGGTGGCTTGGTATGGTATTTTCTAGGACAAGGAGCTTAAGGGATTAGGTCATACATAGTTTCAAAATAGGAATAAACCAAGTCTAGATACTGAGCGTGAATGATAGCCTACTCTTTGGTAACAACACCACCCATATCCAAATCATGGGAAATGGGAGGAAACAAGGATTTTTTGAACCAATCAACCAATAATTGGTATAGAATAGGAGCTTTAATAAGCCTTCGTCACCTCCTCCACTCATGAATATGATCAGATATATGTGTGGAATTATTTTGACGAAGTGATGTCAAAATATCTGGAGTAGTTTCATAACAGATGGGAAGTTGAAAATGAGTAAGAAAACCTGTTGCCAATGAATTAAATTCCACAAAATAATGTTGTGGAAGTTCAATGTGCCATTTTGCAGCCATACTAGTGAAAGTTTGTTGGAAGAGCATCAAACAGACTGAATCATCCATGAAGGAGTTGGAATAACACCACAGATGGAAAGCCATAACATGGTTTTAGGGATATTCTCCCTGCTTCCCATAAAATTTTGGGAAATATGATGGTAACTTTACTGGGATTTTAGGACACAAAGGATTATGATGGATGGGGTCATTAATGAACTTGAACAAATCAGGCAAGTCCAAAGTTTTCAAAAAGGGAAGTTTTCGATTAGGCTGTAAATACTGGTAATACTGATATAGAATCCATATACTAGTAGTACCGTAGGTTTATTGATACACTTGTTTTTGGGGATTTGGATTCATAGACGATACTCCCGAATATCCTCTAGATGGAAATGGGTTTCTGGGAGGAGGGTTTCCTCTAGGTAGTGGTGGTGGCTGTCCACCATGTGCCCCTCCACCAGGTTGTCACCCACCAGGTGGGCCTCCAAAAGGTGGTCCCTGAGAAGGTGGTTTCCCAAGTGGTGGTCCCCTAGAGGGTGGTCCTCCAGAAGTTGTCCCCCATAGAAGCTGGTCCGCAAGAAAGTGGTGGTCCTCTAAAAGCTGATACGCCATAAGGTGGTCTGTGAGGTGGTGGTCCACCATAGGGTGGACCTCCACTAGGTGGTCCTCCACCAAGTGGGCATCCACCAAGTGGGACTCCACCAAGTGAGGCTCTAGTAGGTGGCCTCCAAAAGGTGGGCCATGATAACCTCCAGCAGTATTGATAGGTATCCGTCCAGGCATGGGAATATACGACCAATTGGGTTTTCCCCATGGTGTAAACATGTTTCCAGGGTAATATGTATCGAGATATACCATTCCTGTAGATGTAGGTTGAAAGTTCACATTACTTAGGGATGGTATATTTCCTAAGTGAGTGTATCCCCACGAAGGTTGATTAATGATGGGTTGTGCCCCTAAGGGTTTCCCTACACTAAAAGGGGGAGTAACCGATTTGGTTTTCATGGAAGGAACTACCACTATTGACTATCCTATAGTGGGGGTCTGTCTTATACTGGATGTGCATCCACTAACTACTGATGTAACTTGAGCTGGAGGTTTCCCCCAGTGGTATAATATACAGGAGAACCAGAAGAAGAACTAGGATTTTCAACTTTAGTAACAGGGTTGGAGGGTTGGTCTAGATTAGGAACTATTGGTCCTGAAGCTGGTGATATCAAACTAGGAGTAACTAGATATGTCGAGATTGAACAGTATCCGAGACGGGTTGATTCCAAAAGATAGGGTAAAAGAGCCTACACAGGCTCCCGATGAGGAAGAGGTGAAGCAGTGATGTTCGCAAGGTGTTCCTGAAAATTACGTAAATGACCCATATTTGGCTGGACCATTCTATACATTTCCTCAATCGATGGAGGATTAACAAAGGATGGTATAGTAACCCCAAATTCAAAAATTGCTTGACCCATAGAAGTTCTCCAAAAAGGATAATTAGGGCCATAATTTTTCCCCCTCGGTATCATCAGACGGGAGATCAACCCAATTTGATGAACCAACATGACCTTCCATCGGAAAATGAAAGGTAGCATCATCCATAGGAGGTTGTTTGACCAAGGGATTATCATATGTAGTGAATTATTACCCCACTTCCACAGTTGGATTCTCTTTTAGATGAGAATCAACTATGGCTCCTTGGTATATGGCTTCCATTGGTGCTTCTGCTACAATAGTAGGAATGTTAGGTGGAAATCCTTGAAATCTTCTGGATCATCTCAAAGGAAAATCAACCAGATTTTTGGTCACTAAACTCCTAACCTAGGGTTTGAAAACTAGAAAAGACACACGAAACCTCTCCTAGACAAGATAAAGGTCACAAGCAAAATTAGGCGACAAGAGGGGATGATAAAATCCAGTTCCTCACTAGGATTTTCAAGTCTTTGCACCTCACGATATACCGTAGGGTCCAACAATAAAGTACGACAAGGAGGATTGGGGCCGTGCCCTTTCCTGAATACCTGATTACCTAGATGGTACATGCATAGTAGTTTCCCTGAGTGCTATTCTTGGTGTATTGCACTGACAAGACGACCAAAAAGGTTTTTCTCAGATGGTCTAGCGAATCCTAGAAGGGTCTCCTGATATATGCAAGGTACGTGGGAGCTCACTTTTGTGTTAGTGCTATCTAATGAACATCCATTCAAAAGGGGCCTTCCGATATACAATCGAGTATGTGAAGTACCTTTCTATATACCTCAAGAGTAAGTGAAAGGCCATTTGATATACCAATGGTACATGGAAGAACCACATAGTTCCAGGGATGTAGTGCAGGCAATTGAATAATAGCTCCTATGTTTAAATACATTGGAGCATGTCTCTATCCTATCACTCAAGTTACTTAAAACTTTAACCTATAGCTACCATTAGTTTTATCTTGGATGATTAGGTGGATTCATGGAGTGTGGACAAAAAAGTAAAACCATGCAGCATGATATTCAAATTTTTCACTTTACCATTCAAAATATGCCCTACTTATAGGAAGGAGAGAGTGTTTTAATTCTATTTCAAAAACAAAAAATTCCCAAATAGTCACACTGAACCTATCTTTTCTAAAATTCAAATAAGAAACAACACTTCTAAACTGATGTTTGAAAGTAAGAACGAAGCGAGATCTATTTTCCTAAAAATAAATATACTAGCACTAAAGGGCATACTAAACACTTTTTAACATTCTTCAAAAAATGAAAAGATCTAACTTATAAATATGATATATTTTTGATGAGATAAGAACGTATAAAATAAAAGAAGAACATGGATATATGATATCTTGTGAAGCTAATCAGGGCTCTAATTATTTGTATTTAAATACAATTATGATAAAATCTCACAAATTTTTCTTTTGAATCCAAAGCAAAAAGTAGTCTTTCATAAACTCACTAAGAACAAAAAGAAAACACCACAAAGAAAAGCTTCCTTTTCAGTTTGCCATACATTAAAAAGAGATCTAACTATATCGACTTCCAAGCACTCCTTTTGAAAATCAAAACCAAGCATAAAAGATGCTAAATAGATGGATGCAACCTAGCTCTCTGAACCAAAGAAACATAAGCATTTACCACTTTTAGACTTTGAATTTAACAGTCAATGTCTTAAAAATAAAGCCCAAAAAGCACACATAATAGAAAGAAAATATAAGTAAGATTTGAAATCATATGGGTGTTAAAACCATACCTGGCACAACTTTTAGAAGGTTTGTGATATAGCATTACCACTTGGGCACCACCTTTTGTCCACTATGACAGAGCAGTGGCACCACCTAATGTCTATTGAGCAAGCGTGGTGGCACCTGTCACTTTGCCACCCCTCTACTCAGCGGAAAGGACGCAACCATGATGCTACCAACCTGAGAAAACTAAGCCCGACGAACATATATAAAAATTGCATTGAAATGAAATACATATGCAGATGTCTAATTCATTTAACATAGGAGGCAAATACATGTCATTTACAGCATTTAACATGTTCATATTGAGTTATAAAAAAAACACAACTGCAAGGATTTAAACACAAGAAGATACTTATCTTGAGAAAGAGTTGTCCCACAACCATTTACGTCACTACAATGTTCCACCCAACCATAGGTCAGTGTGCTCATCAATCTCTCAGCAGTACTGCCACCCATGAGCTGGGAATGATTTCCACAAGGAATAAGGGGAACACTAGTAGGATATCACGTAGACAAGGATACACAACACTGAGCCAAGCCAACATAGTTGGGTTTATCGGGCTATATAGGAGCTGGAAAGGAAAACTAATAAGCTTGTGAGATCAACCAAAGAGCTATGGACACCTGCACTAGAGATATCCTAACTTCTAAAACATCTACACAACCAGCACAAGGAAGCATCCCCTTCTCTGCTACATAGTCCCTTAGACCATTCCTTCCCTTCCAATGCTATTCTGGGGGTGAAAAGAAGAAATCCATTCCTCTATCTTTGTCTGTGAGGTTCCTTCTTCCACTAGGTTTATCAATCTAGCTCATGCCCCATTTCCACTCCAAAAACAGTCCAAATTAGAACAACAGAGCAATCCATAGTAAGGTACATAGATCTGGATTGGAAAAAATAGTTTGGCAACAAAACGATTTTCCATGAAGGGTAAGAATAGACCCTAACAACAAATTCGATTCCTGGGGATTTTTTTTCCCTAACGTGGCTAAAACAGACTCAATAACACTTAGAAAATTGTGGGTCTCTCCTCCCACTAACTGGATTTACCAAAAACGAGTTCCTGCTTGAAGAAATTCCAGAGAATGACTGCGCTCATGAGGGGAAACACACAACAACCACAAAGGGGAGTAATCTCAACCACGTGAGTGCATTCAGAAATGTCTTCCTGCACATGAGCACATGAGCAATTCTCCTACGTGAGTAGTGAGCAATGACTCCCTCTGCGACTCTCTCTAATCAATTTCCACCTACGTGAATGTGGGATGGGTTTTCTTCCCACTTGAGGGACTGAAATGTGATTACCCCCCTTCTTTGGGCATGCGTGAGGTTAAGGACAAGAAGCTCTACTATAACTGATAGATTCCCATGCATATGTTTCCCCAAGGAAATAACTTCCCAACTAACCCATGGGAATTAAATTGGTTGGTGAGTAAGACAAGGAAAGAAGTTTCCTACTCTCTTGGGTTATTTTGCTGACATTTGGATTTTCCCCATTATCCCCAAAGGTTGAATATTCCCCCTCGTTATCCTTAGGAATCATGCCACCATATCATTATTGTTGCATTGACATAGCTGATTGTGGGTATTTTTCATTTTATTTGCATATGTACATGGTGTCCATATTTATAATGTGCCTAGCTAGCACAAAATACCATCGACGTCGATTTGAATCGCCGAAACATAAAATGATAAATCAATGGTGTGGATTTTTCCTTTAGCTCCACACCATGATTAATTACAATATATACATCATATACATTTAATGCAGTCGGGATCAAAACCGCAGTGTTACAGCACCGCTTAATGTCATCTCTGAATGTGTGGTGACTCCTGTAGATGTCAAAACAAAAAATGGTGAAAAAGAGAAAGTTAAGTTCTAAAAAACTGGCATCAAATCATGAAAATAACAAGAAAATTAAGTACAAAATGTAGATGTGTCTCAGATATGAACATATCTAGTTATACTAAACCAAAATATCACTATAAAAGATAGCAGATCTGATCACTAAAAGGTTGGAGTTTTATGGATTACAAACAATAGTTTAAAAACCAAGGAAGATCAGATGTGTTGAACACCTTCCCCAGTATGGTCGCCATATTTGTGAATAGAAACTTTCGCACCTCTTGCAGAAAAGATTTATTTCTTTAGGCATGTATGGTTCATATCAGAACATATGAGTGATATCAAGGATGGAAGACTTCCCCTAGAGCTTATAGATATCTAGAATGAATCATTTGGATATTCTGTAGTGTGATGTAGTTGTCTCCTATGGTGATGAATATCCATGGATGTACCTACACAAACACATCAAACAAACAAGCAAGATCAAAGGTACCAGAACATAGTCTACAGTTCTATATTAGTGACTAAGGAATCCGATAGTAAAATGAATGATTGCAACATAACACATTTTACGGGAAAGGAACCAACTTTACATTAAAAATGAATAAGAGAGAATACAACCACTTCCTTAGTGTTTTAATTCTCCTTCACATGCCATGCATTGTCCTCAAAAGATCCAACTTGCTCCTTCTATGCTCACCCTAGATTTTGGCCAGAACCTCAGTGGAGCAACATAACCTTTCTCTCTCTCAACCATGGGGGATGAGCTAGGTTTTATAGTCCTTGGGAGGATAGGGATGGTTGAGAAAATGGTAGATGAGTTGGAAGAGATATCCTACTTGGTGGGATTTCAATTCTAGGTGGTCCATAGGAGTAGGTATGAGGGTGCCACGAAGCCTTCCTTCATGAAGCTTCATGAATCTTATCTTTTTTTCTTTTTTACTCGAGCATCGCTTTTCCTCTATGTAGATAGAGTGTTACCAAGGTGGAACTACTCTTTGATTAAGGGGCATAGGCTTTCCAACCACTTATTTTCAAGAGACAATAGGTGTTACTAAATAGGGTGACACTTTTTTCATTAACGAAAAAGGCGGTGGTGGACTCAAATATGGAAACTAGGAGTTTGGGCTAATGTCCAACTTCATAGTTTGGGAATTGAGAGAAACTTCTGATGTTTTAGGCCTTAACACATGATGGTGATGATATTTATGTCTAACAATTTTCCACTAAGTACTTAATGTGTCAATATATAATACATCGTGTTAGAGTTCTCGTAAATAGCAGTTGTATGGAGCAAGATGTAATGACGAAACTTCTAGACCATAATGATTGTGGCCAGAGAAATTTTATCCACATGTGAATAGTGGGATTCTGAGTCTAAAAGACTCTTACTTACGTAATATATCATATGTTCTTGATCATTTTCGTCGGTCTAGACTAGGACCATACCAATAGTTGAAAGGGATGCGACCACATATAGGGAGTAATACTTTGTATAATCTGGTGGTTGCAGCATAGGTGCATGCGTAAGAGTGTGTTTGAGATTTTTGAACATGTGTTGCACCAAGTCATCCCAAAAAAGGGGTATCTTGTATTAACAATCACATGAAACCATGTGTCTTTTAAGCATAGTTGCAAACAAAATGACGTAAAAGGTTTTCCTTCCCTTACAAACTTTGGAGTTCTATAGCATTGGTGGGTGTGGGTAGAGCCAGGATAGATTCAATTTTTCAAAGGCTCAATATGGATGCCATCCTTGGACACAATAAATCCAAGCAGTGGGCCAGTATTGACACAAAAAATGCATTTATGTGGATTTAATTGAATGTTGAAATGTTGACATCTGATCAAATTGGCTCTTAGATGATCAACATGGTGATCTCGTTTCTTCGAGTGAGAAAATACATGTGTTTAATGTCATGGAAAGTGTATGACATGGGGGGTTGATATGTAGCACCAGCAATTTTCAAGAAAAAAGGGAGTTTTTGATAGGAAAAGGTCCCCCATGGGAAAATGAAAGTCGTCTTGTGTTGGTCTGATGGGAGTATTTCGATCTGATTATAGCCAGAGAAGCCATCCATGAACGAAAATATGACACTCTTGACACAGTTTTCAATAATTTGATCGATGTATGGGGTAGGAAAGTTGTCCTTAGGACAATCTTGATTCAAATCCCAAAAATCAATGCAAACCCTACAAGTAGCATACTTTTTATTCACAAGAACGATGTTGGAAACCCATTCAGTCAAGGGCACAGGGTAAATGAAACTAGCCCTAAGAAGTGTTTGAACTTCTTCCTTGAACCACTTATACTATGAAACAAGAACTCGACACAGTTCTCATTTTTCTCTCTCCTAATTTTAGTAGCTAATTTTACCTCCAATTAAAAAAGGGTTGATACTAGTATCACACATTTTCATTTTAAGGCATTTTTTTGTCCTTTGAATCATCTTCATCGAAAAATATTATAAATTTCTATTTTCAATTGTTTTTTTAGACATTCAAAAAAATACCATACGTTTATAAGAAAGCTATATTGAAAAACATATATATTTTGCATTTTTTTCTTTAAAATAAAACATTTTTGTAGGCAAAATAAGCCTTTTTATTGACAAAATTCTAAGAAATTCTATAAAATAAAGACATTTACAGTCATTTTCAATAGATTTTCATGGCGATTTTGTATAAAAATTGGATTATTTTATACTATATTCCAAAATGTTACAATTCCCATAAATTCACAAAAAACTATACCATATATTTGTAAATAACATATTAAAAACAATATATATAAAAAAATTATTTCTAAAATAAACTCTGAAATTCAAAACATTACTAATATATCTTATCAAAAATTTGTCAAATTTAACATTTTCTTCAAGACATTAAATTAATCAACAATATCATGTAGGCCAAATTATTCATTGAAATTGGAATTTTCTGGAGCTTGGATTTCTTTGGGGACATGAATCTCCTCTTCCATTGGGTTTTCTATGTCTACAAGATGCCCAAAGTGCTCCTTTCCAAACATCCATCCTAATGGGGGTTGAGGTTCTTTTGACAAATTCACCATAATTGTTTCACTAAACTCTCCTTTCTTCAAACCAACTTCTTTTAATTCATGTGGAAGAACTTGAACAACATTAATTATTTGCTTGATGTACCCTTGGGCGGATTTGAACACAATTTCCTAGTAAAATTGCATTGTTTCACCTTAACCCAAAACAAATTTGTAGAGGTATAAAGTCTGATACAAAGTTTCCATATACCATATTGTGATGTTATAAGTCTCACCATACCCTTAAATTTCAAATTTGGGACCATTTGGTGAAAATTGGAACCCTCTAGAGTCATAACTAGTTAAGCTCAAGTTTTGCCCAATTTGTTATTGTCTCCAAAATTCAAAAAAATGATATTTCATCAATGCTAGTCTCTAGGTTGAAAACACTTTCAATTTGAAATATTTATAACAAATATCCAATAACAAAAATATTAAATTACACCATAAAAAAATTATTATATAACAAAATCTTTAGATTAAATAATAACAACCATAAATGTCCCAAAAGCATGACAAAAAAAATATTAACCATTATAAACTTCACAAAAGATGAAATAAAAATATTAAAAAATAAATATCACATCATATAACTTAAAATACATTAATTTTAAGATAATAATATTTCATTATGACAAAACAATTATCGTATAGGATCATATAAATAACAACCCCTATATATATAAAATGACATCAAAAATATATTATATATTATCCATCATATGGATAAGAACCCCAGTGACATATCATATAAAAAAAAATATGCCACCACAAAACATGACCTCAAAAATTCCATGTCAAAATGAAAAAAAATGTACCACATCTGACATAAATAAAAACCACAAAACCGAGAGCAAAAATGGCCCCTTTAAAATGAAAAAAATGGTATCACCTCCACGTGGCAATATTATTGGTTCCCTAAATTTTTAAAGTGCTAAGTTGTCCCAAGCGAAAGTTCCCCGTAATTAATTATTATTTGATATGATACCCTTTTTTATCTCTGTATCCCTAATGGTCAAGTGTCTGAAACCGCAACTTGGAATAATCCACTATTGACAAATCCAGGAAATCCATGACTAATACTACTGTAAACAAATTAGTGAGGGTAATTCGTCGGTTGTACCCCTTACTTATTGGCTAGCCAATCCATATCCAATTGCAAAACCAAATAATCTGAAATAAAAAATAATATTACCACTCCAGTTTAGCACATAGAACTATACTAACTGACTGGACCTACTCCATACCTTTTGCGATCAAAAATTTTGTGATCAGACGAAGCGAGGAGGGACATAGGGAGTAGATCTTTGCTCCTTTGGGTGCCAAATTTCTGCCCTTCATGAGCAGCGCTTTGGTACCCAATGGAGCAGAGCTCGGATCCTCGCATCCCCCCTCCCCTCCCCTCCCCTCATCACAAAATTTACAAGACTTTTATTTATTTACACGACTTCCCTCCAGTCAAGAATTTGGTTCAATAAGTTGAGACAAATCTCTCTCCATAGGCGTTTCACTAATCTGCAACATTATTGAAAACAAATTGAATTATGTTCTTCTTCATTCATGTGCTAGTTGCAAATAAAGTAATCTTTATTCTTTTCGACTTGGTATAAGATCTCTTCGAGGAGAGGTTAGATAATACTTAGCTTAACTCCAAGAGATCTTGCATTCAGCATCGCAAGTATAATTTTCCTATGTGTATCTGCCTCTTCATAGATTCAAGGGTCATGTTTGCTGGAGATTATTTCAAATCCAAGCAGACATAATTTGTAGAAGGTATCCTCGATGGAAAAATGCTCCAAAGCATCAATGCAGATAGTACACCAAGAGGTAGAAGGTTAGAGTGTTTCAATCAAACCAACACTGACTGGACCAATTGATCAACTGAATGAGGGAGAACTCCTGGATTCAATTGTACTTCCAGAAATAAATGAAGGAGTTCTTAGTACTCTATGCTCAAGCAATGAACTTTTATATCATAAAGGCAGGAATGACTCTCAAAAAACAATAGCCACATTTCTTTCACCATCAACACATGAATTAGGGATAATACACAACCACACTTATTCCATCTGCCCAACAATTATGCATTTCTCTAATGAACTCCACTAGAAACACTTCAATATTCCCTCTTCATGGATAGGAAATGCAATGTGTATCAACCAAAGTCCAAAAATATATCACAATCTTTGATCCTCAAGAGAATGCATTGGCTTGACTCCTTCCTTGTGTAACAAAAAGTTTCTTCTACTTAATCCTTCCAATTTAAAATATGAACACAACCTTCAATGCATCTGCTTGAAGCATCTCCCATGACTTCACAAATCTCCTCGTGCTTCAAGGATATTCAAAGTCATGGATGACTTTGGGGCATGCATATCTTTCTTTGTAAAGGGAACATATGTATGAAATGATATGTTCCCTTTAAATCTAAAGGATACCAGTGATTTTATTTCTAGAAAGTAAGGAATAACTTGATAGACAAAAATTAGTGCACAAACCAATCAAAAGTTGTGAGCAATAGGTGGAGGTAAAGTTACAAAATTCAAAAATAATACTTCTCAATGTTCTAGGCATATGGATTTTCTAGGGATATTCTAATGAAAGGAGAGTGTGAAGTGTGGACAGTGAAGACTCACTCTCAAGTCACACAGTAACAATGCCAAAGCTCCTTCAAATGCACTGCTCTACTAAGTGATCAAAATACATACAATTATCTAATCAAGGAAATACATGGCCATACCACATGTTTTCTCCTTCTAAGTTGTCAAAATACTCTGCCATAACCACCCATATGTACACAATGAATGCAAAAATTAAATAGAGAATGCACTTTGAGCAACTAGGATTCTTATTTTTCAGGAAAACAAATTACAACAATAACCCCTTTGACATAGCTCCTCCATGCACATCTCGTAGACAAGAAGGATGACTGTCAATTGTTAGGTGACTATAATCTAATGTTGCAAGATAAGATTACTGACTGATGGAAATGCTTATCATTCCATCCCCCTAGAAAATAATTTTCTTCAACTCTCTCTAAAATCTGCATCGATATTCTAATCCCAACGGTGAAGCGAAGAAGGAGAAGATGAATTTACCAGTGACCATATCTGTTATGGATATTTTGTGCAATATGCATGTCCATTTTATTTTGTAATCAGGCATTTCTTTCACTTGTTCCCATAAATAAAAGTCTTGTAAATTTTGCGATCAGGGAAAGGGAGGAGGGATGCGGGGAGCGGAGGTCCACTCCTTTGGGTGCCAAAGTTCCTCCCTTCCCGAGCGGCATGATTCTCAGAATCATGCTACTCGTGAAGGGAGGAACTTTGGCACCCAAAGGAGTGGAGCTCCACTCCCTGCCTCCCTCCTCCCATTTGACAGCCAAGCCAATACATTTACACCACAGCAAGAAAAACTGATGGACATATATTGATAACAAAACCACCCTTTCTTGTATAAAAAACAAAACCACCAGACAAAAAAATATGTATAGTAAGATTCTGAAACAATAACCACGACCAGGACTATCTGGATGTGATGTCTGAGGGAATATTTGTTCATATGTTCTGTGCATATGGGGTGAAACATTCTGATTTAGTTCTATGAGAGGACTATAATGTGGATCATCGCATCGATATTCTTGTAATCCCCAACCTAGAGGACTGCCCATGGTATTGTTTGCAGTGAGTGGATTTACGTTTTCCCTACCTAAATGTGATGAATTCAGTTGCATAATTATATAAAATATGGACGTAATTAAATGCTGAAAATATAAAATGGGTGAGTGGGATAAGCGTTAAAAGCTAAAATCCAAAATAGTCTGATGGATATCACAACCATAAGAAAGGAAAGCACTATAAATTATTATATTCATTGATTTAAAGGTAATGCACATATGCTAAAGCGTTTTGTATGAGAATCTAGCATTTCCCAACTTAAATGTCAAGTGACAGGATTTCAAGTATGCTCAAAAGGTTAAACACATTAAAGTATTTCCATAATGGTGATTAAATTGAACATTTACTTTATTAGAGGAGAGAATCACATTGTTTAAGGGAGTTTCATTATTGTAATAAGATTGAAGAATTACAAATATGGATGTAATTAATATGATATGGATGTCAATTAGACATTATATTAATAAAATTGTAATTAATATGATATTAATTTGAAATCCATAATTAATTTGACAAATATATGATATTATTAAAATAGAAACGCTTTTTTCAATGGAATTATGTAACTTACTTTGGACTTTAGTAAGTTTATTCCTATTCACTTTGGGATCTCTGTTTACTAGTAACTCGATTTCTAGTGTCATATGCTAAATATTTTTGAGAATTTTTTTTCTATAACAAATAAAATAAGAAGTATTTTTTTGATGCTACAATTTGAGACACCAACAAACTAACTATAACATTAGATAGGTAAATATATTGTGCTAAAGAGAAATGACCCTTCTTTTTTTTTCCACCCCCTTCTGTTTGGACTTGATCCCTAAAGATAGCCATGTTTTTATCTCATGATCATCAATAGCCTTGGTTGGATTCAATTCTTGCAACGGATTTCTTGTGATCTTGTATGATCCATTTTGCATAAACAAAATTCCAATTTTTATATGGGAAAATAACTCACCTTCAAAACACAAAGACATTTTCAATTAATAGTTTTACTTGCATACCACTTACTATAAGAATATTTCAAATATAGAAATCAAATGAAGCATGTAGTATAATGGTTAGGGACATTATTAAATGATATTACTTTATAGCAAACAAACAAGAACTCCCCTGTCCTAAGACTTATATGTGATGTTATTTTGATAAAAATGAAGTAGAGAGAGACAATTATAATTGTACCAAATACAATTTTTTTTAATGTGATTATATGTCTTAGCCGACTTCTTATGAAGAATGGGATACATTTGCAAAATTTCATGATTAGGAGGAATTAAAATAATGTGTGGAGTGTATTAAAGTTTAACAACATTTAATATTGTAATAATATTTAAGTTTGTGTAACTTATATGAGTTTAAAAAATCCATAAACATGCATACATAGTAAATTGTAAATAAGACATACTCTAAGTTTTGATATTGTGAAATAGAAGTGATTTTGTTGCAAATGGATTGATCATAATTTGAGCTTAATGTAATGTTATGGGGGGTTTAGGGGATTAGGTACTTTTTTATTTTTTATTTATTTTTATTATATCCAGTCCTTCCTCTACACAAAATATAGATTCAAATGGAGTGTCAAAATCCATGGATGAATTTGAATAATTTCACATGGAACATTTTAGATGTTTTTATTAGTATGATGTTTTTAATTAAAACTCTAAAAAAGTTTTTTAATATTTATATGAATTATTTGTTTTTGTATGGTCTAATATATGATTTCATTATGAATCACATCATAATTTCTTTGATTTTATATGGTTAGAGTGGTCAAATTATTGATGAAATATTTGTTTTTTTGTTTAATAGGCAAATTTTAAAAAATTGTAGTTTATCTCTTGACGAAAAAAATATTTTTCCAATTTAGGGGTTCATTTTAAATTTTTTGTAAACAACAGTATGGGATGTTTAGGCCACCATGGCTCTAATTTTTACCCCGAAAAAAAATGTGTATACCAGTATCAACACATTTCTATTTGGAGGGTTTTTATGGTGTTTTTATGCAAAAATCATCATCTTTATGGCTAGAGTTCTCGTTTCATGGTATAAGTGGTTCTTGATGGATGTTGATTTCCTCGAATGGACCTGACGTAAATTTTGGAAAACTAGCTTGGAACCAGGGTAGGTTTTAATCTCGTGAACTACAATGGAGGGATCTATCCCTGGCGTTTCTTCATAGGTACAAGCAGAAACGTCTCTGAATTCCTTAAATAAGGTCCTATAAGACAATATATTTGAAGGTGAATAGTTCTGGACTATTTGGTTGTTTTCTTAAATACCATGTTTTACCAACTGCAATGGTTTTTGTAATATTGCATAAATTACCCTCATATTCGACATCATGAGTGAGGATCATGGACTGAGGATCAGTGGCCATATCAAAAGAAATCGTTGATGAAAATTGTTCTTCTACCACATGGAAAGGGGGAAGGAAAGAAGATCTATGGTGATGATATTTCTAGGGAATCTCATCTAGGGACATTGTTGATGTATTTGTAACTTCAGAATGTATTCACTTGTATATCTTATGTATTGTACCCCGACGTTTATTCTGGGAAGTGTCTATAATGTATTGGAGTCATGTCATGCCCCGATGTTCCTATCAGGAGATTCAATAATGTAAACAAGTCATGTCAAGTCATTATGGGTAACCCTCCTATTGATCAAGGGTTAAATTCCCCGCAGTTGTGGGGCCGTAGTGTTATTATACTCTCCTAGAGAAGTTGGCCCTAGTGAGTTATTGTCAAGTCAGGAATTAGTATAAATAGAGAGTGAGCCTCTCTATTTATCACACATTCACTCACACTCAGTTGTAGTGCATAACTGAGAGAGAAGAAGTTGTTGGGACAAGAGAGAGAGAGACTACTGTTGTCGGGAGATCATCTTACTGTTTTTGGGGTTTTTCTTTTGGTGCTGATTCTATCTTTGAGGAAGTTGCGGGGTTTTCTCCTTTATGGTTTTCCCGAGGAAAATATTTGTGTTTATTGTCTCATGTGTTTGATTGATGTGCTTGTTATTCTCTCAGATAAGATCCTATGTTAATGCTATCTTAAATGATAAAAATATAACATTGTATCAGAGCTAACCTGAGAAGAAGACATTGTGCAGCTGCAAAAACTAGGGCTTCCTACTTTTTGGATCTCTCTCCATATATTTTCAACAAAAGAAGGTTGGATTGACTCTCCTCTCCAAGGCACATCTTTCTATTAAAGAAGAATCTGATTTTGAGTATTTTCAGTTTTTGACCCAACACTACTGCCGAAAATTAGGGTTTTCCATAGAAGTGGAATTTTTGAGTGGGCCCAGGCCTGGATTGATCTCCTCCTCGAAATCAAATTTTAGAGATCAAGATCAAAGTTTTTGGTTGGGTGGAACTTCAAGAAAGTCAAACCCTAATCTGCCCCTAAACTAGCTCTGTAGAAATTCAGCTCCATATCCATATCCAACATCTTAACATGGTAGGATCTAAATATTTTGCATTTCCATTTGAGGTTCTATGTTAAGATGTCTCATCATACCAAACTTGATGAAAATCTTGAGGGAGCTAATAACTTTCAAGCCTGGAAGTATAGGATCTCCTTGGTCTTGGAAGAAAATGAGTTGGACTCTTACATCAATAAAGAGATTCAAGTTCTAGAGGGAGATGAGGCTAAGGCCTTACACAAGAAGAAATTGGTCATGGCTAAGAGGATTATTGCTGAATCAATCAAGGATCATCTCATACCACAAGTGTCCTCCCTAAAGACACCTAAATCTATGCTTGATGCCCTGACCAAACTGTTTGAAGGGAAGAACATAAATTAGAAGATGACTCTGAGAAACCAATTGAAGAATGTAAAGATCTAGAATTTGAAAACCATCTAGTATTAATTTACAAGAGTCTCTTAGATCAAAGAACAACTAGAAGCAGTGGATGAAGAAGTGGAGAATGCAGAGATTGTGATGACCACCTTGAATGGTCTCCCTTTGACATGGGATTCTTTGATTCAAGGGATCTGTGCCAGAAAGAAGCTAGTCAAGTTCAACAGACTATGGGAAGAATTCTCTCAAGAAGAATCTCGGATAGCAGATCAAGAAGAAAACATGGGAAGTGAAGATCAAGCTCTCACAGTATAGTCCAAGAAAATAAAAAGAATATCTCATCACTCCATTTCCTCTCTCATGGGAACTATTACACATGGAATCAATGATTGAATTATGGACAATAGTGCTTCCAAACATATGATGGGATTCAAGGAATCCTTTGTAAAAGTATCTAAACATGAATCACCTCACAAGGTGAAACTTGAAGATGACTACTTGTATCCAATAAAAGGTAGTGGTGAATCTTCATATAAGCTAGACTCTGGAAAGTCTATGAATATGAAAGATGTATTGTTTGTACCAGGACTAAAGAAGAACCTCCTCTCCATATCTGCATTAGATGCAAAAGGCATGAGGGTTTGATTTGTAGATGGCCAAGTTCTCATGTCGTCAAAGGGAAAGACTATTGATGATGCAGTAGTGATTGGGGAACAAGAAGGAGGTCTATACAAATTGAAGGGCCAACCAAAACAAGCCTTGGTCCATGACACAGTAGAGCCAAATAAACTGTGGCATAGAAGGCTTGCACATGTGAATGATAGAGCACTACCAGTTGCAAGCAAAGATGTTGAAGGTCTTCCAGAAATTTAGGAAAAACATGATGGAGTTTGCAAAGAATGTGCGAAACAAAAGAACACAAAGAAGACATTTCCATGTAGCGAGAGCAATGCAAAAGGAATCTTGGAAATAATTCACTCTGATGTATGTGGTCCAATGTCATCGAGTTCATTAAGCGGGTATGTATACTATGTTTCTTTTATTGATGATTTTTCTAGGAAGACATGGATAAACTTTATGAAGAACCAAGATGAAGTATTCAGAAAGTTAAAGGAATTAAAATCCTTGATCGAGAACCACACAGAAAACAAGATCAAAACCTTTCAATTAGATAATGGTGGAGAATTCACATCAAATGAATTCAAATCATTATGCAAAGATTTAGGGATTAAGAGGGAGTTAACTACTCCATATAATCCACAACATAATGGGGTTGTAGAAAGGAAGAATATATTGATCATGGAAGCTGCAAGGGCTATGCTTCATGATCAAGATCTTCCCATGCATCTATGGGAAAAAGCTTCTAGAATAGCGGTGTATGTATAGAACCGTACTCCACACAGAGTACTCAAGAACAAGTCACCTGAAGAAGTCTTTTCCAGTAAGAAACTAGAAGTCATCCATCTCAAAATATTTGGTTGTCCTGTATACATACACATTCCAAAATAAAAGAGGATTGAGTTAGATCCTTCAGGAAAGAAGGGTATATTTGTGGGATACTCTGAAAGCTCCAAGGATTACATAATAAAATTCCCAAGATTCAAGAAGATTGACATCAGCAAGGACATAACATTTGATGAAGACTCAACTTACAACAAATCCAGAAAGAGACCTCCTGAAGAAACTGAAGAAATAGAAGCACCCAGAATTCATGACACAACCATGAACGAAGAAAATCAAGAAGAAGATCGAGAAATAGAAGAACCTCAAGAACCTATAGATCCACCTCATGAGAAGAATCCTTACAAGAGGAAACATGCTTGGGCATGAGAAGCTATCCAAGGTGCAGAAAGATATGGGGCTCCAAAAGAAAATTACAGAGAAAGGAAAAGAACTAGGTCCTATTCTGGTTATGTAGCCCTACTATGTGACATTAATGATAAAGAACCTTCCAACTATTAAGAAGCGACAGAGAAGAAATAATGGAAGAATGCTATGATTGAGGAGTATCAATCGATCATGAATAATGATGTTTGGGATGCTGTCCCAAGAACAAAAGGGAAGTCTATTGTAACTTCCAAATGGATCTACAAGATCAAGCATGCCGCAGACGGTTGCATAGAAAAATATAAAGAAATATTTGTGGCTCACGACTTCTCGCAGAAATAAGGAATAGATTATGAAGAAACCTTTGCACCTGTATCCAGATACACATCCATTAGATCAGTACTTGCTCTGGCTACAGTGATGAAATGGAAGATACACCAAATGGATGTCAAGACTGCCTTCTTGAATGGTGTAGTAGAAGAGGAAGTGTATGTGGAGCAGCCACTTGGTTTTGAGACACATGAAAGGGAGACTCGTGTGTAAATTCAAGAAATCCCTGTATGGTTTGAAATAGGCCCCCATGACATGGCATGACAGAATTGATGGCTTTCTATCTAGTTTGGGATTTATTAAAAGTAAAGTAGAATCCAACCTTTACTACAAGGTTGAAGAAGGTAACCCAGTGATACTCCTACTATATGTAGATGATCTGTTTGTAATAGGTATGGATGGTTTGATTGCTGATACGAAGAGAAAGCTTGATGTCAAGTTCGAAATGAAGCACTTAGGTATGATGCACGATTTTCTAGGCATGGAGGTGTGGCAAAATGCAAATGGAATATTCCTTGAACAAGGGAAGTATGCAGTAGATATTATGAAGAGGTTTGGGATGATGGACTGCAACGCCATAACCACACCTATGGCATCAAACCTAAATCTATTGAGTGATGCTTCATCAGATGCGGTTGATGCTATGATGTATCATCAAATGATTGGGTCCTTGATGTACCTAACAAACACAAGACCAAATATTTTCTTTGCTGTGAAAACCTTGAGCCAGTTCCTGACAGATCCGAGACATGTTCACTTGATTGTTGCAAAGCATATTCTAAGGTACCTAAAGGGTACAGTTGATTATGGGCTCAAGTATGAGGCAAATCAAAAGATTAACCTGGAAGGTTATGTTGATTCAGATTGGGCAGGAAGTGCCATCGATAGGAAGAGCACTTCAGGGTGTTGCTTTAGTATGGGGTCAGGTGTGATCTCTTGGTTTAGTAGGAAGCAATCATGTGTGGCACTAAGTACAACTGAACCAGAGTATGTTGCAGCTTGTTCAACTAGTTGTGAGGCAGTATGGCTAACAAAGCTACTGTCTGATTTATTTGATCTCCAATTTTATGCTACTTGTATATATTGCGACAACCATATTTGTGTGAAGTTGTCGGAGAACCCGGTGTTCCATGACAAGTTAAAGAACATCAAGATCAAATATCACTATATCAGGGATATGGTGTAGAGAGGAGCAGTGAAGCTCCATTATGTTGCAATGGATGAACATATAGCTGATGTGTTGACAAAGCCATTAGCTAGAGTGAAGTTTGAGTACTTCAGGGAGAAGCTTGCTTTTCTCCAAATCAAAGTTCCCTCAAAGGGGAAGTGATGAGTCTATGAGACATTTTGACATGGTGAGAGGATTGGTTCCTTCCATGGTAGATGTAAGGGCTGAGCCATTATGTCATGGTGAGAGGATTGGTTCCTTCCATGTCATATCTGAGTGCTGAGCCATTCTAATGTGACTATAGGATTGGTTCCTACATGATCATATATAAGTGTTGAATGCCATTCTCTGAATGGAGGATCCTGGTTAGTTACCAAGAATACTCAGTTTGGGGCTAAGGGCCATTCTGATATGATTGTGGTATATTTTCTCACATGATCAGATATAAGTGCAGGGCCATTCTGATGTGATTGAGGGATGTATTCCAACTTGATCAGATATAAGGGATGATGCCGTTCTCTGGGAGAATGGAGGCACTTGGTTAGTTACCAGGAATCCTCAACCTGGGGTTGAGAGCCCTTTCAACATGTAGGATGGATTGGTTCCTCACATGGTCAAGTGTAAGTGTAGAGCCCTTTCGACATGTAGGCTAGATTGGTTCCTCTCATGGTCGAATGTAAGTGCAAATCCCTTTCGTCATGTAGGCTGGATTGGGTCCTCGCATGGTCGAATATAAGTGTTGAGCCCTTCCTTGGATAGTGGATGGTGTGCCATTCTATGCTAGAGGATATAAGTGTTGTGCCTTTCTATGGATAGTAGATGAAGTGTCCTACTATCCGAGTAGATGTAAGTGTTGATCCTTTCCATGGATGATAGATGGTGTTTCCTATCATGCCAGTGGATGTGAGTGCTGGGCCTTTCTGATATATATGATTGGATTGGTTCCTCTCATAGTCAGACGTGAGTGCTAGGTGTGCCTTTCTGACATGGTGTTTGATGTGTTCCTCTCATGGTTAGATGTAAGTGCTAGGCGGTCCATTCTGACTTAGGGTCAGATATAAGTGTTGAAGAAGACCTACATGGAGGCTAGGCCTACAACCAGCATGAAAAATGGCTGGCTCTGTAGAACTTCCTCTGATGAGAAGAATCAAGAGATAGAACCAGTGATGATCCAGATCGAGTGATGACCTAGATCCAGTGATGTTGATCCATCAGTGATGATCAAGATCAAGTGATGATCCAGATCCAGTAGTGATGATCTAGATCCAGTGATTATCTAGATCTAGTGATGAAGATGACTTGAAGATGAGGATAACTTGAATATGAATATGACAAGATGATCCAGTTAATATAGAGAAGAAGACCAGTGCTAAAAAACTATGTCAAGACAATACCTTCCTAGTTAAGAGGGAGTCTTGATGTATTTGTAACTTTAGAATGTATTCACTTGTATATCTTATGTATTGTACTCTGATGTTTATTCCAGGAAGTGTCTGCAATGTATTGGATTCATGTCATGCCCCTATGTTCCTATTGGGAGATTCAATAATGTCAACAAGTCATGTCAAGTCATTATAGGTAACCCTCCTACTGATCAAGGGTTAAAGTCCCTACAATTGTAGGACCCTAGGGTTATTAGACTCTCCTAGAGAAGTCAGCCCTAGTGATTTATTGTCAAGTTAGGAATTAGTATAAATAGAGAGTGAGCCTCTCTATTTATCACACATTTACTCACACTAAGTTGTAGCGCATAACTGAGAGAGAAAAAGTTGTTGGGATGAGAGAGAGAGACTATTATTGTCAGGAGATCATCTTACTATTTTTGGGGTTTTGCTTTTGGTGTTGATTCTATCTCTGAGGAAGTTATGAGGTTTTCTCCTTTATGGTTTCCCTGAGGAAAATATTTGTGTTTATTGTCTCATTTGTTTGATTGCTATGCTTGTTATTCTCTTAGATAAGATCCTAATTTAATGCTAGCTTAAATAATAAAAATATAACAACATAAATTCCATGACAGATTCATCAAGGGCGAGTGTATGTGAAACATAATCTAGACATGGGCGGGGGTTCTATCTAATATGGTATGTTGTAAGGATATGAATCCACCAACAAATGATCATTGATGGTGGGGTCACTGTTGGTTTGAATAGTATGGTATATTTCTTTGAATGGAATCATTGATTCCGATTCAGAAATGGAATTTCCTTTATGTATAATAGAATTAGAAATCCTGTTCACGAATGCGGAGTGTGAAATATGAGGAGGATTTGATAACATAAATATTCCCATGAGTGAATAATATTTAATAAGGACTACTCCAATGTTCTTATATTGTGGGGTTGTCAAAAGTGGAATGATGTTCGTAGTATTCAAGACGAAATTTGGTGAAATGAAATCTAACTGATCAATTGTAACAATATTCCCTTGGAATGGGAAGTGAACCATCCTAAAAATGGATGAATAAACATATTGCATTGCATAAAACCATTTGCAACCTAGGAGAAGATTGTACTCCAAAGGAGCATCAACAACTTCAACATGAATGGAAAATTATTTGCCCCTAATTTCAATCTAAAGAGAGGGCAGTAATCCATAAGGTTGAAAGTCACGACCATCAAAGGACTTTAGTGTCATGGGTGAATGATTAATTTTAGGAGAACTAATGGCTCTCCAACAATACAAAGGCCTGAATGAGGTAGAGGCTCCCTTGTCCAATACAGTACGATGGATGGTATTTCCAATAGCTTTTTTGGAAATATGGAAAGCCAATTGATGTGAGAGCCTAGTTTTAAAATCATCCAACTTGAAAGTGATCATGTTGCTATTTTCAAGATCCAAGGCTACAAGATTTGTTAGAAAATTATTTCACTATGTAGGACATGTTTGGAGTACCTCAATATCTGATATAGCGTAGGGTGATTGGGCCGGATATTCTACTATATTATAGTTATGGGAAGCACATTGATTAGTATAAAGAATGGAATTTCTAAGTGTACTCTGAGGTGGGAGAAGAATTCCATCAGGAATAGGTTTTTCAATCTGACGACCATTACTTGGATGGGGGGTGGAAACTAAAGTTCTATCAGATGGAACATCATCAATTTTCTTTTTTGGAGGAGGGTCTTAACCTTGGGATCTTGTATTAAGGTGAACTGTTTCACTCGACATCATTTTGACTTCATCGATGGAATATGAAGAAGGCCCATGCAAGGATTGGTGATCAATCAATTATTGTTAGGTGGGGAAATGGTCTATAATACCTATAGTGGTGGGTGAGGTTTTCAAAAAAAATCTAACTTCCTCTCAACGAGAACACTCTTCAGTAAAGTGACCACCTTCACAAATCAGGAAGGGGAACTTTTCCTTTTTCTTATTCTTAGAATCAAGATTAGGGTTTTGTGTTTTACCTTCCTATTTGTTGGAGCAGGTCCCCGCAGCTTCAAGAAAAGCTGCTATTTTTGGTAGAAGATGGACAATTTTTGGAGGAAAGATAGTTTTGGAGATAAGCTAGAAATATAAGAGATGTGATAAAGGTACGATGCCATAGCGCATTTCCCTTGGCGGTTGGTACAAGAAAGTCAAAGGAAAGAGTACTTGAAGTGGTCGAGAAGAGAGCTCAACCACTGCATTTAAGGCAGGGACGACGATAAGAGGTCTCAGCTACCCTCATAAATGGAAAAGGAGCAACGGGCCGAGGTATTAAATACAAAGGATAGAAGGGGAGCAACCGAGGAAGTGGCGCCCATACCCACGATCAGCCTCAAAAATCGCAGAAGACTACAGAAAGCTATGGTGTGACCAGTAAGTGGCAGTTCAAAGTACAGATAGGCTGACTATCACAGTTAGGGTTTTTGGGTTACTGTTGGGATATGCCCACAGTGTTGTATCACGGTGAGACCTTCGGGCCACCTATTTAAGCATGTATTTTGTATTATGAAAGGTTGGTCAGGGTTGGGTTTTTGGTTGTTAATAGTTGTCGTCAGTATTATAAGACCTTAGGAAAGAGTTGATCTTTGGTTCTGTTGTTAAGTCTGTAGTTATCTTACTGTAACCAGTGGCCGGCTCCTTGAGAATGAATGTAACAATCCGCAGGGATTGAGAGAGAGAGAGGAAGGGTATGTTGTAAGAAGAAAGCATTATAGGAAGAGAAGAGATCTAAGAGAGAAGGGATTCCAGCTGTGTGCGTGGAGTTTCCCAGAAGATCTCAAGCTGCATAAGAGGTTGCAGCGGAACTATGTTACTCTCTCAAGATATAATATAAACACAGTTCCTGTGGACATAGCTTCCCCCCTGGAAGTGAACCACGTACATCCGTGTGTTGTGCGACTGTTTCATGTGATTGTGCTCTAACTTACTTGCTATCTGTTATCTGTTACATGATTGTTGCTTATTAGTTAATGAATGTATGTATGTTGTCCTTCAGTTTACAGTAACATAGAAGGTTAAATGTGAGTTGAATGTGTCAAGTATTCTGTATATGAGTTTATCAGTTCTTGATTCACGACAACTAACAGTTACAGTGTTAAGTGACTTCTGTATATTTAGTTCAGGGAGTTGAGCGTAATTGATGTTAAGCGTGTTAAACTGTAAAATATTAAGTGAGGTTGTTTAACATCCTAATGAAGTTTAATTGAGCTACTATACCCAGGGAGAAATCCTTTGGACCTTGAGAGTTGATGAGCATATTGAGTCTTGCTGTAGGAAATATCACAGCGTAGAAAGGCGATATCGCAGTGTCAGAGGAGCTATGGTGTGAGATATCGTAGGTTAGGAGTTGAACAGAAGAGAAAGTTTGCACATCATCCTAGAAGCTGTGATGTGATAAGAGTCAATCCCATAGCAGAGTCAGCTAGGAAGAGAGAAATAGCTCTTGCTGATAGATTCAGCTGGTTAAGTAGAGTCAGGAGGACCTAGAATGCTGTAGAACCTGATTGAGGAAACCTGATTCTTCAACCACCCCGTCTAGGATCACTTTAGGTGAGACTTTGGGTCGTTCTACAGTCTATCGCCGAAAGGTCCAGTGAGGTAGGGATTTTGTTGGTACAATAAAGTAAACCCGGGTCTGCCTAGAGGAGAAAAAGACCAACAAATGGTTCTGTCGCCATTTTTGAACAAACTGAAGAGCTGATGTTCTGTTGGCATCCTACTAAAGAAGAACTTAACCAGTGGGTTGACTCTAAGGAGAGAGAATTTGCTGAGAAAGAAAACAAGAGTCCTAGGCTGAGTACAGAGGACTAGCTACAGAAACATATCTTCACAGACCTGCATGAGATATTTTTTGTGACCTATGCAAATGAGTTGTATGACTGGTTGTCAAAGTTGAATGATAAGCATGTATTCAAGAAGGAAAGTACCACTGTCTGGACACTGGAGATGATTCACACCGTGAAGAGCGTAGATAATCCCATTTCGTGGGCAGTAGACTTCTGGCTTATGAGTTTGCTGCAAGGTTTCATTAGAGAGTTTGTAGTTGATCAAAGAAAGAGTTTTAGCAAAGCAGAAAGGTACTTCTTCCAAGGATATCGTGGTAAGTACTTGAACTCTTTAAATTTGTCCCTTAAGATGTTATTGTATGAAAAATGAGTGCTGGATATATTTTCAGATGAATAAGTTAAGTAAGTGTAATGTCACAAGAGTTTGAGAGTGATTTTGAAGTAATTGGATGTACACATAGCGGTAAGAAATATAAAGTAGATTTCATATCTTCTTTCTTTGAGGATAGTTCAGACAGTACTAGAGAACAGAGTCAAAGTAATAGAGAAAGAATAGTAGGGGGTATCCCTTACCACCCTTATACCCCACAGAAACCAACCCGGACTCAGAATAATCCCACAGGAACTCCATCTAGTAGTTCACACACAGTACATACTACCTCTACACCACCTACATTTACACCGCCAAGTGATAGTAATACAACAAAGAAGAATCCACCATGTAGAAATAGAATGGGGGATGACATGAAATTACCTACCTTTAGGGGTAAAGGGGCAGAAGACCCAGAACAACATTGGTTCCTATGTGAAGCCGTATGGACCATTAAACAAATCCAGGATGACAATACTAAGCTTGTTTAGTTGGCCACTACACTTAGAGAAAGATCTTTAACATGGTATATGAAGTATACATCAGCGTAGAACAGAACACTCGTAGAGGTTAGGACTACAATGATTAAGGAATTTAAGAAACCCAAGTCTGAGTCACAATGTATCACAGAACTTAAAGACATTAAACAGTTACCCATAGAGTCAGTATGGGATTTCAATTAGAAATTTAAAGCTCTTATAGAACAAGTTAGTTTTGAGTTTGCGCTGGAGCAGCATAAGGAATGGTTCATCGCAGAACTGCTCCCTCATATCAGACTTCCACTAATGCAATAGAAACTCCATACACAGGATGAAGCAATGGAGATGGCAATGAAACTAGAGGCTTCACCTTTAGTTGAGACTAGTGCAGGCATGACAAACTTATAGAATCAGTTAGACAATGTCACTTTACAGCTACATGAGATTAAGAAAGGAAAAGAGGTTGCACAAGAATTATGGTGTACAAAGTGTAAAGGACATGGCCATACCAAAGATAACTGTCCAGTATTTGTTGAGTATATAGCAAGTGGGGCTCCTAAACCCTTAGTACAAAATCAAGGGCCATGGTGTGAAATATGTAGAACAGGAGGAAATAGACCACAGGAATGCCCTTTACTTCAGAAGTATGTACAAACTCCTAAGAATTTATACTGTAACTTCTGTAAGTTAGTAGGACATGATGAAAATAATTGCAGAGCTTATGATCTCATGATAGAGAGAAAACATGACTTCTACAGAGTCCAATCAGAGACATCAGGACCAGCAACAGGTCCATAGCATGAACTGGCTCATGATGACCGTGGTGGAGGATTTAGAGGATGAGGCCTTGGGTGGAGGCTTTGGCCATGGCCGTGGACTGATTGTTTGTTACAACTATGGAGCTGTAGGACATTATGCTAGGGATTGTCAGAACCCTACTACAACATGTAAGTATTGGAAGTCCTACGATCATACTATAGAATAATGTCCTATTTTGATAGGCAAGATTAAGGATCCTAATCCAGCAGTAAACTGGAATATTCAGCTTATTGCTGCTGAGCAGAAAGAACTAGAACCAAGAGTTAATGTTGTGACTCGCAGCGGTGCTTCTACTACTAGGACATTGCAGGATGCTGAAAAGAATACAGTTCCGAAGTCGGTACGTAAAGCCACTGATAAATCTACACCACTTGACCTGCAGAAGAACAAAGAAACATTTCAGCAAGCTAAAACTTTCTTTACTAACCCTACACCATCAGGATCGTAGGTATTTCCTTGTAGGGGCATACCACAGCAAAAACCTTGTGGCGTTATTCCTGTGCAGATATCGCAGGTTACCACATCTAGAAGGTGCGGAGAGGATGAGTTGACAGGAAGTGTACAATCCTTCTTGCGGAGCTGCTTGAAACTCATAAGAAATGAGAAAGCCATAGGAGAGATTCAACACATCATAGATCAGTATCAGCAGTCTTATTCTATGAGCAGTATGCAGTGTGTTGTTCATAATATTACGGGCCATACAAGTGCAGGAAGAGAAATGAGATTCACAGCACAAATTGGAGAGTTTGAAATGGATGAGGTAATCCTAGATTTAGGATCAGAGGTAAATGTTCTTACTAAGCAGACATGGGAACATATGGATAGCCCTAAGTTAGCCAGATCACCTATCCATCTGTGATTAGCTAATAAGTAGAGGGTATCGCCACTGGGTCGATTACCGCAAGTACCAGTTGATATTGATGGAGTTCGCAGCTTTGCATATTTTGAAGTCATATAAATTATTGGCGATAGCAGACCATATCCAGCTTTATTAGGTATTGATTGGGAAATTGATAACATGGGTGTTATCAATTTGAAGAAAACACAAATGACCTTTGAGGATAAACAGATTCAAGTCATCGCACCGTTGGATCCTTTTCAGGGTCCTCGATACATTGAACCTATCAGAGCAAAGGAAGAGGTGCATAACATGGAGAGCTTCTATCAGATGACTGCTAACCAGAGTGATTATATCAATCCCACCACAGAAGGAAATATTAGTTGGCGATGTGATAGCTCATGCGTATCGGATTCAAATGTTGGTTTAGAAAATTTGCAGAATAGACTTTATGAAGTTTCAGCTCGCAGATGTGCATTTATGACTAAGTCACTGCGATGGATTGGCACAGAGGTTAAGGATATTTCGTCGTTTGATGGCTTAGCAGATGTCAATGACTTTTTACAGCAGTTTGAGTAGGAAATCCCTCATGAGCAGAGGATGGAAGCTATTGACCTTGCAATAAGAGCCACACCTGCAAGATGGTGGCATGCACATAGAGAAAATATCGCATCATGGGATGACTTTAAGAGATTGATGATGATCAGATTCTCTAATGACAAGGAGCGTTTACAATAGAAATATACAGGAGAAAGTTACCCAAGGTCACATATTAATATTTGTGAACAGAATTGGTCAGATATTCCAGAGGATGAATGGGTTCACCTATTCATTCAAACTTTAGACACAGTCCCAAGGAACTGGTACACTGAGACAGAGTTGCGCAGAGGAACCATTACATGGCCAGTTATGATAGACAGCTTTGTACTCACTTTCACTTTTGAATCTGATTATCCAAGCATTGATAAGGATCTAGAGATTATAAAGACTAAGATATTTGATTACTATACCCTACCAGTGTATGCTCAGCCTAATTGGGCCATCCAGTTAGAACATGCGCTAGAGTGTTACAACTTCACAAAAGAGCTAAGTGATGAGGATGAGAATCCTTGTAGTATCAACATTCCAGAGTCAGAAGGGACTCGCAAAGTTGATGGACCAAAGCCAGAGATTCCAGCTATCACAGAGCCTATTAAGATTAAAAAGATCAATATTGGCACAGAAACAAAACCCAAGTTTGCCTGTATTGGAGATTATTGGGATGATGAAATGGTAGGACACATCGTAGATTTGTTACATGACTATCAGGACTTATTTCCCACTAAGTTTATAGAGATGAAGGGAATCGTACGAGATTTGGGAGTCATGAGGATACCTTTGAAAGAGGATGCTAGGCCAGTTAAGCAGCATCCATACAGATTAAATCCTCATTATAAAGAAAATGTTAAGGATGAGATTGATAAGATGCTAGTAGGAGGCATCATTGAGCCAGTTGAAGAGAGCGAATGGGTTAATGCTCTTACTAAGATATGTAATAGCCAAAGAGATGATTCGGACCTTAGGGTTAATGTTGTGTTATGGGCTTATAGGACTACATGCAAGAAACTTACAGGACACACACCTTTCAGCTTGGTGTATGGACAAGAGGTTGTTATGCCTATGGAATATATTATTCCCAATTTAAGAATTGCTCAAATTACTGAGATGGCTGATACAGATACAATGAATGAAAGACTAGCGCAGTTGCTTGCCTTAGAAGAAGACAGATTCATCGCAGGATTTCATCAAAAAGTACAGAAGGCACGAGAAAAATCTTGGAATGACAGGCACATCAAGAGCAATATTTTTCAGACAGGAGACCTAGTGCTCCTTTATGACAACAAGTTTGTTAATTTTCCAGGGAAGTTCAAGACACATTGGTTGGGGCCATATCAGATTCAGCAAGTCACAGAAGGAGGTACCGTTCAGCTCAGTAAAATAAATGAGGAACTTGTTCTTACTTTGATTAATGGTAGTAGGCTTAAGCTTTATAGTGATAGCCACTCCACCTCCAAACCCTAACTCAAAGAACTAAGTGGTGCAGATGTCTAGTGTAGTTGAAAGGAGGCATCGCACCCATAACTAGTCTACACCAGGTGAAAAAGTTCTAAGTAGGAGGAATCACAGTAGGAAAGTTTATTTTTTGCAAGTCATGGACGATTGCAGAGTTTTTGGAACGTTGCGGAGTTTCACGTCAACTTTTTGGTCCAGGACGATGCGGTGTGACATCGCAGTGAGGCGATGTTCCCCGTGTTGCAAAGACGACTTTGAAAGGGAAAGAGGGACAGTCACTTTGCCTTCTGAAAAGCAATTAATATATATATGACAGGTATACGTTGCCCTAGATTTGGAAATAGTACAATGATTTTCCTAGATTTGGTAAATCTTGGTCGAGACCGGTGCTTGCACACAATTTTCGAGGGAGATTTGAATGGATTTTCAGCAATTAATGAGGATCGAGGCACCAGGTGTTGTCTTGTCCATGCAATAAATGCCACCAATGGGTCCAACCTAAGCAACCGTTTCTTCAGAGATTATCACCTTCATTACAAATGCACAGATCATTGAAACATAAGGGTTACTTTTGTGATTTCTGAGAGTTATAGAGCAATTTGTAGAGTTTTCCCTGTGTAGAGATACTCTAGTTACAGAGTGCTAGTTTCCCCATTTTCACAGCCATTACCAGTCCAGAGTATCACACCAGATAGTTTATTTCTGAGAAGGAACCTTTATAAGACATCGTGCGATGATTCCAGTGTGGTGGCCTCGAGTCTGCTATGACGACGCCACCCGGGGTTGTGAAATTAGCTGCACCACAGGTCAGGCAGACGCCAAGGATGAACACTCAAGCTCAAGTAGTAGAAGAGTCCAGATCAGAGCATGAAGAAGAAGTTCATATGGAAATAGTATACATTGTGCCACAAGTCAAGGATGCACCAGAGGTAACCATTCCCAAGGGTGCTAAGTTTCCTATTTCGCTACCGTCGATTGATCCTCGCGTAAAGGAAGATGAAGAACTATTAGGATATGTCCCTGCTCTCAAATTTACAGACTATAACCTTGGAGACAGTAAGACATATCCTCAGTTTCGGCTGGATTAGTATCTTATGGTTTAGTGGAACTCGAGGACTGATGCAGATGAGTTTGTTCCTATGGAACATGTCCAGATTCTTGAGCAGTCAGGCTTGCTCAATTTGTTGAAAATACCACATTTTGGACGAGGTGCATAGGTTAATGTCATGGTGTGTGTGCTACTTTCCTGTGTATATGGAGGTGACCTCTGGCTAGGTAACAGGGTTGTTCTAAATGTCAATTTGATACACCACATCACCAGGTTGTCCAAGATCGATAAGGACCCTCAGACGCATATATCAGGGAAGAGCAAGGATACCAAGCTACTAGCACTTCTAGTTAACAAATATAATCTATAAAGAGGAGGTCGCGCTTATGACCTCACCGCCTTAGTAGATGATACACTCATATTTACGGCCAGTCTGCTTGCAGGAAGACTATTAACTAAAGTTCGCCCGAAAGAAGTCACTGGAGCAGTAATTCACCTTGCCGTGCAAGTTGCAGAAGGTGAACAATTTAATTGGTTCTTTTTTTTATTAAATATTTTTCTTTCAGATTGTTTGGTAGCGCAAGACGAGCCAAAACATCCCTTCCACTTCTCGTGGCTACTTATATTATGTGCATTCGTCAGGGGGAGAGAGCCGCCCCATACCCAGTTTCTACAGCTACAAGGTGGAGAGTGCAGAGGCGCAAGATATGCAAACTTATGGGAAAGAAATAGCCCAGCCAAGAAAAAGATCAATATGATAGTATTCTATGAATACTATAAGCTGTTGAAGCAAGTAATCTAGGAGACACTGTGGATCAACACAGAGGTTGTTGACATGTATCACAATCGGCTTGATTTCATTACGGACAGGCATACAATCTATCTGAGGCAAAAATGGTTTAGAACGGATAAATGGGCTATTGGTTCGTTCAGGATGACAGCGCAGGATGTAGAAGATGTCACCAAGGACTTTGATGAAGAGTGGAAGAAGGCATTAGAAGATGCCACAGTAGGAACTGTACCAACAGATACTGTACCGATCGATCCATTAGACAAAGGAAAGGATAAGGTGGGTTCCAAGAGGAAATATGTAGTAGAAGTGCCACCAGCAACACAAAAGAGGAAAAAGGTCAAAGCCTCAAAGCCAACTACAGAGACTGCACTAAAAGAGGATGACTATGATCTCATCGCAGCGAGATGAAAGGAGGAGATGCAGGACTCATTTAAGGCGATGCAGACATCGCAGGACAAGCTATAGAGCACGATTGATAAGCAAATTCTGGAGTTGAAGGCACTAACTGAGAAGACTACCATGATGTAGATTCTGCCAGTCAAGGCGATAGCAGGAGAAAGCTCAACACAATCGATTTCCCCCGAGGAAGTCTTTGTAAAGGATCACACCAATACAGTGCTGATACCACCAGGGAGCATCCGCTACCCTGCATCGATGATTGATGTGCAGATACAGGTTAGACAACCTATCAAGGTTAATCTGGCACAATTCCCCGTTGATCAACTACAGATGATCCAGGAGGAGATAGCCGCAGAGCTCAGGGATAGAGAGCTTGCAACTTGTAAGCAGAACACTCAACTAAGACAACTAAATGCAGAGCTCACCATAGGATTTCAGACAAAGGCAGAGGAGTTAATACAATATGAAGAAAGAGAATAGGATCTAAGTCAGGTCCTGCAAAACATCACATTGGAGTTACCCCAGTGTAACATTGAGTTTTCCTTGCCTCTCACGCAGAAAGTAAGAAGAATTGCAGATAGAGAAAAGACCCTGGAAGAGACAGTGGTTAAGATGGAGGAAGACCACAAGGCACAGATTGTTGAGCTTGAGGCTCAAGCACCAGGCACACCTGAGGTAGACAAGGAAGCAAGGGAATGGGCCTTTAGACTCACTTCAACATAGATGAAGTGTCACATAGATGATGTAGAGTCACTGCTAGCTGATACGACAAAGACATGGTCAGAGCTAGAAGAGATCCTAGATAGACTGGATTTGTAGCAGAGCATCCAGAACATAGAGAATGCAATAGCATAAATCAAGGAAGAAGTCAAGAGCTTAGGAGCTCTTGCAAAGATGAAGAAGACGACAAAGATGAACTGCTTGCAACAAGAAGTGCAGTGGTTGTGAGAAAAAGAGATACAATTCAATAATATGCTTCAACTGTATCAGGAACAAATCACAAAGCTGGATGATGCGGTTGAGCAGAAGGTCAAGGAGTTCACTACAAGCAAAAGTGAAATTGATAGCACAGAAGACCCCTTGAGTAGTCAAGTTATGCTTGAGGAGGCACAAGAATGTGTCGAAGCTATGGACAAATATGTCACAGGAATCAAAGAGAGATTCGCAAGGACTTCGCAGGAAGCCAAGGAGAAGCTACAACAAGAGAATCCAGCTATTCGTGGCTCAGGGACGAGCCACAAGTAAGTGTTAGGGGACTGTTGGAGTAGAGCTCCACAGCTACAGGAAAAGATGCTATTTTTGGTAGAAGATGGACAATTTTTGGAGGAAAGATAGTTTTGGAGATAAGCTAGCAATATAAGAGATGTGATAAAGGTACGACACTGTAGTGCATTTCCTATAGAGGTCGGTACAAGAAAGTCAAAGGAAAGAGTACTTGAAGCGGCTGAGAAGAGAGCTCAACCACTGCATTTAAGGCAATGGTGACAACAGGAGGGATCATCTACCCTCATAAATGGAAAAGGAGCAATGGGCCAAGGTATTAAAGACAAAGGACAGAAGGGGAGCAACCGAGGAAGTGGTGCCCATACCGATGATCAGCACCGAAAATCGCGGAAGACTGTAGAAAGCTATGGTGTGACCAGTAAGCGGCAGTTCAAAGTACAGATAGGCTGACTGTCATAGTTAGGGTTTTTGGGTTATTGTTGGGATAGGCCCACAGTGTTGTAACATGGTGAGACCTTTGGGCCACCTATTTAAGCATGTATTTTGTATTATGAAAGGTTGGTTAGGGTTGGGTTTTTGGTTGTTAATAGTTGTCGTTAGTATTGTAAGACATTGAGAAAGAGTCAAGCTCTAGTTCTATTGTTAATTCTATAGTTATCTTACTGTAACCAATGGCCTGCTCCTTGAGCATGAATGTAACAATCCACAGGGATTGAGAGAGAGAGAGAGGAAGGGTATGTTGTAAGAAGAAAGCATTATAGGAAGAGAAGAGATCTAAGAGAGAAGGGCTCCCAGCTGTGTGCGTGGAATTTCCCAGAAGATCTCAAGCTGCATAAGAGGTTGCAATGGAACCGTGTTACTCTCTCAAGATATAATATAAACATAGTTCATGTGGACGTAGCTTCCCCCCTGGAAGTGAATCACGTACATCTGTGTGTTGTGCGACTGTTTCATGTGATTGTGCTCTAACTTACTTGCTATCTATTATCTGTTACATGAATGTTGCTTATTAGTTAATGAATGTATGTATGCTGTCCTTCAGTTTACAGTAACATACAAGGTTAAATGTGAGTTGAATGTGTCGAGTATTCTGTATATGAGTTTATCAGTGCTTAATTCACGATAGCTAACAGTTACAATGTTAAGTGACTTCTATATATTTAGTTCAACGAGTTGAGCGTAATTGATGTTAAGCGTGTTAAACTGTAGAAGATTAAGTGAGGTTGTTTAACATCCTAATGAAGGTTAACTGAGCTACTATACCCATGGAGAAAACCTCTGGACCTTGAGAGTTGATAAGCATATTAAGTCTTGCTGTAGGAAATATCACAGCATAGAAAGGTGATATTGCACTATCAAAGGAGCTGTGGTGTGAGATATCACAGGTTAGGAGTTGAACAGAAGAGAAAGTTTACACATTGTCCTAGAAGCTGCGATGCGATAAGAGTCAATCCCATAGCAGAGTCAGCTAGGAAGAGAGAAACAGCTCCTGCTGATAGATTTAGCAGGTTAAGTAGAGTTAGGAGGACCTAGGATGCTATAGAACCTGGTTGAGGAAACCTGATTCTTCAACCACCCCATCTAGGATCACTTCGGGTGAGACTTCAGGCCGTTCTACGGTCTGTCGCCGAAAGGACCAATGAGCTAGGGGTTTTGTTGGTACAATAAAGTAAACCCAGGTTTTCCCAGAGGAGAAAAAGATCAACACTGTTGGTTATCATATTTCTTGGATTTATTTTTACCTTTCTTATTTCCTCCTAAATATTCAACAGATTGAATCACATTTACTTCTGTGGAAACAACAAGAGAGGATGCAATTTTGGGTGGTGGAACGGGTTGACTAGGTGGTGTCACAGGTTCATTTTTAGTTTTTCATGGATTTTATTGTCGATTGTGTTTGAATTGAAGAAAGAATGTCATCATTGGGTGGTTTAGTTGTAGTTCTTGAGGGGTCTGATGTAGGATGGGGAACGTGACAAATTAAGTCATACAAAGTTCTTGACTAGGAATAAACCAAGTCTAGGTACTGGGCACAGTTAATGGCCTGCTCGTCTTTAAGAACACCTCCCATGGAGAAATCCCTAGAAATTGGGGGAAGTAAATATTTCTTAAGACAATCATCCAGTAACTGATTAGTACTGGGATCCTTAATAAACCTACATCTTCGTCTCCATTCATGTACATTATCGGAGATATGGGTGGAAGTAGTTTGGTGAAGTGAGGTTAACAGGTATGTACCTGTCTCGTACTGAAGTGGTAACTAAAAATGGGTTAAAAATTCCATTGCTAAGGTATTAAAGTCCCAAAATTAATTCTAGGGTAGCTCGATATATCATTTCACACCTACTCCGGTGAGAGTTCTATGAAACAATCATAGATGGATTTCCTGTTGGGACTCCAGTGTTAACGACCCTAGAGTTTGGTAACTTTGTGGTTTTGGTGAAAGCTTGTAAGCAGAGTTACAGCTCAAAATAGTCTTAGGGGCATCGGTGTTGAGTCAAAGACTTCTGTTGTAATAAACCCATGGTTTAAGTCCATGGTTTACGGTTTGGGATACCCATGGTTTAAGACCATGGTTTTGTAATAGTGCGTTGTATAAATATGCACTTGTGTAAAGAAGTGAGGTTAGGTTTTTGAATGTAAGAAAGTTAAGGTGAAGCTAAGGCTATTTTGTAAGAGAAGGATAAGTCCCAGCTGAGAACGTGGACAACCTCTGCAGCTATGTGCGCAGAGGGTTTGTAAGTGATTAAGGAAATCTGCAGCTGTGTGCGCAAAGGCCTACTTTTGTGTGCATGGATTTGAGGACTGAAGAGATCTGCAGCTGAGTGCACAGATCGGAACTGTGATTTTGTAGAAATGTTGAATAAAATGCAGTTCTGTGGACGTAACCCCTACACTGGGGGTGAACCACGTTATATCTGGTGTTGTGGTTCTTGTGTGATTTCTGTTATGTTCTTTTATGCATTGCTAAGTATAGATATATCTGATAAGTAAGATTGTTGCTTAATAAATAGCTTCGCTGTGAATTCCCAGTAAGGGTTAAGCAAGTCATGGTGTTACTTAACTGCGAAGAGATATATATATATGTGAATGTTTAAGCACTGTGTTAATTGATTATAAAGAATTGATAAAAGCTAAAGGTACAGTAATCTCCCTCTTCTGCTTGTAGAAACCTGATTCTGTGGCATCCCGTAGTTGTTTCGGGTGAGACTATGACCTGCTTGCAGGTTGTTACCGAAAGGGCCAACACTGTGGGTCTTTTGTTGGTGCGAAGTTAAAGGTATAAAACCCGGGTCTGCCCTATAGCCCAACAAAGTGGTTCCGTTTCCAGTTGAACTAAGTATCTGCGCAAGAGGAGTTTACATCGTACCTCAAGGGCTATGTTCTGGAGACCCTCTATAAAAGAAATCGGTGATTGGATGGACGAGACTTATCTAAAATTCACTGAGCAAGAGAAAAAAGATCCGCGTCGTAGCGCAAGTGACTTTTTACAAAGGTATGTTTTTTGTGATGTTTATGAAATTTTCATTGGTAGTATCCACATAGAATTGCACCAGTGGGTATCCAGGTTGGCCGAGCGAAGGACAAAATTCCATGGAGGTCAGTTTCCTGCTTGGACCCCTGCAAGAATCAACTTGTTGAAAAGAGTAAACAATGGGATCTCTCACGCTGTTGATTTCTGGACGACGCAAACCCTTGAGGCATTCATGACGGAGTTCGCTATTGACACGAGTACTTCCTTTAGTGAAGCGGAGTGACAGTTCTTCAAAGGAACAAGGGGTAAGTTTTTAAATTCATTTAGTCTGAGGATTAAGGTGCTATTAGCTGAAAAAGGAATATTGCTTCTTGAATCAGATTGTTAGATTGTGTATTACTAACCTATGGTTGCAAGTGAACACACTTTCGATGAGCAAAGTGGTTTGCTGCGAAGTGGCAAAAGGTACAAGAGAAATTTTGAGTCATATACCCTAGGTCAGGATACTGAGTCTACCCCTTTCAGTCTAGCAGCCTCAAAGCCTAAAGAAATCCCTTCTATTGGAAACCCCCTGGTAACCCCGCAGTGCTGATCTATTATCCCTGAGAATCCGTCGCAGATTGAGAGTAACCCTAGTACCAGTACTCCTATCACAGGTCAGTCTACCCCAGTAAGTCCCCCCCCGCCTACTTCCCGTCCCCCTCCAAGCCCCCCTATATCTACTATGGCCCACATGACTGATGATATTAAGCTCCCTGTTTTCAAAGGAACTGGATCAGAGGATCCAGAATAGTTCTATTTTTTATGCGAGGCGGTGTGGACTGCTAAGAACATTACAGACCCAGTTGTAAGAACCGCACAGCTCATTACGTCTTTCAAGGACTGGGCTTTAACCTGGTTCATGAAATTCTCTAGTACTCAGAATCCTACCCTAGATGATATCAAGGAAGCAATAATCAAAGAGTTTAAGAAGCCCAAATCAGAGTCGCAGTGTATCACTAAATTAAAGGAAATTTAGCAGAAGTAAGGTGAATCAGTGTGGGACTTTGATCAGAGGTTCAAAGTTCTACTTGACCAAGTCAGTTTCACAATTGGATCGGCGCAACACAAGGAATGGTTTATTGCCGCATTGCTACCACATCTCAGAACTCCACTCATCCAACATAAGGTTGTTGACCAGCAGGAAGCTCTGGAAATCACGATGAAGCTTGAGACCGCACCTGTTAGAGATAATCCTAGTATTGTTCAAATCCAAGCGCAGTTGGCAGCCATGGCCCTGGAGCTCCACGACATGAAGACAGGAAAACCTGGCTACGAAGAGGTTTGGTGTACGCATTGTTGGACTAAAGGTCATGACAAAGATCAGTGTCCTCTCATAAGAAATTACCTGAATATGGGTGCGCCAAACCCATTTCCACCGCAAGTTCTATATTGCGAGCTCTGCAGAATAACAAGTCAGCATCGACCTGAGGACTACCACCTGCTGCAAAGGTATGGACAAGGATCTAAGAACCCCTATTGTAGATTCTGTAAGTCTATAGGACATAATGAAGCTGAGTTTCACATTTATGATGCCTATCGGATACAAAATGAAGCACAGTGCAATGATGGTTATGGTTACCACGGTGGTGCATCCAGTAGAGGTGCTTTTGGAGGATGTGGTCGTGGTGGTATGGCAGGAAGAGGCAGAGGCCAGGTTGTGTGCTACAACTGTAACCAAGTCGGGCATCTCGCCCGTGACTATCGGAACCCAACTACGACATGTCGATATTGCCGAGAAGTAGACCATGTGATCGAGCAATGCCCGCAGCTGATAGCCAAGATTCAGGCTAGAAACAGTATCCCTACTCAGAATATCCAGATGATTTCCATCGAGCCATGACCTGTCACAGCTATTAATGTTTTTACACAGAGTGGAGCTACAATGCACATACATAATATGGAGAAACGGCTTGACGAGCCTTGTGTTTGTAAATCTCCCGAGAAAATCCCAGCATTTGATATCGAAAGAGAAAAAGAGACATTCATAGAAGCCAAGAAAGATTTTGCTGACCCTTGCACACCAGTTGCACTTGCGCAAACCCCTCAGCGGCCAGCACAGCCGCAAGAAGCTTCGATGGACAAATTAAGTACACTGTCCTCCTTTTTACAGAGTTGCCTAAAACTCTTAAGAAATCAGAATGCTTTAAATGAGCTGCAGAAAGTCATTGCCTCCTGTGAACCTTAGCAAAACTATGGTCGAGACAAAACTGTTAATAGAGTCAGAAGAACTGGCAGGGAAATGAGATTGAATGCTCAGGTAGGAGAATATGATATGACTGATGTCATCCTGGATTTAGGGTCAGAAATCAATGTCTTAACCAAGCAAACCTGGGAGAAAATGGGGAAACCTACCCTTGCCTGGTCCCCTATATAGTTGAAGTTAGCCAATCAGCAAAGGATTGTGCCCCTAGGGAGATTCCTTAGTGTTCCAATTGATATTGATGGGGTCAGTACTTTGGCGGACTTTGAAGTTATTGAGATCATCGATGACAGTAACCCCTACCCAGCCCTGTTAGGAATTGAATGGGAAATGGAAAATGCCATAGTAATTAACCTTAAGAAGAGACAGATGACCTTCGAAGGAAAGATTTGAGAGTCATCGTACCCCTAGACCCTTCACAAGGAGAAAGGTACACACAACCACTACGAGATGAAGATCAGGATGACATGGAACACATATATAACATTACAGCTAAGGAAGAATATTATGTTGATCCTAGTGCCGAAGGTATTTTGGATTAGTAGTGTGACAGCTCTTGTATAACAGACTCCGATGATGGGTTGGATAACTGGCAGAATAGACTCCATGAGCTGCATGAACATAGATGCGCCAGAATTACCAAGTCTCTCAGATGGCTTGGTACTCAGGACAGTGCCCTACAAATTTTTGATGGGTTGTCAGATCCAGAGTAGTTTATTGGACAATTTTCAGAACGGTTAACGGACTCACAGAGACTAGAGACCCTGGATTCAGCATTCAGGGCCACAGCAGCCAGATGGTGGAACAACAATAATAAAAATATTCCTAATTGGGAAACTTGTCAGAAGCTCCTTTGCCTAAGATTTAGGGACCAGCCCCAGGAGCTGCGAAGCAAGTTTGATGGAAAGTCTATCTCCCAGGAACATTTATCAAAATGCTATGAGGCGTGGCAGTATGTACCTCAGGAAGAATGGGTACATAGATTTGTGCATACTCTGGAGCCAATAGCAAGGAACTGGTACGCAGAGGCTGAGCTTCACCGGGATACTGTAAGTTGGGATTGTATTGTTGATAGTTTTGTACTTACCTTTTCCACTAATGAAGTTTGTCCAGCTTTAGATGTGGCTATTAGGTTGATCAACACTAAGGTTTTTGATGATCAAGAGGTAGAAGAATACTGACCTGACTGGAAGACACAAGAAGCTCATGCCCTAGAATGTTATAACCTCGCAATTGACAAGGATGAGGATTCGCGTAACATTGATATTCTTGAGTCTGAAGGGCACTGCAAAGTACAAGGACCAGCAGTCGGAGCAGCAGAAGTGACTCAGCCTTTGAAGACACGGACCATCAACATTGGATCAGAAGACCAGCCTAAGTATGCTACCATTGGAGATTATTGGGATGATGAGATGGTAAGCAAAGTGACCCAACTTCTCCATGAATATCAGGACCTATTCTCGATGAAGTTCTCAGAGATGAAAGGTATCCTGGGGGATATCAGTGTGATAAAAATCCCGTTGAAACCTAATACAAAGCCTGTGAAACAGTGTCCTTCTAGGTTGAACCCTAAGTATAAGGAAAAAGTTCGGCTGGAACTGGATAAGATGCTCACTGCAGGAATTATTGAACCTGTGGAAGAATCTGAGTGGGTCAGTCCTATGGTGGTGCAAGAGAAGAATACTAAAGGTGAGATCCAAATCTGTGTTGATCTAAGGAAGTTGAATGATGCTTGTTTACATGATCCCTTCCCCACCCCTTTTACGAACGAAGTGCTCGACAATGTCGAGGGTCAAGACGTGTAATCTTTTACTAACGGATTTTTAGGTTACCATTAGATTAGAATTGCTCCAAAGGATCGACATAAGACAACCTTTGCTACATAAATGGGGTTCTTTCAGTATACAGTTATGCCATTTGGGTTGAAGAATGCCCTTGCTATGTTTTCTAGAGTAGTCATCTCCGCATTTAAGGAATTTATACATAAATTCCTCGAAGTATATTTTGATGACTGGACTATATTTGGGCTAGTAAAAGATCATATAACTAGTTTAAGACTTATGTTGGATAAGTACAGACAGCACCAGACCTCCTTGAACTTGAAAAAGTACATCTTTTATGCACCATTTGGGATTTTACTGGGACACATTGTATGTAAGCAAGGATTGATGATGGATCCTACGAAGATAGCTATTATTGTGAACCTGCCACCTCTAAAGTTTGTTAAACAACTTCGCACTACACTTGGCCACACTGGCTATTACAGAAAATTCATCTGAAACCATGCCCAAATCACCACCCCGATGGAAAGGTAGCTGAAGAAAGATATTAAGTTCGAATGGACACCTAAGTGCCAAGAAAGCTTGGATGTGCTAAAAGGAAAAATGGTCACTGCCCCTATCTTAGTATTCCCTAACTGGAATAAGGAGTTGCATGTACATGTTGATGCATCCTCCATTGCTTTGGGTACTATCTTGGCTCAATCTGGTGAAGGTAATATCGATCACCCTATTGCTTTTGCAAGTAGAAAATTGTCCATAGCAGAGAAAAATTATACTATGAGAGAACGCGAAGGTCTTGCTATGGTGTATGCACTACATAAGTTTCGACATTATTTCCTAGGATCTCACTTTAAGATGTTCACTGACCACTTTGCTTTGAAGTATTTCGTTAACAAGCCTGTACTAGGTGGAAGGATATGTAGCTGGCTAATTCTATTTCAGGAATATGATTTTGAGATCATAGTTAAGCCTGGAAGACTTAACCTTGGACCTGGCCACTTGTCGAGGCTCGAGTCAGGAGAAGAACCTACTAGTTTGGACGAAAGTCTTCCTGATGCCGAGTTGTTTGCTATCTAGATAATTGATGAGTACTTTCAGGATATTGTTCAGTATTTGCCTACAGGTTTTCCACCCGCTGAGATGACTATGCAGCAGAAGAAGGAGTTGGTGGTTCACGCAACGGACTTCACCTTAATAGTAGGAAAGCTGTATAAAATGGGACCAGATGAAATACTACGCAGATGTGTCTTGGAGCATGAAAAGCCACTAATTTTGGCAGAGGCACACTCTGGCCCTGCAGGAGGTCATTATGCAGGAAAATCCACAGCACAGAAAATTTTGACAGCCGGATTGTGGTGGCCTACAATTCACAAGGATGCAAGAGAATATTTCCACAGCTGTGACATCTATCAAAGAATAGGCAAACCATCTAGGAGGGATGAGATGTCTCTAGTCCCGTAGGTAACTTTACAAGCATTTGACAAATGGGGAATTGATTTTGTTGGCCCTATCAATCCCCCTGTGAAGAAGTCAGGGGAATGATAAATTATTACAGTGATTGATTACCTTACCCTCTGGGCTGAAGCTCAACCAGTCAAGACTTGTAGTGCTGCTGTAGCTGCAAAGTTCATCTTCGACAACATCTTGTCCAGATTTGGGTGTCCTAGAATTCTTATGAGTGATCAAGGATCACATTTTTTAAACAAGACTATTGAAGTATTGACTGAAGAATTCCAGAATTATCATCAGAAGAGTACTTCCTATCATCCACAAGCAAATGGAACTGTCGAAGCTTTTAACAAGATCCTTGAACATGCTCTGACGAAGGTTTGAAATGTTAACAGAAATGACTGGGATCTTAGAATTCCAGCAGTCCTTTGGGCATATAGAACTACCTGCAAGAAATTGATAGGCCATACACCTTTTAGGTTGGTTTATGGGAAAGAAGCAGTCATGCCCATGGAGTACATTGTTCCTAGCCTCAGAATATCCACTATTACAAAGATGGATGACCCAGTTATAGTGACAGCAAGGCTGACGAAAATACTAGAACTAGAAGAGGACAGATTTATTGGAGGGTTCCAACAACAAGTGCAGAAGGCCCGAGAAAAAGCATGGCATGATAGACACATCAAGAAGAAGCAGTTTCAGCAGGGCGATCTTGTGCTCTTATACGACAGCAAATTCATGAAATTCCCAGGTAAGTTCAAGACACATTGGAAAGGACCGTACATAGTACAGAAAGTTACTGATGGTGGCATAGTTCAGCTAGCTAAGTTGAATGGAGAAACTTTACCTTCGATGGTAAATGGAAGTCGTCTAAAGAAGTATAGGGACAGGCCGGGACCTCCTAATCAGAAGTAGCCCCTAGAAGGAAAGTCTTACTCCCAAGAACAGTTGAAACTTGGGTACCGCATAGGGTAGTAAGTATTAAGGGTTAATATTGTGTCGTAGTTGCGGGTAGTTGTTATGTCGAAGGTCCAAGGTGTGTCGCAGCCTAAAATGTGATGGATGGGACAAAATGGATTTGGCAGCACCGACATGAGAACTACTCTCCATACCTGTAATAATGAGATTTTGGAGGAAAATTTGGTGCCGTGTGGACAAGATTTCCGGCATTCCATCAGATTTGGTGTCATTAATGCACCATGATGACAGATTCTGTTATGGGATTCTATAAAACACTGCATCGGCCTGTGACTCTTGCATTAAGCACTTCTTTGAGTTGTTCAGTTGGAACCATGTCAAACAATTGTGAAGTCCAGAAGTTAGTACGAGAGTTCAAAGAGAGAGGGTTGCAGAACCTTCTGAGCAATTCACCAGTACAGTCGTATCCGACTAAGGTACAAAGGAAGGAAGAATTTTTCTCTAAACCGGATCAAGGCAGGAAGAAGTTTTCTCTAAACCGGATGAAGGCAGGAAGAAGTTCACTCTAACGTGGAGCGACAAAAGGCACAAGGCCTCATATCAATACTTTGGAGAATCCCACCATGTATCCTTCGGGTTTGATAGAACCAAGGTGGTTGTTTGCCTTATGCAGCTTGACATGAAATTCTGGGGACCCTTAGTTGTGGATGGTCAAGTGTTCAGTAAACAGAGTGAAGAGTGGGGTTGCAGATGGATCCAGAAGACCTTCATTGACATAAATAGCACAACGGAAGGAAGCGAGCAGCCGACAGCAATAGGGGGGGCGTCTGCAAGCAGTGCACTATGTCTTCGTCGACAACGTCTATCACCAGCCCAGTGGATGAGTGTCCTAGGATGAGACACTGGTGAGTCTTAGGGGCCTATTGGGACTCCAGTGTTAACGAACCTAGTGTTTGGTAACTCCGCGATTCTGGTGAAAGCTTGTAATCGGAGTTACAGCTCAAAATAGTCTTAGGGACGTTGAGGTTGAGTTAAAGACTTCTGTTGTAATAAACCCATGGTTTAAGTCCAGGGTTTAGGGTTTGGGATACCCATGGTTTTGTAATAGTGCGCTGTATAAATATGCACTTGTGTAAAGAAGTGAGGTTAGGTTTTTGAATGTAAGAAAGTTAAGGCGAAGCTAAGGCTATTTTGTAAGAGAAGGATAAGTCCCAGCTGAGTGCGTGGATGAGCTCTGCAGCTGTGTGTGCAAAGGGTTTGTAAGTGATTAAGGAAATCTGCAGCTGTGTGCGTGGCTTTGAGGACTGAAGAGATCTGTAGCTGAGTGCACAAATCAGAATTGTGATTTTGTAGAAAAGTTGAATAAAACGTAGTTCTGTGGACGTAACCCCTACACTGGGGGTGAACCACGTTATATCTGGTGTTGTGGTTCTTGTGTGATTTTTGTTATGTTCTTTTATGCATTGCTAAGTATAGATATATCTGATAAGTAAGATTGCTGCTTAATAAATAGCTTCGCTGTGAATTCCCAGTAAGGGTTAATCAAGTCACAGTGTTACTTAACTGCGAATATATATATATGTATGTGAATGTTTAAGCACTGTGTTAATTGATTATAAAGAATTGATAAAAGATAAAGGTACAGTAATCTCCCTCTTCTTCTTGCAGAAACCTGATTCTGCAGCATCCCATAGCTGTTTCGGGTGAGACTGCAACCTCCTTGCAGGTTGTTGCCGAAAGGGCCAACAATGTGGGTCTTTTGTTGGTGCAAAGTTAAAGGTATAAAACCTAGGTCTGCCCTATAGCCCAACATTTCCTGTTAGATTTTTATCATTCAAGATAGAATTATGATCTTAGGATCTTATCTGAGAGAATAACATGCACAACAATAAAACACAAGAGGCAATGAACACAAATATTTTCCTTGGGGAAACCATAAAGGACAAAACCTCGCAACTTCCTCAGAGATAGAATCAACACCAAAAACAAAACCCCAAAAATAGTAAGATGATCTCCTGACAGCAATAGTCTCTCTCTCTCTTCTACCTGCAACTTCTTTGCTCACTCACTGGATATAGTTCACCACTCGATCTGGATCATCAATGGGTTATCATCATTGGTGCTATCTCTTTATTCTTTTCATCATAGGAAGTTCTATAGATCCAACCCTTTTTCATGTTGGTTGTAGGCCTAGCCTCCATGTAGGTCTTCTTCAGTGCTTATATCTGACCCTACGTCAGAATGACCCACCAAACACTTACATCTGACCTCATCTCGTCAGACAGCCATGCCCAACACCCACATCTAACCATGAGATCAACACATCCACCGTCATGTTAGAATGGCCCAGCCCTTACATTTTGCCATGGGAGGGCCTAACCTACCCCATGTTAGAATGGATCTCAGTCATAGACTGAGGGTTCCTGGTAACTGACTAGGTGCCTCCATTCTCCTAGAAAATGGCATCATCCCTTACATCTAACCATGGGAGGGCCTAGCTTACCCCCATGTCATAATGGCCCAGCCCTTACATCTGACCATGGAAGGAACCAATCCCCTCACCATGTCAGAATGGCTCTCAATCCCAGACTGAGGGTTCCTGGTAACTGACCAGGTTCCTCCATTCAAAGAATGGAAATGAACAATTATATCTGATCATGTAAGAACCAATCCTACAGTCACATTAGAATGGCTCAACACTCATGTTTGACATGGAAGGAACCAATCCTCTCACCATGACAAAAAGGCTCACCCCTTACATCTAACCATGGAAGGAACCAATCCTCTCACCATGACAAGAAGGCTCACCCCTTACATCGAACCATGGAAGGAACCAATCCTCTCACCATGTCATAATGGATCATGGATTCGTCACGTCCCCTTGGAGGGAACCTCGATCTAGAGAACACCAAGATTCTCCCTAAAGTACACAAAATTCACTTTGGCCAATGGCTTCATCAACACATCAGATATATGTTCGTCCATCGCAATATATTGGAGCTTCACTACTCCTCTCTACACCATATCCTTGATATAGTGATACTTGATCTTGATATGCTTCGACTTGTCATGGAACACCGGGTTCTCTAAAAACTTCACACCACTCTGGTTGTCGCAATATATACAAGTAGCATCTAACTAGATATCACATAAATCAGACAGTAGCTTCCTTAGGCATACTACCTCACAACTAGTTGAACAAGTTGTGACATACTCTGCTTCAGCTGTACTTAGTGCTACACAAGATTGCTTCCTGCTAAACCAAGAGATCACACCTGATCCCATACTGAAGCAACACCCTGAAGTACTCTTCCTATCGATGGGACTTCCTTCCCAATCCAAATCAGCATAACCCTCTAGGTTAATCTTCTGATTCGCCTCATACTTGAGCCCATAATCAACTGTACCCCTTAGGTACCTCAAAATATGCTATACAGTAATCAAGTGAACATGTCTTGGATCCGTCAGGAATTGGCTCAAGGTGTTCATAGAAAATCAAATATCTGGTCTTGTGTTCATCAGGTACATCAAGGACCCAATCATCTGATGATACATCGTAGGATAAACTACTTCTGATGAAGCATCACTCAATATATTAAGGTTTTATTCCATAGGTGTGATCACGGGCTTGCAACCCATCATACCGAACCTCTTCAGGATATCTACTACATAGTTCCCTTGTCCCAGGGAAATTCTGCCACACCTCCATGCCTAGAAAGTAGTGCATCATATCCAAGTCCTTCATCTTGAACTCAGTAGCAAGCCTCCTTCTTCCAACTTCTGTTAGGAACAAGTCATCGAAATATAGTAGGACCATCATTGGTCTTCCACCTTCAACCTTTAGGAAAAGGTTGGAATATTTTTTACTCTTAGTAAAGCCTAGAGTCATCAATAAGCTATCCATCCTGTCATACCATGTCGAAACTTTGGATCTTCTATAGTCACTCCCTCTAAAGAGAAGCATCATACTCCCTCTATCTTTCGTACTCTGTGCTTGAAACATTATGTACCGGAGTGACAAGTAGCTTCCTATGCTACTAATATTCTATGTATCCATCTAGGGTCAGTGGATACCAAGATCCTGTATCTTGAAAATTTTCTTCTTGCACCCATCTGTGATCTTGTCATCCTCTATACGCTTTCATCTTCAACCTTGTAGAAAAGTTAATATCTTCATCATGATCATCATGTATGTGTTATCCCATGGGTGTCTTCTGAGCTCATACATGGCCTTCTTTCATTTGCACACATGATTCTTCCTGTCATGTGTCTCAACTCCCACTAGATGCAAATGTCTCTTCATAGTCTATGCCTTGTTTTCATGAGAAGCCTCGTGCTACGAATATTTCCTTGTATCCCACGATGTTTCCATCTACTGCATGATGGAACTACGAACTTTCCTTCATATATCGATACTACATCCTAAACATCATTCTTCTTGAACTGATTTTCCATTTTATTTTTTGGTTACTTATTCATAGCTGGAAGGTTTTGCCTCAATGATGTTGCTGCATTCATCATATTATTCTTCATCTTGAACTATCGTCACTTGTTCTGCGAAATAAGTCTCATCCTTATTTGCTTGTTGGCGATTGTGTATGCGATCTTTCCTACAAGTCAAATGCATTTGTATTGTTAGAGACATTTCATAAGGAATATTCATAATGAAAAATTCTTATGCATAAATATATGATCATGCAACTATTTTATCCAATACAACATTCATCCATATCTCACAGAAACTTTTCGAGATGCCTTCCATCTCTACCAGGACAACATTGAGATTGTGCACTAATCCAATATGTCAGGAAAGAGGTTTCATTCTAGATAAGTAGCAATGGATATTTTCTATAGCACCATGAGCTACTTACCCATCACATGCATATTAGTAGTATACTGTTATTAATGCAAACATTCTATCATGCATAATACATCAACTGAATATAAACAAATGCATAGAAAAATAATATCATGAAATGACAATTGAATATTTATATTTAGTTTTTTCATGGGTAGACTCTTCCTTGAGCCTTCAGCTTCATCATCTTCATCATTCATAATAGCATCGTTTCTTATCCAAATGCTAAGATGGATAAGAGGTTCTTCAAACGTTGAGTTCTTCATATTCCTTATTGCTTGAGGGATCCTCTTTGGATGGTGAGAGCTTGATCTTCAGTTGCTCCCATATTCTTTTCTCTTATTATGAGTCGAGCTTCTTCTTGTGTGTGCTCTTCCCAGAGTCTGCTAAAAGTAATCACTTCCTTCTAGAACACATTCCTCGAATGAATGAATCCCATGATCTTGGGAGGCCATTCAAGGTGGCTATCACCACTTCTACATTCTCCATGTCTTCTTCTACTGCTACAAGTTATTGTTTGATTTGAGAGACCCTCGTAAATTATGACTGTATGGTCTCTGCATTCTGGATCTTCACATTCTTCAATTGTTTTCTCAAAGTCATATTCCAATTTATGTCCTTCCATTCAAATATCTTGGTCAAGGAATCAAACATCTCTTTCGATGTCTTTAGAGAAGACACTTGTGGTATAAGGTGATCCTCTATTGAATCAGTAATGATATTATTGGCCTTTACCAAGTTCTTCTTGAGTAAGGCTTTAGCCTCATCTCCCTCTAAAAGTGGAACCTCTCTACTTATGTAGGTGTCCAATTTATTTGCTTCAATAACTAATGAGATCCTATACTTCCATGCTTGGAATTTGTCAACTTCAACAAGATTATCATCAAGCTAATGTGATAGATCACTTTGAAATGAGAACCTCAAATGAAAATATCAAAAGATTAGATCTTACCGATTTGAGGTGTCCGTTCTGGTTCCAGAGCTGGCTGATCTAGGGTTTGTTAGAGAAACCCTAATTTTCAAAAATTAGAATATTTCAGATCTGATTGGATAGAAATATAGATCTCTTCAAGGTGAGCTGTCAAATGTACTCCTTTTCTAAAAACAGTGGAGGGAAGCTCCTGGAACAGGAAGCCCTGGTTTTCCAATTTCTTCTATGGAAATTCTTGATACTATTTCTGTGGTATATCCAAACTTATGGATCCTCTATGTCTGAAAAATTAGCACTGAGGTATCCTCTCTTGTGCCTGTTCAACCAACATAGGTTTCATCAGAATTCATTTCACCAATTGGTACTTATGAACGTTTTCCCAAGGTGAGATGTTTTAGGACTGCTCAACATATCGAAGTTGTATGGATTTCCATGTGTCAGTGTTTTATCTTGTGGGTCTGAAAGTTGGAAAAAATACCATACATTTTGTTCCCCTTCTGGAACATCTTCAAAAATTTCAGTTGGACCTTCCTAGCCCAAGATATAGCAATTCTCCCCAGGTGTCCTGTTTGGGGATGAATCCTAGAAGAGGTTGGAACCCTAACTTGGAGGGATCATATATCCTAGAATATAGTGAATATGAGGCTGAAATTTTGAAACAGTGTAAATCAGGATTTTATATTCGGCCTGTGAGAGTTTTAGAGATGGATCCTTCTCCAATCTAGAGATATAGTGAATGTACCAAAACATATCAGTTTTAGTATATTAGGGTTTTTCTGGCTCGGGGTCAAACTAGGGTTTGACTTTCTCGAAGTTTCACCCAACCAAAAATATCGAATTAGGTCTCTAAATTTTGATTTTTATGAGGAGAAAAATCCTATGCCAAGATCACTCAAAAATTACTCTTCTGTAAGAAGCCCTAATTTCTCGCACCAAAAATTGAAAATGTCTAGAATCAAATTTCGCTTTGACTGAAAGATGCACCCTTCAATGGAGAGTCAACCTAGCATACTTTTTCTGATGGATTGTGGAGAGAGACCCAAAAAGTAAGAAGCCATAGCTTCTATAGCTGCACAATGTTTTCTTCTCAAGTTAGCTCTGTTACAAGGTTAGATTTTATCATTCAAGCTAGAATTATGATCTTAGGATCTTATCGAAGAGAATAACAAGCACATCAATAAAACACAAGAGACAATGAACACAAATATTTTCCTCAGGGAAACCATAAGGGAGAAAACCCCATAACTTCCTCAGAGATAGAATCAACACCAAAAAAAAAAACCCAAAAACAGTAAGATGATCTCCAGACAGTGGTAGTCTCTCTCTCTCTTGTCCCAACAACTTATTCTCTCACTCATGCGCCCTAGTGAGTGAGTGTGTGTGTAATAAATAGAGAGGCTCACACTCTATTTATAATATTTCTTTCACTTAATTTCCACTTTAACATGTTGCCCTGTTGACGGGCCGAAAATGGCATAATCATCAACCGAGAGACAACCCGATCCGAAAGTTTTCAAAGATGCTCTCAGTTGTTAGGTAGCTGCCTCTGACGGGATTAAGGCCCCGTTACCTTCCCTAAATTACTCCCAGCTACAGGAGAAGAATCAAAACTAAATCTATAGTAAGCCTATGAATATGCAAAGCAAACCGTTAAAGATAATTTCTGAATTAGTTTGATATATTACACACCTAATAACTGGAATTAACCTAATTAAACAATTAATCTATAAATACAAGAATAAATAATTAGGGGAATATTAATAGATTCAATTAATTTACATAAGTTATACTATGAACACATGTACATTAATAACAAAATTGAAAGATAACTCATCAAAATATAAATGTAACAATATGATTTAATAGGTTTTCTGTAAAATACACAAAGAAAAACTACCATTAACCTATCCTAAATGTCCTATCCTGATCAGGAGCATGATAGTAGTAAACCTAGAATCAACCTGCAAATAATGCTACAGTGAAGAGAATCCTGAAGATATTCAAAAGAAATTCAGAAATTTAAATAAAATAACACAGTGAGCAAATATATCACATACATCATGATGATAACATCAAATCTACTACGTGACATATATTAGCAAGTTAAAACCAGCATAAGTCGACAATTAAACATGATGTATTTGCATAATTATTTAAAGAAATAATGACAAAACATAAAGACCGCAGAAAGAAGTAACAAGGTCAAACAATATCATAAATACATCCCCATAGTATAAAAAACTACAAACATATTTATAAATATCACCATTCAAAAAAGTGTTGTAACTGCTGACAAGAAATTGTCTTAAGTCACAGAAAATGATTAAAGTGATCTTGTCTGGCTCCTTTTCCCAACTATCGACCCCCTCTCCCATAATACATGTCTCCTTTAAATACATTTAATCTCACATGGAGATAGTTCTATAAAACTGGAAACTACAAAATCGAAATCTTAACCAATTTCATTAAAAATGACAAATGCAATTGTCATTTTTCTATATGTGTCATAATGTCTCGAAATTGGAAAGATTCGATTTATAGCACAAAATCACAAAATGATAAAGACACTATCGATTTAGTGACACCTGGAAAATAACAAAGCCAATCGATTTGTTAACGATTCCCCAGGAATCATCCTCAAAATAAGCGATCCAAGAAAAACGCATCAACCATATAACCTGCAGCACTACACAATAAAGAGAAATAATTAACACATACGCAAGAGAAAAATAAAATAAACTACATAATCCATCAATCAAATCCAACCAATACCTGTAACAAAATAACTTGATTATCACTTGATTATAAACTTCAAACCTGAAATCTTCTTAAACATATATACAATAGTGAGTATGCCCAAAATATTATAATTTAACAGGAGCATTAAACACCTGTATATTCACACCATTCGTCGGATTCTGTGAATGACCTTTGAATTGCATCAAATTAATCTGAGCATTTAGCTCACGCACTTTTTCCTCACTCTTATGATTCACGTTTTACAGCTTCAGGACTCTCCAAATCAACCTGTTCTTATGCTTCTTTAGACGCAGCAAACACTTATCATCGGAATCAGATTTCTCTTTCATCCTTATATTCTCAGTTTTCATAGGATCACGATGTGCTACCATTTCTGTTACTTCTTCCTCCATCCTATGTATTTTATCTAGCAAACAATTTACAAATAACGGGTGAATCATTTCACCAATTCGATAGGAACCTGGTAAATTTGCTTCTACAGACTTGCCCTTTTTTGGAGGATCGATAACAGGGTCAACTTGGGGATTTGTATCAGACACATGAGGACTATTATCTGTATGGTTTACGATAGGCTCATGATCAATGTCAAGGCCATCATTAGGTGAGACAGGATTCTCTTCTTCGTCATCTAGCACAACTGTTTCAATGTCTTTGTTATTGCTCATGGAAGACTTAACAGCACTAACCTTGGCTAACGTACTCCTCGTAAACCTACCAGTAACCTTAACATTTGACCTTTTTCCCTTTTGTTTGTAGGTATTGTCATTATCTTTCAGCTTCATAGGATATAGGTTTAAAGACTTCCTCATATGCTTGGGAGGCATAGGAGTACCAGGACTACACACAGGAGTGGGAACAATATCATCGCGGATGATGGAGCTTACACCATCTTCAGGGTTTGACATAGGATCATGCACAGGTGAATCCAGAGCTTCACAAGGCTGTTGATTCCTAACACATTCTTCAGGGTTATCGAACTGACAATGGTAGAATACCAAGAAGCCATTCTATTCAAGAAAATCATCCCATGACCGGTTTTGTTTAGACAACTCTCTTTCTACCAATATATTAACCAGGCCATGATGAAATAGACTATGACCGATGTTCTTCGGCCCCTTATTAATGGACAAAGACATCTTGGTCAAACTCTGAATGAAATAATAGGGCAAATTAATAGGAAAGCTGAGAAAAACAACCATCAACCTGAGGTGATAGACATAAGCAGAGGATAGACGACCCTCACAGGTCACATACCTGTGAATAACATCTAGAACCGGTCGCCATTCTTTCTTGAAATATCTCCACGATGCACCGACTCTAAAGGACAAATCCTAGCCAGGGTCCTTCAACATCTGTCTCCATTCATTTACCTTCATCTGCTTATACTTAAACCAATGTTCACCTATCAATGGAAAACCCGTAGCCAGAGGAGCCGAATGCTCGTCAACTCTGAATTGGAGGTTGGCCACCTTAACCCTAGCATCTGCCAGCGACATAGAAAATAACCTATTCACCTCAGGGTTTGAGTCTGTAAACTTGCGAATGAATGGCAACCATCTGACTGTTTCAACCTTAGCTAAGAGCTCAGGGTTTCCATCAAGGAGTTTTGTGTCACTGGGTTCAACCCTAACCACCGGAGCCATAGCTGCGAGCACAAATGCACAAAGTCACACACAGAAGAGATACCACAAATCAAAACATGACAGTAAACTAGAGAGCGAGAACTCAGGATGCAAACCAAGCAGAAAACACAAGCAATGAAACCCAATGCTCTCATAAACCAAATGCGCCATGAGCAAACCCAGACAAGACCCCTGTAAACTTGGCATGGGGAAGGGAGAATGATCATGCAAAGCAGCAATCAAGTAATAGAAAGTGACAGTGAAGACTCCATATTAAACTCCCTTTGCCATAATTTATCCGGTCTAATCAATATAAAACCACTCCTCGCATCATATACAGGTGTTCAATGAGCAAAGAGCCACGATGCTGAGCATGTACTTGCAATTGAATGTTATTTACAGAGTTATGTATGAGTGTAATGATACCATATCAACCCTCGATCCAACAAATCGGATGTGGAGATAATGACATAGATCAAACCAACCATAAGGGTTGAGCTTATGTCAGTCTTACCCTATGATAATTTCAATCTTCGAAGGTTGTGAGCATACGAAATGACATAAACCATCAAACCAACCCCAAACTTCACATGCAAGAATATAAATTACGATATGGAGCATATTATAAATATCGAGATCAAATAATAAGGTTGGATTGTACATAATTCGAAGATTAAACAACAAGCCTTGGAGATAAAATTTGCATGAACTTTTGATAAGGTACCAAACAATACCATAATCGACCTTCCAATTTCACAACCTTATTAAAACCACACATAAAATGAAAATAAAAATATCAAGTTATAAGTGTTCTAATAAGGCTTATGGTCAGGTTATAGTAAAAGATATGGAAATCAAAATTCTCACACCCTAATCTAAAAGGTAGGCCAATTCAAAATAATGATTTCAATGTAGTGATTTATGTCAACTAACCATAGTTCACAAAGGTTGTAAAAAATATGGAATTTCATCATTTCAGTAGCTCACAGAATGTGATTGTTTCAGTAGCTTCCAATTCCTTAGATTTGAAATAAGAAATTCAAACATTTCATCAAACAAAATTTTATTTTGTTTGATGAAATTTGTTTTTTTTTAAGGCTGTTGGGTAAGAGCACAACAGATGGCGACTGACTGGGTGGAACAGTTATCTCTGATTTCTTGACCTGGAACCATGCAATCAAAACATTAGATCCCTCTTGTATACCATTATACAAAAATTAATATTCTAATATCTTAAACAGATTCAGGAATTTCATGTTTCTAAAAACTTACCAGAAATTTATAGTTCAGATTATTTATTTGATAAAGATCAGGACTCTTCCAAAAATCAGTCCAAATGAAGTAAGACAGTAAATGACATAATTTTAAAGAATAAAATCTCAATACCACAAGCATGGACCTGCTGCCAGCAGGCGTCCATAGCCTCGACAGGGTTGCTTCTAAGCCCAAAGAATGCCAGTATTCCATCTGCCAGTTATAGATATACAATTCTAGTTAGGTTGAACCGTTACGATCATTTTTTCCCCTTTTTTTATTTTTATTTTTTTATTTTATTTCTAAAGGCCATGGTTCTAGTTTGGTAACCAGGTAGTAATCATGTCAATCACCAATCTTCATTACAGTAAATAAACCGGCTCGTAATGAGACCTTTTATCCATTGGTGTTTGGTCCAAGGGCCACTGTCCAAGCTTGGTGACCCAAAACGACAATGTTACTGAATGCAAACCTATGATCCTGAATTAAATGGATCGTTATGAGACCCTCTGTCCTTCAGATTATTTTAAGAAATATTCAAATCCAACCATGTCCAGATTGTAGTTATATTTAATCTCCAATGAGATTGTCTTAGCAGATGGGGAGGAAAATCTAATTCTCTTCACAAGAGGGAGTGGCGTAAAAGACTTAAATAGATAACCTTGAAAAACACTGCCTTCCTCCTTTTGGAAAAATCTTTGCAGAGACCCATCTTATTAATTTACATTAACATAATTTAAGAATTTCTGGTAAAGTCTAGAAAGATGAAAAACTGTTCACTATTCAAAACATAAAACAGCATGACAAATTTCAAGATAATAAGATTATGATGCATGATTCATAGATCAATTACAGGATTTGATGAAAATTCATCAGCTTGAATTTTAACAAATTGATCATTCTCAAACATTATGCAAATACAATAACAAATAGATATGAGAAGGGAATCAAAACAAATAAAATAAACATGCCAAAAGAAAATTCCACAAACTGAGAAAACCACACAAGGTATATACAGGATAATCCCTTAATGGGGATCAGCAAAAATATTTTTTTATAAGATGACCATTTACTGGAAGCTTCTCGATGTCTCCCTCCAGCGTTTGCAACCTAAATGTGCTAGGACCAAGTTTTTCTACAATGATAAACGGTCCCAGCCATAGGTATTGGAACTTAGTATGTTTTCCTCTGTCTTCGTGCTCCTTGTCCCATTTCAGAACTAGTTCACCTACTTCCAGATTCCTAGTGGCTGATTTTCTGTGATCGAACCAGCATTTCACTGTCTTCTGATGTTGGTCAAAATTCTTTCTGTCTAACTCTCGTTCTTCTTCCAGCTTAAGCAAGGTATTAATTCTATGTTCCATAGCAGAACATGTTGTTTCTTGTACTGACTGGGAAAGCTGTAGAGAGGGTAAAAATAGATGAGCAGGTAGGATAGATTCTTTACCATATACCAAGAAAAAGGGAGAGTTACCTATGGCAGCCTTGGGAGTCACCCTGTCAGCCCACAAGTCATTTGATAAAGCGTTGTGCCAATTTCTATGATGATTAACCACTGTGCATTTCAGAATTTTGATTAAATTTTTATTGGAAGATTCAACTAATCTGTTACCTTGAGGATAATAATTAGCTGAATACTTTAATTTTATGCCCTTTTCCAATGCATATTCTGTTAATTTTACATAATAAAAATAGGTTGCATTGTCAAAAATCAAAGATTCTGGAACACCAAACCTAGTGACAATAAGAAAATCAAGGAAGGATATCACCTGTTCTGAGTTAACCACTCGTAAAGGGACGGCTTCAACCCATCTAGTGAAATAATCGGTGGCTATTAGAACGTATTTGTGCTGTTGTGAGGAAGTTGGTGTAATTGGACCAACAATGTCCAAGCCCCATTGTTGAAATGGAACTTCAAAAATAACAGGTTGGAGAGGTAATGCTGCTTTCTTAAGTCTTCCGCCTACCCTTTGACACTCCTGACATTTCCTAGCAAAGGCATATGCATCCTTAAACAAAGTAGGCTAGTAATATCCAGCTTTAAGTACCTTATGTGCAGTGGTTTCCCCACCAAAGTGTCCCCCAGCTGGCCCTGCATGTAATTGAGGCAGCACACTATCAGCTTCATCCCTTTCTAAGCAACGAAGGAGGACCCCTTTGAAATTATTTTTGAACAGAATGTTGTCGATCAACTGATAAGGTGCAGATCTTAATCTCAAAGCCCTTTTGCTATGGGACTCTAAATGTTTAGAAGCATTTCCATGCAACAAAAAAAATTTACTGTCATGATACCAGGAATCAGAGGGGGCTGATATTGGCAAAACTTCCCTTTCGAACAGAAAATGTTCATCAACGAAATGTAGATCAGATTCAGAGACATCTGAAGATCTGATTGCCAACTTGCAAAGTCCCTATCCTTTGACAATCTTTAAAGGCTTGATTTCCAGGTCATACTCCTGAAGTGCTGTAACGCAATGAGTTCTCTTTTCACCTAGGTCCTTTTGTACCAAAAGATTTATGACTGTAGAATATGGCACAATAAACTTGGTATGAGACTTCAGCAGATAAGGCCCAAAATGCTTTACTGACTTAAAAATGGTGAACTCCTGTTTGTCTACTTCTGGATAATTGACCTCTGCACCATTCAAACCGGAACTCGTAAAAGAAATGGAAGCTTCATTGTTTTCTTGATTTTTCTGTGTTAAAACAGCAGCATATGAAGATTCAGAAGCAAAAGTGTACAAAATAAATGGTTTAGAGAAATCAGGGCTTATTAAGGTAGGGGCTTTAGCAATAACTTTTAATATGTCATGAAAGGATTGTTTTTCTAGAGCAGACCATTTAAAATCAGCATCTTTATTAATCATTTTCTGAAGTGGTCAGACAATTTCAGTAAAACGAGGAATAAACCTGGAAACAAAATTTATCTTCCCTAGAAAATATTGCATAGTTTTCTTTGAATGAGGCATAGAAATCTGTGCTATAGCCTGGGTACATTCAGGGTCAATATTGATACCTTGTTTTGAAACTACAAAGCCCAATAACTTACCTTTTGTAACCGTAAAGATGGATTTCTTGGGGTTCAGGGAGATCCCATACTTCCTGCAACGTTCAAAAACCCTCCTAAGATGTGTTGGGTGATCAACTCTATTTTTTGAAAATACAGTTATATCGTCAAGGTAAATGAAGACAAATTGGCCGATTAAGCCTCTGAACGCAATATCCATTTCCCTTTGAAACGTTTCTCCGACATTAATTAAGCCAAACGACATTTTCCTGTAGGCATAAGTTCCCCAAGGGGTTCTAAAGGTTGTTTTCAACTGATCTGCTTTGGCTACTAGCACTTGGTTGTATCCTAAAAAGCCATCTAAAAGTGAGAACATTTCAGATCCAGAGACCTGTTGTAATATCTTTTCCATAGGCAGAACGGGATAATTATCTTTTTTTTTAAACCTTATTTAGATTCCGGAAATCAACACACAACCTAATATCACCATTTTTCTTTCTAACGGGGACGATATTTTCCACTCACTGGGTATGCCGTACAGGAAAAATTATTCCGGCAACAAGCAGTTTGTTAAGCTCTTTCTTAACAGCTGGTTCTAAGCTAGGGTGCATTTTTCTCAATTTCTACTGGAATGGTTTAGCCTGTTGTTTCGTGGGGATGACATGTTGCATTATGTTTGGATCAAATGTCTTGATATCGTCATATGTCCAAGAAAAAATGTCCTTAAACTCATTAAAGTGTCATATGAATGCTATTTTTTCTTGGGGAGTACATGTACTGCCCATATTTACACATTGAGGACTGTGTTCGGTGCCTAAATTTATGACTTCAGATTGCATAGTAGAGCTGTTGGTTTTACAATTCCTTATAACTTTAAATTTGTCCTTCAAATCATAAAATTTTTCAATTTTAATAACAGATCTAGGAAGAGTACTGACTTGATCAAGAGACTCTTCAATTGAACAAGGTTTATGAATTACCGCAAAGTTGTACAGATCTTCATCATGAGTCATTTCATTGATGACTGCATCTTTGAAAGTGTCCTTCATGGTCAAAAATTCGATCAACTGCTCATCATGGTCAAAAACCCTCCAGTTGACAACATTATCAGGTATGGAAGGTCTGAAAAGCAGTTCAACAGAAAAAGAATCAGCAAGCATCCCTTCAGATGGAATTAACCTTGAAGCAACATTTGCTAGGAGATCTGCTTCCTGATTCAAATAACGAGGGATAGAATTTATGTTAAAAGCTTCAAATGATAATAATAAATTCCACACCTCTGTCTGATAATTTCTTAGATGTCCAGCAATGCAATGTATAGTGTTACGTACCTGTCTAACGATAATTTTAAAATCTCCTAACACTACCAAAGCTTTAGCTCCTAGATCAATTGCCTTTTTCAGCCCTTGAATAAGGGCTTCATATTCAGCAATATTATTGGTGCATTCAAATTCCAACCTGAAAGCAATGAAGTACCTCTTTCCTTGAGGATATATTAACAGGAAACCGGCCCCAGCTCCTTCCTTTGACTTAGACCCGTCAAAGTATAGAGACCAAAGGCCATCATTCAGGTCTAAATGTGCAGGGTTTTGAATTGGAATTTCGTCTGATACTTGTGTGAAATCAAAAACTTTGGACTACTGTTCTGGATCTTGGATTGATGATGTTTTAGCCTCAAGGTTTCCAAAAAAAGGAATCAACCATGTAATTTCCAATTATAGTATCAGTGAATAACACTGGCTCGTTTGAGTCATCTAGTTCGGTGACTGTGTGCTTCATATAATGCTCTCGATCAATTCTGATTTTGTTTGGGCGACCATTATGAGGTATCCATAAGTGTGACCAGTCCATTGCAAAATATCCCTTCAATTTTTCAGACCAATCTTTGCTGAGGAATAAGCCATATGTCTCAGGGATATTTGCAACAATTATGTCAATGATGAAATGAACTTGAGGATTTGAGGCTAGTCTTATCAACACTTCGTTCAACTTTCCTATTACCTTTACATTAGATCGGTCAAGTTGCACAATGCTCGTATCACATGGTACGGGGACTGCATTAAGTTTTTTACATACTGAATATGGCATGACATTCTTCGAAGCCCCTGAATCTATCATACAATTGTGTACTTTACGATTACAGATTTCAAATGTAAGCAGAAAAGGAGGGGTTGAGGAATCTGATTTCTTACCTATGGACGAGGCGTTGACTGAAGATTTTGTTGGGTTGTCTTTGGAGCTAGCAGAACTATTTTGAGTGGAGGAAGATTTTCCATTTTTACCTAAAGAAACCCCTTGCATCATCTTATCTCGAATCACAGGAAATTTGAGGAGTTCATAGATAGAAATGTTGGCTCTGATTTTCTTCAAATCCTCAACCAAGTCATACTCCAAATCAAGAGATTGTGTAGTCTTAGTATTCGAAGATTGGTTTTTTGTTTTGACAGTTGAACTGTCATCTGTAGACTTTGTGGAGGGTTCCCCTGAGGGTTGATCCTTCTTACTTCTAGTGTTATATTGATGCTGATTAACATTGACAACAGCAACATCCTCATCATCTGTTAATTCTGTGGTATCCCAGAAATGACTGATAATTTGAGGAGGCTATTCTTCAGTGTTACTATCTTTGCTTTGGGCATCCTCAGAATTCTATCCTAAAGATTGGGCTTCACTTTTAGCTGATGTTTCTAAGCCCGAGACCAACAATTTCAGGAAGCTATTAATTTCATTGACATTATTAGCTTCAGATGGTGGAATGTGTTTTGCAGCTACATTTTGGAATGGTCTTCTAAAAGGCTGTCTAGGTGGTTCTTTATTCGGAGTACTTTCAGAAGTACCTTTCTTCAAATCTATGATTCCATTGGATAGCTTCTTTATGACTCTTTGGAGACTATCCAAGTCTAGTGCATCTTGACCCTTTTTCTCAGGATTTGTGGTTTTGGAAGGACTTTCAACCTTTTTGTGAGAAGAAGATGCAGAATCAGTGTCTACCCCAGGGTTTGTCTTAATAGCAAACATGTCTTTCTCGACCTTAATGGCTTCATCAAAAGTTTCAGTGAGAGTGGGTTTGGCTGCTCTCCTGACAAACATGGCCATTGAAACGAGTAGGGATGAAGTATAAAATTCAATAGTGACATCTTCAACTGGCCTTGAGGTGGCAGGGATTCTATTTCTAAGGGTCAAGAACCACTGGTTAAAATATTTAACCGTCTCCTTAGCTTCCATGCGGATCCTAGACAATTCTAACACCAACACAGCTGGAGTCTTATCATCTCCAAACTTGTTCATGAAATCCAACTCGAATTCGTTCCAACTAGTAATAGAACCAACTGTAACTGAAAAATACCAAGTCGAGGCTTTTCCCTCAAATGTATAAGGGAAAAGTCGACAGACTACATCTTCATGTTCAACATTCAAAACTTGTTTAGCTCAGGATTGAACTTGGGCAACAATTTCTTAGGATGCTTTGGCAAAGGATGTTGATTCCCTGGCACAGCAACCGCATCCTAAGCTAACAATGACATATTGGCATTGGGGTTCGGGTTTAAACCTGCCATGTTCCTTGGTGATGGAGGTGGTGAAGGTGGTGTTTGAAAAATGTGAGGAGGTGAATGTGGCTGTGATGGTGGTGGACCAGCCCATCCTGTAGCTGGTGGTCCTGAAGAAGATGAGGGTTGATTGGTGCCTTTTAAAGGTTGTTGAAATTGATGGTCAGGGAAGACACCTAAAGGTTGATCCTGTTCTTCAGGTGCAGACTTAGTATGGTGAGTGTGCGGACGTCTAATATGTGGAAGAGGAATTTCGGTGGGTTAGATTCCAGTAAGATTTGAATAGGCTCTCGTTAAAATCCTGTGGGATTCATTAATGGCCTGTTCGAACTGATCAAGTTCTTCAAGTGGATGGGCGCTACTAGCATTGAACTGATGAATGAGATTTTGAATAGTATCGTTCAACGGAGTCTCATCTAATTGTGATGACTGGAATGTTTGTGGTTGAGATGATGACTGTATTTGAGGGGTGGAGGGCTGATTAATTTTGTTAATAGGATTGTTTTCATCAGCCATTTGCTTAAGCTGGCCCTCCTTCTAGCGCCATTGTTGACAGGCTGGAAATGGCACAATCGTCAAGCGAGAGACAACCCAATCTGAAAGTTTTCAAAGATGCTCTCATTCGTTAGGTAGCTGCCTCTGGTGGGATTAAGGCCCCGTTACCTTCCCTAAATTACTCCCAGCTACAGGAGAAGAATCAAAACTAAATCTATAGTAAGCCTATGAATATGCAAAACAAAATGTTAAAGATAATTTCTGAATTAGTTTGATATATTACACACCTAATAACTGGAATTAACCTAATTAAACAATTAATCTATAAATACAAGAATAAATAATTAGGGGAATATTAACAGATTCAATTAATTTACATAAGTTATACTATGAACACATGTACATTAATAACAAAATTGAAAGATAACTCATTAAAATATAAATGTAATGATCTGATTTAATAGGTTTTCTGTAAAATACACAAAGAAAAACTACCATTAACCTATCCTAAATGTCCTATCCTGATCAGGATCATGATAGTAGTAAACCTGGAATCAACCTGCAAATAATGCTATAGTGAAGAGAATCCTGAAGATATTCAAAATAAATTCATAAATTTAAATAAAGTAACACAGTGAGCAAATATATCACATACATCATGATGATAACATCAAATATACTATGTGACATATATCAGCAAGTTAAAACCAGCATAAGTCGACTGTTAAACATGATGTATTTGCATAATTCTTTAAAGAAATAATGACAAAACATAAAGACCACAGAAATAAGTAACAAGGTCAAACAATATCATAAATACATCCCCATAGTATAAAAAACTTCAAACATATTTATAAATATCACCATTAAAAAAAGTCTTGTAACTGTTGACAAGAAATTGTCTTAAGTCACAGAAAATGATTAAAGTGATCTTGTCTGGCTCCTTTTCCCAACTATCGACCCCCTCTCCCATAATACATGTCACCTTTAAATACATTTAATATCACATGGAGATAGTTCTATAAAACTGGAAACTACAAAATTGAAATCTTAACCAATTTCATTAAAAATGACAAATGCAATTGTCATTTTTCTATATGCATTATAATGTCTCGAAATTGGAAAGATTCGATTTATAGCACAAAATCACAAAATGATAAAGACACTATCGATTTAGTGACACCTGGAAAACAACAAAGCCAACCGATTTGTTCATGATTCCCCAGGAATCATCCTCAAAATAAGCGATCCAAGAAAAATGCATCAACCATATAACCTGCAGCACTACACAATAAAGAGATATAATTAACACATACACAAGAGAAAAATAAAATAAACTACATAATCCATCAATCAAATCCAACGAATACCTGTAACAAAATAACTTGATTATCACTTGATTATAAACTTCAAACCTGAAATCTTCTTAAACATATATACAATAGCGAGTATGCCCAAAATATTATAATTTAACAGGAGCATTAAACACCTGTATATTCACACCATTCACTAGATTCTGTGAATGACCTTTGAATTGCATCAAAGTAATCTGAGCATTCAGCTCATGCACTTTTTCCTCACTCTTATGATTCACGTTTTGTAGTTTCAGGACTCTCCGAATCAACCTATTCTTATGCTTCTTCAGACGCAGCAGACACTTATCATCAGAATCAGATTTCTCTTTCATCCTTATATTCTCGGTTTTCATAGCATCACGATGTGCTACCATTTCTGTTACTTCTTCCTCCATCCTATGTATTTTATCCAGCAAACAGTTTACAAATAACGGGTGAATCATTTCACCAATTCGATAGGAACCTGGTAAATTTGCTTCTACAGACTTGCCCTTTTTTGGAGGATCGACAACAGGGTCAACCTAGGGATTTGTATGAGACACATGAGGACTATTATCTATATGGTTTACGATAGGCTCATGATCAATGTCAAGGCCATCATTAGGCAAGACAATATTCTCTTCTTCGTCATCTAGCACAACTATTTCAATGTCTTTGTTATTGCTCACGGAAGACTTAACAGCACTAACCTTGGCTAACATACTCCTCGTAAACCTACCAGTAACCTTAACATTCAACCTTTTTCCCTTTTGTTTGTAGGTATTGTCATTATGTTTTGGCGTCATAGGAGATAGGTTTAAAGACTTCCTCATACGCTTGGGAGGCATAGGAGTACAAGGACTACACACAGGAGTGGGAACAAGATCATCGTGGACGCTGGAGCTTACACCATCTTCAGGGTTTGACATAGGCTCGTGCACAGGTGAAGCCGGAGCTTGACAAGGCTGTTTATGCCCAACAAATTCTTCAGGGTTATCGAATTGACAATGGCAGAATGCCAAGAAGCCATTCTGTTCAAGAAAATCATCCCATGACCAATTTTGTTTAGACAACTCTCTTTCTACCAATATCCTAACCAGGCCATGATGAAATAGACTACGACTGATGTTCTTCGGCCCCTTCTTGATGGCCAAAGACATATTGGTCAAACTCTGAACTAAATAATAGGGCAAATTAACAGGAAAGCCAAGAAAAAGAACCATCAACCTGAGGTGATAGACATAAGCAGAGGATAGACGACCCTCACAGGTCCCATACCTGTGAATAATGTCTAGAACCGGTCGCCATTCTTTCTTGAAATATCTCCGTGATACAATGGCTCTAAAGGACACATCCTAGCTAGGGTCCTTGAACATCTGTCTCCATTCATTTACCTTCATCTGCTTATACTTGAACCAACGTTTACCTGTCAACGACAAACCCGTAGCTAGAGCAACCAAACACTCGTCAACTCTGAATTGGAGGTCGGCCACCTTAACCCTAGCATCTGCCAGCGACATAGAAAATAAACTAGTCACCTCAGGTTTTGAGTCTGTAAACTTGTGAATGAATGGAAATCATCTGACTGTTTCAAACTTGGCTAAGAGCTCAGGGTTTCCATCAAGGATTTTCATGTCACTAGGTTCAACCCTAACCACCGGAGCCATAGCTGCGAGCACAAATGCATAAAGTCACACACAGAAGAGATACCACAAATAGAAACATGACAGTAAACTAGAGAGCGAGCACTCAGGATGCAAACCAAGCAGAAAACAGAAGCAATGAAACCCAACGCTCTCATAAACCAAATGCGCCATGAGCAAACCTAGACAAGACCCCTATAAACTTTGGATGGGGGAGGGAGAATGATCACGCAAAGCGGCAATCAAGTAATAGAAAGTGATGGTGAAGACTCCAGATTAAACTCACTTTGCCATAATTTATCCAATCTAAGCAATATAAAACCACTCCTTGCATCAGATACAGGTGTTCAACAAGCAGAGAGCCACGATGCTGAGCACGTACTTGCAATTGAATGTTATTTACAGAGTTATGTACGAGTGTAATGATATCATATCAACCCTCGATCTAGCAAATCAGATGTGGAGATAATGACACAGATCAAGCCAACCATAAGGGTTGAGCTTATGTCAATCTTACCCTATGATAATTTCAATCTTCGAAGGTGGTGGGCATACGAAATGACATAAACCATCAAACCAACCCAAAACTTCACATGGAAGAATATAAATTACGATATGGAGCATATTATAAAGATCAAGATCAAATAATAAGGTTGGATTGTACATAATTCGAAGATTAAACAACAAGCCTTGGAGATAAAATTTGCATGAAATTTTGATAAGGTACCAAACAATACCATAATCGACCTTCCAATTTCACAACCTTATTAAAACCACACATAAAATGCAAATAAAAATATCAAGTTATAAGTGTTCTAATAAGGCTTATGGTCAGGTTATAGTAAAAGATATGGAAATCAAAATGCTCACACCCTAATCTAAAAGGTAAGCCAATTCAAAATAATGATTTCAATGTAGTGATTTATGTCAACTAACCATAGTTCACAAAGGTTGTAAAAAAGATGGAATTTCATCGTTTCAGTAGCTCACGGAATGTGATTGTTTCAGTAGCTTCCAATTCCTTATATTTGAAATAAGAAATTCAAACATTTCATCAAACAAAATTTTATTTTGTTTGATGAAATTTGTTTTTTTTAAGGCTGTTGGGTAAGAGAACAACACGCCCCCACTTAACAATTACATACTAGGGCCAACATCTCTAGGAGAGTCTAATAACCCTGGTTCCCCACAACTGTGGGGACTTTAACCCTTGATCAATAGGAGGGTTACCCACAATGAATTTACATGACTTGTTTACATTATTGAATCTCCCAATAGGAACATTGGGGCATGACATGACTCAAATACATTACAGACACTTCCCAGAATAAACATCGAGGTATAATGCATAAGATATACAAGTGAATACATTCCAAAGTTACAAATACATCAACATTTCCATTCATTAGAGAATTTTATGAGAACCACATATGAAAGGTCATCACATGGTTTTTCGGATCCTCACAAGGTTTATAATATAATTTAGGAATTTCTGATGGTAACTTAATCAGGATGGCCTACCATGAGGGATCATGGTGTATCGTATCATTGATCAATCTGGAAAAATTTGGAAGATCTAATGTAGCTAGAAATAGAACTGTTGATTAGGTTGAGGATATTGGTAATACTGGTATGGCATCTATGGACCATTAGGACCATAAGCAGATTCATAAATGGGTATATATGATGTCCCCATGACCAGTTGGTTAGGTGGTTGATTTCCAAAATATCCACTAGAAGGTCTACCAGGCGGAGGGACATCCAAGGGAGGTGGTCCTCCAAGGGGAGGGCCTATAGGAGGAGGTGGTGATGGTGGTCCTCTAGGTGGTGGCCGTCCATAAGGTGTTCCTCTAGGATGTGGTCCTCCAGGCGATGGTCCTCTAGGTGGTGGTCCTCCAGACGTTGGTCCTCTAGGTGGTGGTCCTCTAGAGGGTGGTACTCCAGATGGTTCACCAAGTCTTCCAGATCCTCTAGGTCCTTTATGGGGTCCTCCAGGGGGATGGCCTTTGGGTGGACCTCCAAAGCCACTAGCAGTGTTTACAAAACCCCATATTTTCTGAAAAATTTAAATTTTTTAAAATACATATTATTTTCATAAATGCAGTCAACTGATTATTAAATTAGTTATATGTTACTTAAATTCATTATCTGAATTATCTAATTGGTATGTTTATCTTAAAGAACGGTTCTTTTCAGTTCACTGACTTGTTTTCTCTTTGCGACCACAAGGTGGAATTGTCATGAAATGCTGGGCTTACTTAGCTTTCAAGCTAATGCAGAGAGTTTTCCTATTCTTACAGACTACAGGTAAGAAGTTTGGGTGCTGCTTATCATTAATTCTAGAGCAATCAAATATAAGTTCGTCGTACATAAATAACTCAGTAAAGGATATAAAATGCTAAACACTTTCCAAAGCTTATTGAGGTAATTCATTAACTATCCTTCTTTCTAGTAGAAGTAAATTTATGGTTATTAATGATTACTGAACTATTCAATATCTATCATAGTCGTCAAGTGTAAAAATTCCTTTCTAATTCTTTACAAGCAGAGTAAGAGTAGCAGAGTTATAAAATCTATGGTTTAATTTCAATTGCGTACAAATCTGTTTACATCGTAATGTAAAATGATAAGGGGTTTATGTATTACTGTTTCCATTTTCAACTTTGAAGTTTAATGGGTTTACATCTTTATTTCAAGCTGCTTCTTGAGAAATATATACTAATGTTGATGCATCGAGTTTTATTTACACATCAACTGTTTTCAAGCATAACTGGAGCTTATCTTTAGTAAGATAGATATCTTACTGAAACAGGTTTTATCCTATCCCTTTTATATATATAAAAGGGGCATGTCCTTAAGGGACTATAATTCTTAAAAGAATTCATGACATAATAGTTTAATGGCCTAACTATTTTATTATGGTGAATATTTTTGACAAGAGATTTGTGGCTTAACCTTGCCATGTTATAATTTATGGTTAAAGGACATTTACCTTAAGCAAAAAATTTCACCACATAGAAGTTACTACTCTCTTTTGTATCTTTTTACCCAACTTTACTATTTTAATAAATACAGATAAGGCCATTGAGGTTATTATGAACAATAGGATAATTGCCATAGTTTTACTCTATAAACCTCCTTTATAACCATCCATAGTATACTTTTACGTTAAGTTAGATGTTGATTGAACTAATATTTCATAATGCATAAAAAAGGTGCAAGGTGTGAAAACAAGAGGTCTAAGAATAAACCATGTTCATGATCAATTTATAGCTTAACTTTGTTTTAAGGTTCTATAAGCTTTATAAAAGAAATGCCTCCTTTACATACAATTTTAAACTAGGGTAAGTATTATTTACCTAGCATAGAGAGGAAGGTTATAATTATAATCATGCCATAATGATCATAGGTTTAATATTGTTTTAAATTATATGAATACCATATTTTACAAAGAATTGGTCATAATTGTCCCCACGACCTTTGTGATTGCAAAGTTAAAGTGTTTATGGTAATAATATATTATGTTCTTTCATGCAGCGTAAATGATGGGTTGACTTTGCAACAAAGGATAAAGTGTAACCTTTGATGTATCAAATGATTGGGAATCATTTCTTTGGTGGAACATTCACTGAACTATATGATTCTACCCACAACACGTAAATTATTTGATTGCTAACATGGCATTATCATATCCATGCATTGCATAGTTAAATGGGTAGCAGTCAAACCCTAGCTCGCCATTCTCTCCATCGCCTTCGGGCTCCTGTCGCTCTGCTGCGATGTTCTCGACTACACTGTCATTTGCCTCCTGCTGTTGATAGCCTTCTTGTTACTGTTCCTCATCGAATGCTGGTCCGAATACCTAAAGAGAGATGCTATTATGAAACTGTTTGGTGCTTTATTAAGGTTAGTGATACTTCCCCAGGGTTTCTTCATCGCAGCTCCCTTATCTAGAACCTTTGACTGTAAAACAAAATCCTCCCTCAGTGAGAGCCGAGGTCTTGTTCTTCTGGGTTGCAATTGGATGTTTGTTGTATTGTTAATCCTCTTCTCCCTTCCTGTAGAATGGTTTCCTCCTTATGCTGGTGGTTGTTTTACTGTTTGATGGTGGTCGTGCCTCAATAAAAAATTAGGTAAGAAGACTGTAAGTCCTTCCTCCACTTTCCTGTCTTGTTTTAAATATATAAGTTTTTATCCAGCATGCAAGCTTTAACATTAATGTTTTCTTTGTTGAATACAGGTCTCGGCCCTCCCTTCTGTGCTATTTTTGGTATAAAGTTGGGGAAATAGTTGCAGGATCACGGGTAAGCCTGGTTTAACCATGGCACTTTCTCCTTGTGTGGTCCCTTTGGGAATTTTGAGGGTTGGTACGTCAAGGCCTGCAACCCTTGCAATTTCAGTTTATCCTGTTACTTAGTTTGTTATTTTTGGTGATTGATGAGGCCCCTCCATTGTGCGAGGGTGCTCTGGCTCCGACCGTGACTGTATATTTTAGTTTTTGTTTAATTACTATGTAAGAAGTAAAATGAAACAAAAGGCTGATATGCCATACTTTTAATTACTTTGAAGAAGCCGAGGGATTTGGAAAGTCTTCAGAATCTTTGTTTATCTTTGCTGTGTATTTGATAAGGCCGAGAGATAAATTTGGTAAAGGGCTTAAAACCCCCCATTCCATACTTCTGTTGTCATTTGGTATTACAAGGTTTTCACCCTAACTCCAAATATATGAGTTGTCTATAGAGTCTTTTTCTTTATATATTTTGTTTACAGTATATTACTGAAATTTGTTTATTTTACTTGTGTTATAATTATAATATTTAAGCTCAGCAATATAAGAAAACATTTACAGCATCTTTATAATTATCTTTGATTTATAAAATACTTCTGTAAATTATGACGTTATTAGTTATTTTGTATAATATTTGGTTAAGCTCGATAAGTCGAGCATTCTGTCACTCTATTAATTAATGGCAGTGCATTAATATACTTGACTTTTACCCCATAATATTTTTATAAATTATTACTAGGGTTTCCTGTACATTACTTTTATATTAATTTACTTTATTTAAAGAATTGTAATGTTAGTACATATTTGTTACCCTTCGGTATATAATAACTGATGTTTTTACTGGAATACTTCTGTATCTATTTGATACAGCTTTTGATTACTGAACTTATATTTTGTTTACTATTTACTATAATGTAATAAGAACACTACTTGTTTACTTAATAATACTATTCTGATAATTATATATATTTATTAGCTTGTTCTTTGTTTACTTATAATCCTAGAATAAAATAGTATTTTACTATTGTATTCTTATACTTACTACACTGAATAGATTATATAGGAATAATTTATATAGGTACACTATGTATCCTATATTATCTGTTTATGTTATAAGGTTAAAGTTTATAAAAAAATGAAAGAATAAGAACTATGTTTAGCATTTATGGACATCTTAAAAAAATATAGGTTGGTAGTTATAGATTTATGTATATGCTTAGCTAGATAGAACAGAAAATGAATGAATATACTTACATCACTATCCATAAACAAATTCTGAAATCAAATAAGTCATCTGTAGAAACAAATCAACATTCTAGCTAATTTTTCTTTCAATTTTGTTTATTATACAAGCAGTAGTTAAAACTGGAAAGAAGTAGACTGTAAAGCATCTTTATTTAACTTAATCCTACTCTAGTTAACTATTATACTCTTCTCTTGAATTCAATTAAGAAATGATATTACTGAAAGTAACTACTGTATCAAAAATTGTTTTATTTACTCATGCATACTACTGTCAGTAAATAATATAGCTTCTTTCTCTGTTTCTAATAGACTGACAGTTTCAGTATAGGTTATTACTACTCCTGAAACAAAAGATATTTCTTCTGATAACAATACAAAGAAAATACTCTATAATTCCATTAACATTCTATTCTGCATTTTCATCATACTATCTTTATTTATAACTTCACCCCTGTGCTGGAGTATGGTCTAGATCACTCCAGAAGAGGAAAAACACAGATAGGGTTTTTATTTTCTCATCAAATGATTCCATTACTAATCATACTAAGAATAAATTCATTACTAAACCATCTAAATATTTACATCATAAGCTACAAGCATAACATTCAATCATACACAGATATTAAAACAAAGATTATTAGATGGCAGAACCTGTTCTTGAGCTTGGATGACAACAGCAATGGGAGGCCATTCCTCCCTACCAACTCCTGGAGAGCACTCAAACAACGAATCCTCGGGACCCCTGAGCTTGCTCTGGTATCCCTGGCTGGAACTAGGTGCAACAATAAATCAAGTACCAGTCTTCAGACTCAGTACAAACCTTGAACTTATTAGTAAGAGCTCTCAGCTAGCAAGCTGTATCAGACCAAGTTACTGTAGATTATCTCTCAAAACACCTTCCTTACAGTTTTCCCTTTTCCCCAATGACTTCCTTGAAGAACATTCCTCCTGAATAATTCTTCTCCTGGAAAATATCGGAGCAACCTTAGCTCTATTCATTGGGTACTTTTAAAAGATTGCCGAGGTCTTTTTGGGTTAGTTGTCATTTATTGAGCCACTTGCTCTGATCCCACTTCCTTGGGGGATCATGAACCCAAATGTAGGGAAGTTGCCACCTACAACATAGGAAGTGTTTGAGGATGCTACCACTTGTCTTTTGCCCTCCACCTAGTTCCTTCCACCAGTTTGACTAGTAACACTCTTATTAACAGCTCTCCCATCCTATTGTCTCCACTTTTTATTTATTAATAATAAAATATTTAAAATTACATTCCACTTCTTTTGACTCTACTGAGTCATCAGTTCCTACTTAGCATTAAATTTAACATAATGTCTTAGGAAATGAAATTAAACAATTAACATTATTTTACAAAATTGGGGTATGTGACAACATTAGACCAATTAGGTTTCCCCCAAGGGACATAAGCATTTCCAAGGTAAGGAATTCCAGGATAAACAACCCCCGATGGTGCTGGTTGATGAGCTTAATGAATCATAGGTGGTTGATTCCCAGGATAAGTGTATCCCCAAGAAAGCATACTAATGACAATTTGCACCCATGAAGGTCTTTCCTAGTTGAAAGAGGGTACAACTGTGTTGGTATTAGGAGGAGGGGTATTTACTCCCGGTGGTCTCGTCAGTAAATTCTTCCCCATACCAGAAATGGTTCCCTCAGTAGTTAAATAAAATTGACCTGGGGAATTCCCCCCAAGTGTAGAAACTATCAGGGAAGTGGAAACTGATCGAGATTTTTGACTAGCGGGGGTGGGGATGGATATTTGACCTAGATCTTGAGTAACCATATTTTGGGTTGGTGACCCTAAGACAAGAGCTACTTGAGGTGATGAAAGGGAATGATATCCAGGTGGATTTGTTCTTGAAAGGTAGGGAAGTTGATAAAAAATTCACCTTATTAAATTTTCTCCCATATTGTGCAAATGCTAGATAGATTTCTGGAGTAATTCTGGATTTAGTGGAGCATATGTAATGGATTTACTTAGAGGAGTAACAAGGAGGGAACACGGGGGCTTCACTTATTGACCAATATCCTATCACGTTAGTTCATATTGTGGGTTTTAAAATTATTAAAAATTGAACCAATATATTGCAGGTATTGGGGGGATGAGGGGTTTAAGGTGGGGGTGGGTAGGGTGGTTTATAAGGATTGAGGTATAAAAATGGGTGGGGAGGAGGTTTTAAGTATTGGGAAAGGGTTTCAACAAAAATAGTTTGGGTCAATATCTCTGGAAATTAAGGGTATTCTTTAATATCCCACAATCGCACGTGCTATGTGAGATGTTCACTAAGTGAAGTCCCTGTGGGAGGGAACCAGTTCAGTTGTAGTAGTTACATATTCATAAATGGATTGACCGAAGGAATTTATCCAAAAAGGAACATTTGGACCAAATTCTGCCCCTACAGTGTCATCTGATGGGTGATTGAATACCCGATATGATGGACTAGGTTTCCATTCCATTGGAAAATGAAAGGTCGAATCATCTGTAGGAGGCTGTGGGACCAAAGGATTGTCATAGGTAGAGAATTATTCTCTAGTTCCAGTAACTGGAACATATTCAACATGAGAATAAATAGAAGATGGTTGTTCCATGGTTTCACCTTGGTTTCCTTCCATGGAAGGAGGAGAGTCAAGTGATAACCCCTGCAACATATGAGAAAGTCTTGCAGGTAATTCATGCAGGGTGTTGGCTAGGAATTTCTACTCTAGGTCTCTAGACAAATAAGGAAACACACACAAACAAACCTACGCAAGCTAAGGCCACAAGCAAACTTAAATGAAAGGATGGGATTATAATAGCAAGTTCCTCACTAGGACTTCCAAGTTTTCACAACTCGCTATATACTCCATGGTCCAACGGTGAAACACAACAAGCAGGATTGGGATCGTACCCTTTCCTAAACACCAGACTACCTAGATGACACGTGCGTAGTAGCTCCCAAGTTTTGTTCTCGATGTATTTATACAATAAGACAAACAAAGGGATTTTCTTAGTTGGTTAAAGAATCCTAGAGGGGTCTCCCAATATACACAAGGTAAGTGGGAGCTAAAATCCATATTAGTGTTGTCTAATGCACAACCATCCAAAAGGGACCTTTCGATATACAATCAAGTATGTGAAGTAAATTTCTATATACCTCATGGGTATGTGAAAGGCCATTTGATATAGCGAAGGTAAATTGAAGAACCACATAGCCCTTGGGATGTGATGCAGGCATAAAATGATAAATCCTATGTTTTAAGACATCGAACCATGTCTCTATCCTATCACTCCAATTACTAAATATTTTAACCTAAGCTATCATTTATTTTATCTTGATGGTTGCTAAATGTTTGTGAGGTGTATATCAAGATGCAAATTTAAAATCTATATGTCATCCAAGTCTTTTTATTTGATAAAATCTAACTAGAGTAGGGGGTATTTTTTTTTCAAAAACAAGATGCCATGCTACTTTCAATAAGCCATCAGTCAACATCTATGAAAATATTTTCAAACAGACAATATTTTCACCACAAACTATTTAATCTATGAATGGAGAAAGGAAGTAGAGCCTCTAATGTCTATCACAACTAAAATTTCTCTATCAATGTCATAAAAATATACGTGCCTAAGAACTCATGCAAACCAGGAAAGAACGTTTTCCTAAGCACTCATAAAGAAATATTTTTCTAAGTACTCACATAAACAAGACAAGCTAGATAACATCTTTTGTATTTTTTAATATGATTTTGAAAAATAAAAGACATAATACAACTGAAATGAACTAATTTCAAAGAGGATACAAATCTTATTTTTCCACAACATTCATTTCAGTGAATGGACTAAGCTAGTCATGCATCCAAAACTGTAAACCAAACATAATTCCTTTTCACTACAAATTTTTTATTGATGAAATATCTTAAATCTGAACTCAATGGGTGAGATCATTCTAACAAACTCACAGATCCAATAGGAAAAATAAATAAAATCATACAAAAAACTTCAGAGAAGAAAACAAGTATGAAAATGTGTGCTCTAAGGCAGTGATGCACCTACCTCGGTGCATTGTACTGTATAGTTGCACCAGAGTGCTAGAAAGTGGATGACACACTGTGTTCACTAAGTAGAGGATCCATCAGTGCTCTGTGTCATATGGATAAAGGTGCCAATGATGCTTAGTTCTGGGTGCACGATGCGCCAGAGAGGGATGATTCTCTATCAAATATGCCAAGGTGCACTAGAGGATTCAAAAAATAAAAAAGGCCAAACACCTTCCAAGAAAACAAAAGGACTACGCTGGAATGATACAGAAATAAAGACAACTTATAATAGAGGCAAACTGATGAAAAATTAAGGCAGATTACTCGCTTTAATAATACAAATGAGTTGAAAAAGAGAATGAAAATTTCACAAGTGAGAATGTTACCAAAAGTTGTATATATAACTAGATCTACTCCATATCTGACTGGATGTTCCCCATATCTGACTGGATCAAGATATCCCTAGTATGGTCGCTAATTTTGTTTGTAGGAATTCTACAACTGGTGCAGACACCGCTTGTTCCTCTACCCTGTATGGTACAAGCATATAACATAACACCACCGTAGTATATCCTTTCCCTAAATGGTTAATCTACTGAAATAAAATCACTATTATACCTCAAATATGCAAGCTTTAGTCCTTGTTCCACCACTCTCCATGTGATCTACAGTACCTACAAATAAGCATTAAGAGAAAAATATAAACAAGATGAGAGTAACAAGAGAGAGTAACGATCTATGGTAGTGATCAAAGAATCCAACAATATTTAACTGGTATTAACACAAACCAAATATGGGAACGGGGAACACTTTTTTATTAATCAAATAAGAAGGTAAAGCTACAACCAAATCCTTGATGTTTCCATCTTTGTCTTCCACAATGGTATTCCAACACACTTATAAAACTCCACACTCACACAATATCTATTGCACACAAACTCACTCTAATTTTCTTTAATACCATATTTCAGTCCAACAACATAAGGATGCTCTTCTTGGTCTCCCCTCACTCACTCCATGAAGGATTATTTTATATACCAATGAAGGTCCACATGGGATGAGATTCTTTAGGAAAAGGATAGGGGATGATCCCTAAAGGTGAGGAGGGCTAATTCCACCTTTCCCTATCTAATAGGAACCACCTCAATGAGGGATTTCACATGGAATCTTCTCGAATCTTCCTATTTTCCCATTTTATCTCTGTTATCACTTTCTACAAAGAGGGTAAACGTGTAGAAGATCCTTTTGAACTACATAAAGGCATTGGTGACACCTGATGTCAAGAGGAAATAGGATTCGATGCTCTATCATAAGGGAGAAAGTGCATCGACCTACTCAATACTGGGAAAAAACATCCCAAAGAATCTGTTGCCAAGTTCTCTTAAGGGTGCTTAGGCATCAGTGGGTATTTTATGTGCAACACTAATAAACCCAAAACATAACTGCTAGCTATTATTTTCCTTTATCACGACCTAAAAATGATCAATTTTAAAAATTGTGTGAGTATTCTGCTAACGTTCTACTTATATCATCCTACTTAGAGTCATGAATGTGGACCTATAATGATATGCAACACAAATGAGCATACAAAGTATGAGATAGGTAGGTGATGAAAAAGTTTTTAAGGTTATTGTGGTCCATGTGGAGGAAACATCATTTTTCGATAGCCACTTGGAAAACATATCACACACACACACTTGGAAAACATATCCTTTTTGCAACAAAAGGCATCCCTTGTTATGGTTTCTATATCTCATGACAACCCTTTAGGTCCTTTTTCATGAAGGACAAAGTTAGAAGAATCCTTTAGAGGTTCTTTTAGGCAGGACATAAGCCCTATCTAAGTAATTCTATAGCATTCGATCCCTATCTAGGGAGTTTTGCAATGGTTAATCCATATCTAAGGAATCTAGTAAAATCAAAGTTGTATCTGGGGAATTTTCCAAGAACCTAAGCTCTATCGTAGTCATCAACAGTCAACAAAATGTTTGTGTGTTTAGGTTTGATCAATGGCCGCAACTCTCTTGCACATAACAATCGACTTCTATGATTGTTTTCTTCTTGGTATATGTGCCCTAGAGGGAACTTCATTGTTATGTAAAAGTATTCTCTTTATATCTTCTCATGTACATAATCAGTCATCTCAAATTAAGGAAGAACTTCATTATTGTGGTTTTTATTCCTTGAAAAGGTTTTCCCGAAGATAAGAATTTGTGTACCTGTGTGTGATTGTTTCTTATTTATTACTATTCATTTACTGCTGCTATAATTTTAGAGTTATAATTTTAAACTCTGCAATTTTTTAAAAGTATGTTACTACTAATAAATTCACACTCATGTTAAAAATTTATCAATTTCCACCACGATTTCATTTTTAAAAGCATACCCAACTCATTTCATCCCCACCCAAAAATATTCAACTACAGGTTCATGAACATGAGGCCATGTTCATGAGTTTTGTTTTGTCCAAAATGATGATAATGTATTCAAGGTCATGCATCGGTGAAAATTCCAAACATAAGCAGTGACCTAGGTTCCTTATTTCAATGGCTGAAATGAGAATAAGACCAAGAAATTTTCATTCAAGGGAAGAATAAAATGGTTCAAAGAGGCAAAGGTTTGAACCTAATGTTATAGCTATTAATTCCATATGTACATAAAAATATATGGGACATTCTTTTTATTATAGAAATCATGCAAAATGGCCCAACAAGTAGGCCATTGTATATATATCATCAACATATTTAGAGAAATTTAAGATAAAGGAAGAAGTGATAATGGGGTCCAAACTCCAAACTAAGGGGAAAAAGGTTGAGCTTATTGAGGATGAAATTAAACAAGATTGAAATCCCAAGCACACAACAAACCCAATGTAGACCATGAAAGAAAAATAATAATAAGATAGGTTTTTCTTGGGAAAATGATCCCACATCCTTCACATTGGATAGTGCATGCATTGTCCTTAATTTTGGTTTTTTCATTGCCTAATATGAATCCTTTTTCCAATAGTGAATATTTACCCCCAAGAGGCTAAGTTAATCGACATAAAATGGCATATTTACCATGCATTACATCACAAATTGTTACTCTTGCAAAGGGTCACACCATGCACATGATTTGCTCCATAATTGTTGTATGAGGGTTTGAAGTTTCAACCCAATGTACATATGTATAAAAATGTATATCAAATGACCCACATAATTAGCTCAATGAATACTTGGGAAAATTCTCTGAGCTCTTCCCAACAAAAAACTAATCCAGTTGTGCTCATACAATGATTTAAACCAATAAACATCTCTCTGCTCACTGGAAATGACTTTTTAAAACTATGGTCTGCACTAACAAAAATGAGTAACACCCTATACAAATGGTGGTACAACAATCAAAATTCCTTAGACTTGTAATATTAGCCACTAAATTCATATAGCCATGTTATATTTTTATCATTCTAGCTAGCATTATCTTAGGATCTTATCTGAGAGAATAACATGCACAACAATAAACACAAGAGAGAAGAAACACAAAGAATTTTCCTTAGGGAAACCATAAAGGAGAAAACCACACAACTTCCTCAGAGATAGAATGAGCACCAATGGAAGCAATAAAACCCGAGAACATAAAAGATCATCTCCACAACTTGTTCTCTCTCACACACTTGAGAGAGCTTCTCCTGTCTCACTCATGCACCCCAATGAGTGAGTGAGTGTGTGATAAATAGAGAGGATCACTCTCTATTTATATTCTTTCATTCACTTAATGTCCACTTTAACATGTCGACTCCACTTAACAATTACTTACTAGAGCTGACATCTCTAGGAGAGTCTAATAACCCTAGTGCCCCATAACTGTCGAGAATTTTCCCTCCGATCAATGAGGGTTAACCTTGACACAATTATGGGGACTATTGCTCCAACTTACAATAACTCACCTAGGGTCAAATTCTCTAGTATAGTCTAATAACCCTAGGACAACACAACTGCAGGGTCTTTAACCCTTGATCAGTAAGAGGGTTACCCACAATGACTTTACATGACTTGTTTACATTATTGGATCTCCCGATAGGAACATCAGGAAATGATATGAATCAATTACATTATAGATGCTTCCTGAAATAAACATCGGGGTACAATACATAAAATATACAAGTGAATACATTCTGAAGTTACAATTACATCAACACTCCCTCTTAACTAGGAAGGTATTCTCTCGACACAATTTATCAGCAGAAGTATTCTTCTCTGTATCATCTAAATCATCATCAAGTTCTTGTCATCTTCATTTTCAAGTCATCGTCTTCTTCAATTCATATTCATCACTAGATCTGGATCATCACTCGATCTGGATCATCTCTGGATCATCATCAAGTCTGGATCATCACCGGATCATCGTCAAAACTGGATCATCATTGGATCATCATTATCATCACTACTTCCACTATCTCAATCAAATGGTGCTATCTCTTCATTCTTCTCATCACAGTATGTTCTACAGATCCAACCCTTTTTCATGTTGGTTGTAGGCCTAGCCTCCATGTAGGCCTTCTTCATCACTTATATCTGACCCTAAGTCAAAATGGCCCACCCATCTCTTACATCTAACCATGCGAGGAACACATCCAACTTGCATGTCAGAAAGGCACTCCTAGCACTCACATATGACCATGAGAGGAACAAATCCATTCATCTATGTCAGAAAGGCCCCGCACTCACATCTGACCATGAGAGGAACCAATCCAACATTCATGTCAGAAGGGCTCTGCACTTACATTTGACCATGCGAGGAACCAATCCAACATACATGTCAAAAAGGCTCTGCACTTACATATGCCCATGCGAGGAAGCAATCCATCATACATGTCAGAAGGGCTCTGTACTTACATTCGACCATGTGAGGAACCAATCCATCCTACATGTCGAAAGGGCTCTCAACCCTAGGTTGAGGATTCCTGGTAACTGACCAGGTGCCTCCATTCTCCCAGAGAATGGAATCATGACTTATATTTAATAAAGTGGGAACACATCCCTCAATCACATCAGAATGGCCCTGCACTTATATCTGATCATGTGAGAACACATGCCACAGTCATATCAGAATGGTCCTCATCTCCAGACTGATTGTTCATAGTAACTGACTAGGTGCCTCCAATCAAAGAATGGAATTCAACACTTATATATGATCATGTAAGAACCAATCCTATAGTCACATTAGAATGGCTCAACACTCATATCTAACATGAAAGGAACCAATCCTTTATCCATGACAGAATGGCTTAGCCCTTACATCTGACCATGGAAGGAACCAATCCTCTCACCATATCAAAATGGCTCATGGACTCACCACTTCCCCTTTAAGGGAACCTCGATCTAGAGAACACCAAGCTTCTCCCTGAAGTACTCAAACTTCACTATAGCTAATGGCTTCATCAACACATTAGTTATTTGTTCATCTATCACAACATACTGGAGCTTCACTACTCCTCTCTACACCATATCCCTGATATAGTGATACTTGATCTCGATATGCTTTGACTTGTCATGGAACATCGGGTTCTCCGACAACTTCACACAACTCTGGTTGTCGCAATATATAGAAGTAGCATCTAACTAGAGATCAAATAAATCAGATAGTATCTTCCTCAGCCATACTGCCTCACAACTAGCTGAACAAGCTATGACATACTCTACTTTAGCTATACTCAATGCCACATAGGATTGCTTCCTGCTAAACGAAGAGATCACACCTGATCCCATAGTGAAGCAACACCATGAAGTTCTCTTCCTATTGATGGCACTTCCTATCCAATCTGAATCAACATATCCCTCCAGCTTAATCTTCTGATTTGTGTCATACTTGAGCCCATAATCAACTGTACCCTTCAGGTACCTCAAAATATTCTTTGCAACAATCAAGTGAACATGTCTCGGATCTGTCAAGAATTGGCTCAAGGTGTTAACAGCAAAGCAAATATCTAGTCTCGTATTTGTCATGTACATTAAGGACCCAATCATCTAACAATACATCATGGAATCAATTGACTTTGATGAAACAACAATCAGTAGCTTCAGGTTCAATGGGTGAGTTCATGGCCTTGCAGTCCATCATCCTAAACTTCTTCAGGATCTCTACTGCATACTTCCCTTGTCCCAGGGAGATTCTGCCACACCTCCATTCCTAGAAAGTAGTGCATCATATCCAAGTCCTTCATCTCAAACTCGGTAGCAAGTCTCCTTCTTGCAAATTCTGTCAGGAACAAGTCATTGACATATAACAGGAGCATCACTAGTATTCCACCTTCAACCTTGAGGAAAAGGTTGGAATCCTCTTTAATCTCAATAAATCCTAGAGTCACCAGTAATCTATCCATGTTGTCGTACCATGTCGAACCTCGAGATATTCTATAGTCACACCCACTAAAGTGAAGCATCATACTTCCTCTGTCTATTGTACTCTATGCACTTTTTTCATGAGAAGCCTCATGCTACAAATATTGTGTTGCATCCTACGATGTTTTTATCTACTGCATGATGGAACTATGAACTTCCCTTCATGTATCGATACTGCATCCTAGACATCATTCTTCTTGAACCGGTCTTCCTTTTCTTCTTGGTTACTTTTTCATAGCTGGAAGGTTTTGCATCAATGATGTTGTTGCATTCATCATATTATTCTTTATATGTCATCAATTGTTCTTCGAAACAAGTGTCATCCTTCTTTTCTTGTAAGCGATTATGTACGTGATCTTTCCTACAAGTCAAATGTGTTAGTTGTATGGTTAGAAAAATTTCATAAGGCATGTTCATAATGGAAAATTATTATGCATAAATATATGATCATGCAACTATTTTAACCAATACAATATTCATCCATATCTCATGGAAAATTTTCTATATGCCTTCCATCTCCACTAGGACAACATTGAGATTGTACACTAATCCAATATTTCAGTAAAGAGATTTAATTCTATATAAGTAGCAATGGAGAGTTGTATAGCACCATGAGCTACTTACCCATCACATGCATATTAGTAGTATACTGTCATTAATGAAAACATTCTATCATGCATAATACATCAACTAAATATAAACAAATGCATAATAAAACAATATCATGAAATGACAATTGAATACTTATCTTTATTTGTTCCGTGGGTAGACTCCTTATTGAGCCTTCAACTTTATCATCTTCTTCATTCATAATAGCATCGTTTCTTATCCAAAAGCTAACATGGATAAGAGGTTCTTCAAGATTTGAGTCCTTCGTATTCCTCATCGTTTGAGGGATCTTCTTTGGATGGTCAGAGCTTGATCTTTAATTGCTACCATATTCTCTTCTCTTATTATGAGTCAAGCTTCTTCTTTTCCCCAGAGTCTACTGAAAGTAATCACTTCCTTTTGGAACACATTCCTTGCATGAATGAATCCCATGATCCTAGGATGTCATTCACGGTAGCTATCACCACTTCTGCATTCTCCACTTCTTCTTCTACTTCTACAAGTTGTTCTTTGATTTGAGGAGACCCGTGTAAAGTATGACTATATGGTCTCTACATTTGGGATCTTCACATCCTTCAACTGGTTTCTTAAGGTCATCTTTTGATTTATGTTCTTCCCTTAAAATAGCTTGATCAAGGAATCAAACATCTCTTTCGGTGTCTTTAGGGAAGACACTTGTGGTATAAGGTGATCCATGATTGAATCAACAATGATCTTCTTGGCCTTGGCCAAGTTCTTCTTGTGTAAGGCTTTTAGCCTCATCTCCCTCTGGAACTAGAACCTCTCTACTTATGTGGGTGTCCAATTCATTTCCTTCAAGGACTAGGGATATCCTATACTTCCATGCTTGGAAGTTTTCAACTTCACCAAGCTTATCATCAAGCTGATGTGATAGATCACTTTGAAATGAGAACCTCAAATGAAAATAGCAAAAGACTAGATCTTACTGATTTGAGGTGTCCATCCTAGTTCTGGAGTTGGCTGATCTAGCATTTGTCAGACAAACCCTAATTTTAAAAACTTGGAATTTTTTAGATCTGATTGGATAGAAAGATATAACTCTTCAAGGTGAGCTGTCCAATGTACTCTTCTGAAAACAATGGAGGGAAGCTCACAGAACAGGAAGCCCTAGTTTTCCAATTTCTTCTGCAAAAATTCCTGATACTATTTCTTTGGTATCTATGAAATTACTGCTCCTCTGTGTCTAAAAATTTTCACTAAGGTATCCTCGCCTGTCCATATTCCAACAACATAGGTTTCATTAAGAATTTGTTTCACCAATTGGGACTTATGAACGTTTTCCCAAGGTGACATGTTTCAAGACTGTTCAGCATAGTGAAGTTGTACGAACTTCCACATGTCACTGTTTCATATTCTGGGTCTGAAACTCGAAACAAAGAAAGTAAAGTCCATTCACTTTATAGAACATCTTTAGAAATTTTATTTGGACCTTTGTATCCCGAGATATAGAAATTCTCCCCAGGTGTCCAATTTGGGGATGAATAATGGGAGAGGATGGAACCCTAACTTGGAGGAATCATATCTCCTATAATATAGAGAATATGATGTTGAAACTTGGAAAGAGTGTACATTAGTATTTTATCTTCGACCTGTGGAATTTTTGGCCCCTGGGACTTCTGCAATCCTAAGATATAGTGAATGTACCAAAACCTATCAGTTTTAGTATTTAGGGTATTTCCAGCCTGGGGCCAAACTAGGGTTTGACTTTCTCGGAGTTTCACCCAACCAAAAATCTCAAACCAAGTCTCTAAACTTATATTTTGATGAGGATATAAATCCTATGCCAGGCTCACTAAAAACTTCCTCTTCTGTAAGAAGCCCTAATCTCCCGTACCAAAAACTGAAAATGTCTGGAATCAAATCCGGCTTCAATAGAAAGATGTGGCCTTCAATGGAGAGTCAGCCTAGCATAGTTTTGCTGATGGATTATGGAGAGAGACCCAAAAATTAAGAAGCCCTATCTTTTGCATCTGCACAATGTCTACTTCTTAGGTTAGCTCTGATACCATATTAGATTTTTATCATTCCAGCTAGCATTATCTTAGGATATTATCTGAGAGAATAACATGCACAATAATAAACACAAGAGAAAAGAGACACAAAGAATTTTCCTCAAGGAAACAATAAAGGAGAAAACCCCGTAACTTACTCAAAGATAGAATGAGCACCAATGGTAGCAGTAAAATTTGAAAACATGAAGGATGATCTCCACATCTTGTTCTCTCTCTCACACTTGAGAGAGCTTCTCCTGTCTCACTCATGCACCCCAGTGAGTGAGTGTGTGTGTTGAATTCTCTAAGATAGTCTAATAACCCTAGGGCCCCACAACTGTGGGGTATTTAACCCTTGATTAATAAGAGGGTTGCCCACAATGACTTTACATGACTTGTTTACATTATTGAATCTCCCAATAGGAAAATCGGGATATGACATGACTCAATTACATTACAGATGCTTCCCGGAATAAACATCAGGGTACAATACATAAAATATACAAGTTAATACATTTCGAAGTTACAATTACATCAAAAAACCTTACAAGTTGGGTATTAGTAAGTATGTGTCACGATGATGGCCTTGGATTTACGCTCCATTGAACCAACTCCTCTATTGAAATGCATACAACACCACCACTTTCCTCCCATCCAATGCACCCCAATATTTGAGGGACACCATGTGTAGAGGTTCCAAGTTTTTACACACGCTATTAGATAATTAATTACCCAATGTTATCCCTATAATATATCCCATCCCTCTTACACTAGGAGGATTCCAACAATTCCATAGAAACATAATGTCCTATATGTTTCGTTCCTCAAGATTGATGAAAAAAAGAAGCAATCAAAGAGTTGACATTGAGGAACAAGAAGATTCAATATAAGAGTTTGACATTAAGGAATATTTGTAGGAGACCAATCGTCAACAATACCAACTTCTACAACCCTCCAATGTTTTTCATTGACAAAAACTACATCAACACCAAGAGGGAAGCTCTCTTTGCTCAATTTCTAGATTCGACAAAGCCTCAGTTGATTATGGACAATGTCAATATAAAAGGTTAGCTTTTTGAGAGTTCATTGGATCACTCTAGCTTCCTACAACACCATATCCCAACACATGTCATCTTGGATGAAGCAAGGAAGCATGTTCACCCATTCTTATCACCCATAATTGTCTTGTCACTTTTTTTTCATTTGACCTATCATAGTTATAATTACCTGTGATGTTACATCTTTTGATTGTTGTGATCTATTTTTTGGCTCTCCATACTAATATGATCAAAAGGTAGTGTGAGATGGATTTTCCAAGAGCTATTGCTTGCAATATGATGTTAAGGCCTACAAACTTACATCAATTTTATGAATTCATTGACATCTTGGGGAATGTTGGCAACTTAGTTAATCTCTATAAGTTCAAGGATTAGTCAATCTCCATAAGTTCAAGGATCATTGTGTTTATTTGGTGCTAGCCCCTCTCAACCTGAAACTAAAGTAGTTTTAACCATAGATGGACTGGAACTATTTTCTGTAAAATTTCACGTTAAGTAGAATAGGTCAAAGAACCAGTAAGTGGATCGATTGAATAAAAATACATTAAAAATTCAAATAATAAATGTACAATAATGGAAATCCAAACCATTAGAGATTAAATATGAATTTTTTGTTGATTTGTATTGCATGTAAGGTGTAGATAGAAAAAATTAGATCGAGATATACATTCTAAGATATTAGTTTGGGAGAATACATAAATTCTGAGGTTTTAGATGGCCTCTTGGGTCCAGAAATTATCATTCTATAATCAAATGAGTATATGGCTCATCTGATGTCTAACTTGTTAGATCGATTTGGTTGAGTGTAGGAAATTTGAATATTGTTTCTCTTGTGGAGTGGCTTTGACAATTGACATTATTTGGTGTTTTCAATTCTGTTGGAAGCATTAGTGTAAGAAACAAGACCGCGGAGCAATAAATGATATACAGTTAAATCATTAAAAAAGATGAAAAAAACATTTAACACATTACAGAGAGACGCATATATAAAGTGGTTCACCTAAGAGATGGGCTACATCCACAAAAAAATTGCAAGTCCTTTTATTAGCATCCCGAAAGATTAAGAGATATAACCTGCAACAACTCCGTTGCACTTCCTATTCACACTCTCACAGTCTCTCTCACACAATTACAGAGATTGTTTACAATACAATACAATACAACACAATACCATACCATACCATACAAAGTCATATTAGAATGTTTTTATTTTATACGGGAAATACCATGGGAAAATACTATGGTTAACCCAATACCATGGGTTCGCAAAACTATTAGCCAACAAAAATCCAAAATTGTTTTTCCCAAAGTTGGGAAATGAGTGTATAGTAAAGATGGGGTACAAACATGACTGAATAACATCTCTGAATCTGGTAGATCAAGCTCCACAACCAACAATATCCCACTTGAATACTACTCATAATAAATCCACCACTACTGCACTTGTTGGACTATAATCTAGACCTTAGACTTGGCTAATTTCTTAATTTCACCTTCATGCTTGAATGCCAACAAAAACCAAGAAGGAACTCAGTTTCTCTATGGGTACTCCCTTTGTCAACATGTCTACAGGATTCTGGCTATTAAGCATCTTTTCTAGTTTTAACAGTTCTTCATCTAGAAGAGATCTTATGAAGTGGTACTTTAGATGTATATGTTTAGTCTTCCAATGAAAGGATGAGTTATTTTCGAGATGAATGGAAATATAGCTTTCATTGTACATCTTTCTATTCTCCTACTTCTTATCGAATTCCTCCATGAACCTATACAACCAAATCATCTCCTTACTATCCTCTATAGCAGTAACATACTCTGCTTCCATTGTTGAAAGTGGAACAACCTGTTGCATTTCTGAAATCCAACTTACTGTTGTTCCACCCACAGTAAACACATACCCTATAGAGCTCCTCCTACTATCTTTTACACCAGCCATATCTGCATCAACATATCCCTGTAGAACAATGTCTCAACCTCCAAAACATAATGCATAAGAAGTGGTACCTCTCAAATACCTAAGAATCCACTTAACTTCTTTCCAATTATCTTTACCTAGATTATTCATATACCTGCTTGCAACTCCCACTGCATGTGTAATATCTAGTCTTGTGCACACCATGGAATACATCAAGCTTTCATTCACTAGTGAATAGGGAATCCTGGACATGTAATCTATATCTTTCTATGTCTCTGGACACATCTCCTTACTTAGTTTGAAATGGATGGCCAAAGGTGTACTAACTGGTTTTTCATTCTACATTCTAAACCTCTGCAACACCTTTTCTATGTACTCACCTTGAGACAACATCAATTTTCTATTTTTCCTATCTCTTATGATTCTCATACCAAGGATTTGCTTTGTATCACCCAAATCCTTGATCACAAATAATTTAGCTAGTTTTCTTTTGAGCACATTTATAGCCTACATGTTAGACCCTACAAAAATCATGTCATCAACATACAATAACATGATACTATATATTTCATTATCTAGCCTCTTGAAATAAACACAGTGATCAGAATGACATCTATCATAACCTTGTTCTGTCATAAACTTATTAAATTTTAAATACCATTGCCTTGGAGCTTGCTTCAGGCCATACAAGTTCTTCTTTAACGCAAACAAAATTCTCCTTCCCTTTGACCTCATACCCCTGTGGCTGTTGGATATAAATCTCTTCCTCTGAATCCCCATGGAGAAAGGTTGTTTTTACATCTAATTTTTCAAGATGCAAATCTTCTACTACCACTAGACTTAAAATAGTTCTAATTGAATTCATTTTAACAACAGGAGAAAATATTTCACCAAAGTCTATACCTTTCTTTTGTGTGAACCTCTTTATAATAATTCTAGCCTTGTACCATTTATTTCCTTCATCTTCTTCTTTCAACCTGTAAACCCATTTATTTTGCAATGCCCTTTTTTCTACAGGAAACTAAACCAAATCCCAAGTCTGGTTTCTTACCAATGATTCCATTTCCTCATTCATTCCTTTCTCCCACTTCTTTATTGTTTCTACCTGTATTACCTCTTCATAACATTCTGGTTCACCATAACCAATCATCAATAAATAATATAGTGAAGGAGAGAATCATTTAGGGGGTCTACTTAACCTGGTATATTTTCTTACAGTTGCAGGAGTTTTAGGTGCCTACTATTGTTCTTGATTTTTTGGTGCCTTTGGAACTTCATTTTCTTTGATTTCACCAAGCACTTTGTAGTATGTGTTTTCTTTTTCCACTTTCTTCTCCTACAAATGATCTTTGGACATAACCTTTTCATTGAATACTACATCTCTACTCCTAATGATTTTGTGATTTTCAAAATCCCATAAGTGATAACCAAAATCATCAACCCCGTATCCAATAAAGGTATATTTATTGGATTTAGCTTCAAGATTTGTTCGATCATCTTTATCAATATGTACAAATGCCTCACAACCAAAAGTTCTCATAAATGAGTATTTTACTTGTTTACCTGTCCATGCCTCCTCTGGAATCAGGGATAATTTTAAGAACACCCCCAAAATTTATATGTATAATAAATTGGAAAATCTCCCTAATATATAGGAAATTTTAAAGGCTATTTGATCAAAAATATTATATGTATACATAATTTTTTGGCTAATATTTCATTCTATTATATAATCTTGTAGAATCTCGGCGAATATTTCACTAAATTATAAGATATTATAAAATATTGGTGAATATTTCAGTGAATTAAAAAATATTCTAAAAACTTAGCGAATCTTTAATCAAATTATAAAAACTTGTTATGTCTTGGTGAATCTTTTTCCATGAAGAATCAAATTTTGATTCTACAAATTACTAAGGTAGTGCAATAGAAGAACATATACCAAAGCTTGACTCTCTAAACTCCTAGACCCTTAAATCAACAAATGCATGAATGAGGAGAGGAGGGATTTATTTATATATTTCACAAGAAGTATTGGGTCACTCACAACTAGAGATGTTGGTGAAACACAACTACACTAACTAGATTTAGGTAAAGTGGGGAATCTACTTTTTATCTTATCCCTTAATGGTCCAACAGACATGTGGGGACCCAAATCTTGACATACTGACAAACTGATAGAATTGAACACTTTGCACTATGGAGTGATTATGGCATCCACAAACCATTATCACAATGCAGAGTGTTATCAAGAACCATAACCTTAATTAAGTGTATGAATTCCCAATTAGATTATTTTCCAACTATCTCATTTTTAAGATACCCTCTAAGAAAAAAATTAATTCGCTTATCTATTTATATATACAGATGCCACTTTTTCCTTTCTTTTTTTTGACAATCAAAATATGAATTATGTCGTTTGATTTAGAATTTTTAGAGTTAGTTAAAAACTTGCAATGGTTATTAGAAATAATAACATACACTAACAAGAATAGAAAGCACATTAATTCATTATCTCACGTATCATTATAACTACTCTATTAAAGGCTACGTTTCTCAGATAAACTGAGGAGGTGTTTGTATCCATGTCTTTCAAATTTTTGAAAGCATGCAAAATGTGGTAAAATATTTTTAGCACCCTCATTGAATGAAAAATACTAGATATCAAATAGCATAATGTCTACATCTAAGATCAAACATGCCTTGTACATATTATATACAATCATAATGGAAATGAAGTATTTTTGTTCCAACTAACTCATATATTTATGATACATAACTAGATCCATTTTTAGATGATGATAGCAATGATACACATAAAAACAAATCATCAAAAAACATTTTACTTTTGAATGACTTTTACAAAAACAAAATGTCCTAAAACAAGTATCGAACCCAACAAATTTTGGTCGCAAATAAAATTGACAAACTTGTCAATGTGAATAAAAAAATCTACCATTCACGGACTTCTCAATAGAAATAAAAGAATATACCAGAATGCTTTGGACAACTCTTCAAGAAGACAACCAAAGTAATGACGATTCCATTGTAGTCCCACCATTATAATCAATATGCATTCATTTATATTACAAACATCCCAAACATCAATAATAATAGACATAAAATATGAACATATACACCATCATTAATGCCTTATATCCAATAATAATTTTAGATCAAGATCCTAATAAAAGCACATTTTAAACAACTGAGTCAAATTCAATTTGAATATATAAAAACCATGTAGTGTCTCTCCATCAAGAGTAGCATCCACTAACAACATATAAATTTTAGTCAATAGTTTAGACATGACAAGGAATAAAATAAATCTTATATTTGAGATGTATAACACTTTCATGAAACCAATACTCCTAGGATGGAATAAAAACCTAATAACACCGAATGATCCCCAAAAATCAAGAGTTCCCTAGAATTCAACATGACTCAAAAGGAATCCATGATAAAAAAAAAAGCATGATAAAAGCTAAATTTACATTATAGTAATCTATTGTAACTATGGATAAAAGGCATAAAAAGGATGATAAAAAACATACCACATTAATTATTGGATAAAAAGCCTAATGTAAGTTTTTATTCTTTGATAAATTGCACCTACAACATGCCCCTTCAAGACCCAAGCTTTCGATAATGGAGATGTTATGCAAATATAAAAATGTCAAGACAACTAAGAATGAAAAGTGGAATCACATAAATATTGGAAATTAAGGGATTAAAGAAAGTATCACATTAAATTGACTAAAAGTATACGTGAATGAAACCATATCCCAAAATGAAAATGAAAATGGAGGGATAAATAACCCTTGGGAGCCTCCATTACTAAAAAATAGGGGTGAAATAATGATTTCACTAGAATTTCTCTAGAAATTTGGGGCAAAATATAGCTTAGAAGAATATTTTGCTAGGGCGAAAATAGTTTTTTTCATTTTCCTCGTCAATATATGGGAGGCTATTCATTTTGGATTTATTTTTTTTCTTTTAAATATTGGGAGAATATATGTTAGCTGAAAAAAACCTTTCCATATAAGAAAATATCCCACTAAATTTTTGTAACCCCCTTAATATAGCCCATGGGCTATATAAAGCCCATAAAATTATCCATGTTTGAAATCCCACCATCCAAAGTGCTTTAAGGACCTATGTTTATTAAATAAACAATAGTGTTTACAACATTAGCCCAAAACTGTAAGGAAAACCCTACATGCAATCTCATACACCTTGTACGCTCTACAATCATTCTGTTCATCATTTTTGACACACCATTTTCTTATGGTGTTCAGGAACTCTCTTCTCTCTGCGAATCCCATGGTGGGAATACCAACTGTAAAACTCCTTGTTGTAGTATTCACCTCCATTATCAAATCTGAGACATTTCAACCTTTTTCTTGTCTCATTCTCAGCCAAATATTTCCACTTCTTAAAAGTATCAAACACATCATATTTCTATCTAATGCAATAAACCGACGTTTTTCTAGTTGCATCATCAATAAAAGTAGTATAATAACAAGATCCACCAAGATATTGTACTTGAGCTGGTCCCCATACATATGTATGGACAAGCTCTAACATTTCACTCTTCTTTTGTTTCCCAAGACTGAGAAATCTAATGCTCCTTTGTTTTCCATAAACACGGTTCTCACAAAATTCCAAACTTACCTGCTTCAGATCTGGAAGCAGTTTCCTTGAGTGGAGAATCTGCATCCCCTTCTCACTCATGTGGCCAAGCCTACAATGCCACAACGCTGCACCTATTTCTCTAAAAGCTACAGAGATAGAATAATTAGTATTATGAGGAAATAAATATAACATACCTACCCTATCTCCTTTTTCTATTACCAATGATCCTTTAGTGATCTTCCACCACGTTTCTCCAAACATAGACAAAAAACCGCTCTCTCCGAACATCCTATTGAGATCATATTTCTTTTCATAGCAGGAATGTTCCTTACATTTTTTAGCAACCATTCACTTCCATTATTTAACTTAATCAATACCTTACCATTTACAACAATTTAACATGGTTCATCACCCCCAATAAAACATGTCCAAAATCACCTTGAACATAATCATGAAAGAATTTCCCATGCAGTGTAGCATGACATGAAGCCCCTCAATATACTACCCTGTAATCTCTAGTATTATATAATGCAAGAATCAAAGGATCTTGTAATACATCACCTACCACATTAGCTTCCTAATTAGTCTTTTGTTGCCTCTCACCTTTCTTCTTTGGTGCTCTGCTGTCTTTCTTCAGATGTCCTTTCTTACCACAATTCGAGCTCTCCATTTTTCTGAATCTGGACTTGGATCTACCCATTTTATACTTGCTATGATTTTTTGGGATCCTTCCTCTCTCATTTTGTCTCCCTCTTCTCTCCATGGTCAACGCATTACCTAATGTCTCACTTGTTCTTTTTCTTCGAATTTCCTCACTAAGAATAACACCAACAACATCCTCAAACTTAAGAGTATTTGAACTAGGGACAAAGTTACTTAGAACCATGACCAAGCTATTCCATCTTTTTCGCAATGAACACAAGATTAGAAGAGCCATAAACTCATCATCAAAGTTCATGTTTATAGAAATTAACTTACTCGTAAGTGTATTAAACTCATTCAAATGGTCAACAACAGATCCATCTTCTGACATCTTCATATTAAATAAACGCTTCATTAAAAATACCTTGTTGGAAGCCAAGGGTTTTTCATAGATTTTCTCCAATGCACTCATCACACCCTCTGTTTTTTTTTCTTTCAAAATATTGAAAGCCACCGATGAATCTAGGCACAACTGTATTGTTCCCAGTGACTTTCGGTCAAGAACCTCCCATTCTTCATCCTTCATAGCCACTGGATTTTTTTCTTTTCCTCCCAATGACATGTATAGATACTTTTGTTACTAATAGTTGTCCATTTGCATCTTCCATAACTGATATTTGTTTCCGTTAAATTTCTCGACCCTAAACTTTCCCTCTTCTTCCATTGCTCCAACTCGAACCAAGAACCCTTATTTCCTGCGATTTTACCATCCAAATAGATCTTTTGGCTCTCATACCAATTGTTAGAAACAAGACCGCAGAGCAATAAAAGATATATAGTTAAACCATTAAACACAATAAAAAACACATTTAAAACATTACAGAGAGACACAGATATAACATGGTTCACCCAAGAGATGGGATACATCCACACAGAAATCGCCAGTCCTTTTATTAGTGTATAGAAAGAAGAAGGGATATAACCTACAACAACTATGTTGCACTTCCTCTTCACACTCTCAAAGTCTCTCTCACAAAATCACATAGATATTGTTTACAATATAACACAATACAATACCATACCATACCATACCATACCATACCATACACAACCGTATTACAATGCTTTACTTTTATAGGGGAAATACCATGGGAAAATACTATGGTTAACCCAATACCATTGGCTCGCAAAACTGTTGGCCAACAGACATCCCAATTTTTTTTCCCAAAGTTGGGGAATGAGTGTATAGTAAACATGGGGTACAAACATGACTAAATAACATATTTTAATATGGGAGATCAGGCTCCATGACAAACAATTAGTCATATTGAAGGTTCAATCAATTGGCAGAACTGGGCGCACTATAGTTTTCAATCAGTTGGCACCGTTAGGTATACTATAGCCTAGGTTTCAATCAATTTGCATCACTGAGTAGATTATATGTTTCAATTAATTGAAAACATTAAGAAGCCTATTTCCTTCCTAGGTTTCAAGGATTATAATTCCCCAGTTCCCAGCTCAAGCGGTGGAGGAAGGGGTACAAGGGTCTATTGTGAAGATATGTTATTATGGTAAAAGTTTGTTGAAATGTGCTAAAAGCTTAAAATGTACCACTTTTTTTTATGTTCTGCTTCTGGATTTGATGGGTTGATTCCATAACCAAACATCCTGAAATGGGGTTCCTACATTAAATTTTAGGGTTAAAATTTAATATTACATTACTACATTAACTTCAAGAATTTATATTGAAAGATCAATACAATTCTAGTAGGGAGGTAAACTAGATGATAGGGTTGGAATTAAAGTCTTTATAAAGTTGTACATAGGGCTTTAGGAGGGTTTGCATGTTTTTTTTCTTTTGTTTCTTTAGGTTTATTGGGATGCTTACCAATAAGTCTAATGGGAATGGCGAATTCAATTCTTGAACCGGTCGAGTGACTAGTTCTATCATGAACCAATATTGAATTGGTTCATTCAAGACATATTTTTCCAACTAGCAAGTTTGTCTCCCATCAGTCTGGATCAATTTTGGCCAAAACCACCTTAGAAATGGTCAGTTTGGTTTGAATTTGATGGATTTTAACTTATAATAGTCACTCTAACAACCTACTCCACATGGTCACACTTTAACAATGAGGTCCACTGTCAAGCACTGAGTGAAATGTATAAAACTCATTTGTTTCAAAGTAATGCTCAACTTACCTCAACCACAAAGTAAATTATGCTATACCCCTCTAATAAAAAACTTGTTTGTGTTTCCCCTCAACCCAAGGATATGTAGGTGTCAACCCTTTTGCACAGGTGCGTGAATAACACACAGCTAGTTTGGTTCTTCAGTAGGTAGAACATTTAAATTTTTTATTCTCCCTACCATTGCAATTGAACAACATGTTCCACTCATATTTTAAACTCTTACTTTATAATATGGTTTTCTTGACCTTCTCCCAACATACACATGGGTCAATCCAAAACACACTATTATGTCCTAGGGTGTATTGTCAACATAAATTGAGGATAATTTCCTCTTTAGCAGGGAGGAAATAATGGGACTTAATCATCGATCCTAGTTGACAAAGTCCCAATGGAAAACTTGTGTTATATTTCCAATGTTGTGTTTTACATTTCACATATATTTCCAATGTTTTGTTTTACATTTCACCGAACAATTTATCTACCTACACCTCACTCTCCATTTGCCTCAACCCACAACAATTTTATGCTCCTATATATATATGATGGAACATAGAGCTTATAGCAGTGTAAGAGGGATTCAGAGTCAAACTCACCTAATCCCAATTTTCACTTGGATTAGCCCCCGTAATATTTTTTGTGGATTAGTTGAGTCAAAATTATGGTTGACAAAGATTGACTCAGGAAACATGAGTCAAGCTTGTGATCCCTTTTTTAATTGGCGGTTTGAACTTGTACTCGCTGAGGAAACAGATAAATATCTTTTAAAAGTTTTAAACAATGATTTTTCATTTTTGTAGAAAATTTGAGTGAATATCCTTTCTAGAGTGATTGCAAGTGACAAACAATCCTAAAGGAGGACAAAGCATCCATCTAGAATTGACTGTTACTTGTTTTAATCTTTATATTTTTATACTTTCCAAATTTATCCTAATTTATTCTATCTAATTCTCTTCACATGCCTAGTTTTTTTCTAAATTTGATACTTGGTTTATAGAATATATATTTAGACAATATCCTTTTGGTATGGACATTCTTTTTACTTGTGTGTTGGTTTTTTCATTGTTGGATTACTATTTTATAGTTGGAGGCCTAGTAATAGAGCTGGCTAGACTATGAGGGATGGGAGAGAGCTTTGTCACAGCTGGCATGCAACCCTCTTGTACAAACATTATATGATGAATTTTCAAGTATTTAGTAGAAAATTTATGAGAAGAAAAGATACCCTAAAAATGATGGTTGGGGGGTTGATTTAGTTGATGTGGAGTTAGGAGATGAGGGTTGGGCCTCCTCCAAAAACAAGAAGTATGATCTTCCCCTAATGTGGGTCTGATTATGATTTTGGAATAATACATTTTATTTGTTGTTTAGTGCTATGTATTTAAATATTTTTGTACCTCAATTCCAATATGTTGAATACAGATCTCTCTCCATGCATCATCCCTTTGAGCAGTTGGGAATGCATCTTTTAAAGGATACCTACTTCTGGGTGTAATATTCCAGGTTACCATGATTCCATATTTAGGTTTTCATATGAAATAATTTACGAAGAGATGGGAACTAAAAATTACCAAATTATCATACTAATTTTTCCCTAATGGTTGGGGCACTCTTTTTCAGTGTTTTGTTATATACTATTTTCTCTTTCTTGTATGGGTTTTGATCATGGAATCACAATAAAACATCTAAATACCTACTCTTTGTAATGTCCCCAACCCTCCAACCAGTGAAGAGGACGCTACAATGGCGTTAACCATCCAGGATACCAGCACCATGAACATGTGAATTCATAATCATGCTAAAACATAATGCATTGAAGTAGAACATGCATAGATGTAATTATTTATCATACACAGCGAAAGCAACATACATTCATACAAGCATTAATTCGACATGTTCATCATAATCATTAACAGTAAATAGGATTGCAAAAGTAAAATAGACAAGGTTACTTATCTTATAAGAACTTGTTCTACAACCAGCTACGTTGCTGCAACATTCCAACCAACCATAGGCCAGTGTGCTCCTTAATCTCTAAGCAACGCTGCCACCCCCGAGCTGGGCATGATTATCCAAGGAATAAGGAACAAGCAGGCTTACACATAGCCAAGGATACACAAAACACAGCCAAGCCAACCCAGTTGGGTTTATCAGGCCATCAAGGAGTTGGGAAAGGCTAAATGCTAAGCTAGTGAGCCCATTACAGAGCCAGGAACACCTACACCAGAATTAGCCTGGCTTCTAAGACATCCACACACACCCAACACAAGGAATCAATCCCTTCTCTGCTATACAGTCCCTCGGGCTTTGCATTCCCTTCCAGTGCTATTCAGGGGTTGTGGAGAAGAAATCCAACCCTTTAGCTCTATCTGTGTGGTTTCCAAACACACCAGGTTTATCAAGCAAACCAAGCCCCCATACCTACTCCCAATATAGTCTGAAGACCAACTATTGCATGCATGCAAGTAATCAGCAATTACAGCTTAGACAGGGAAATGGATCCTAAGTCGTTCTTGGCCCTATTGTGGCCAAAACGAATCCCAATCGAATTACAACAGTCCCCAAAATGTATCAGTAAAAAAAAATTACATCATGGGGAAAACAACAGCCCATCCTGGGCCACAAAGCCACTAGGAAAAATTACACAGACCACACTGGGAAGAGAATATAGTCTCCCAACCTATGAATGAGGGAAACTTGCACCAGATCCCAAAATACAGAGGGAAAACACACCTGATTCCACTCTGTGGAAAAACATGAATGACCACCAATAAGCGGCTCCCCTCTTGGTCGCATGAGGTCAACCAGAATAGATGCCTGTGCATGAAAATGAACAGACTCCCATCCCCAAAATGTAAAGGAGACCCCAACACAACACAACATAAGGGAGACCACAGCAAACCCATAATCAATCTATGAGGAAAGTATCTGCCCACACCATCCGTAACATCCATGGAGGAAAACTACGTGAGTAAAACTAGGAAAAATCCTGTGCATGAGAGTGAAAAAGACTTTTTCTCTTGCTTGAGGATGAATAGACAATGGAGAGGATGCGTCCTGCGAGAGAGTGGAATGAGAGGCGTAGTCATTCCTCTGCCCATCATGAGGTTCAATCCACTGGTGGGGTGTGCGTGTGGGCAAGGACTGACAGTTCTACCACACTCCACTCCCAGCCATAACTGCCTCAACTACTCAGCAGACCATTTAATGGTGGTGGTTGGATAAAACAAGGAAATATGGGAAAATAAAAATAGGGTGGTGACACATGGATTTTCTCTCATGGCTCAAGGTTTGACAGCCCCCCATGCTTATCCTTGTGAAAATTATTCCCTTTTCATTATGGTTGCAGTGAGCATAGCTGGTTGGGTTCATTTAATTAAAGACATATATTTACATGATGACAAAACTCAATATGTATGCCGCTTGCCCCGAGATGCCATTGACAGCAATTTCAATCTGAAACATAGCATAACAAATCAATGGTGGGGCCTTTCCCTTTAGCTCCACAGCATGATTACTTACAATATATACAACATATACATGTAATGCAATATGGTCAAAACCGGGGTGTTACATTCCCCTCCCCCTTCAATAGCACTATCCTCAGTGCTTTACAAAATTGAACAAAATGCTACACTGGTATCACCTCAGTGTTTCATATAATTGAACAAAAATGGATGTGCCAATCGCATGGCATCCTCCAACTCCCATGTAGCCTCTTCAGGTCAAGAGTGCTCCCACTGCACCTTTACCTGCCCTATGGCCCAGTTCCAAAGCATTGTGACCTTCCTGTTGAGGATGCGCATTGGCTCGATTCAGAACTCTCCCTCGGGTTCCACATGAATCACATCCCAATTTATCACATGGTTAGGATCATGTACATATCTCTTAAGCAAAGAAACATGAAAAAAATTATGAGCTCTAGTGCTAGCAGGCAATGCAAGTCTATATGCAACTGGCCCTATTCTTTCAAGCACTTCAAATGGCCCACAATATCTTGGTGACAACTTGGCACAACTTCCAATCTTCAAGGAACTCTTCCTTTCCCTCACTCTGAGGTAAACATGATCCCCAACACTAAACTCCCTGTTCACCCTATGCTTATCTGCATAGCTTTTTTTCCTGTCCTGTGCTGCTCTCAGATTCTGCCTGATCTTTACAACCTCTTGCTCCATTTCCTTGAGCAATTCTGGCCCAAGCACAATCCTGTTCACTGGGTTATCCCAATTCACTGGGGTCCTACACCTTATTCCATACAAATCTTCATACGGACTCATCCCTAAGGATGCCCACTGTCCATTGTTATAGGCAAACTCTACCAAGTGCAAGTAATCTTCCCACTTGGTTAGTTTGTCCATCACGTACATATGAAGCGTATCTTCAAGCACTTGATTAACTCTCTCTGTCGACCCATCTGTCTGAGGATGGTATGCAGTGCTGAAGTTTAGCTTTGTACCCAAATCCACAAACAACCCTTTCCAAAAATTGGAAGTGAACTTGACATCTCTGTCAAAGACTATTGCCTTAGGTAATGCATGCAATTTGAAAATATCCTTCATGAAGATCTTCGCAATGTCATCTGTTTTATGCATAGACTTAACTGGTATAAAATGCGCTTCCTTTGTCAACTTTTCCACCACAACCATGATGGAATCATGTTGTCTCCAAGTCATCGGCAATCCTATAATAAAATCTATGGAAATAACTTCCCATTTCCATTCCGGAATTGGCAGAGGCTGCAACAAACCTGCTGGATGTTGATGCTCAAACTTTACCTGTTGACATTTCATGCACCTTGAAATGTATTCAGCCATGTCCTTTTTCATTCTTGGCCAAAAGTACTGCTTTCTAGCTGTAGCAATTGTCTTCTGATATCTTGGGTGACCAGAGTACGGAGCTTGATGGATTTCATCCATAACAACTCTCCTCAAATCTGCTACATTCGGAATATAAATTCTACCTTTATAAGTGAGAAGTCCATCTTCTTCCAATTTATACCCCTCATACCTATTCTCAAGACTTTGCTACTGCAATTTGTCTTTTACCTGCTCATACAATTCATCTCCAGTAGCATGATTAACAATTTGCTACCTCAAATCTGATTGGCCAATACTAAGAGATGCCACATGCATTTCTTGTGTCTTCCTGCTAAGTGCATCAGCTACCTTGTTCTCTTTCCCTTTTATGTGCTTGATTTCAAAATCAAATTCACATAAAAATTCCAGCCATCTTGCTTGCCTAGCATTTAGAGTAGGCTGATCAAACAAATACTTTAGTCCACAGTGATCTGTTCTGAGCTCAAATCTCCTTCCCATCAAGTAATGTCTCCACATCTTCAGGGCATGTACTATGGCTGCAAGCTCTAGATCATGAGTGGAATAGTTCTTCTCATGCTCCTTCAAATTTCTTGACTCATAGCATATCATGTGGGTGTCTTGCATAAGAACTCCTCCAATCCCTTGTCCGCATGCATCGGTACACACCAAAAAATCTTTTTTTGGATCTGCAACTTTCAATACTGGTGCACTGGTGAGAAGATTCTTCAACCACTAGAATCTTTCTTCACACCTCGATGTCCATTCGAACTTCATTCCCTTTTTTTGCAAAGAAGTGATGGCATGTGCAACTTTGGAGAATCCCTCAATGAATCTGCTGCAGTATCATGCAAGTCCCATAAAAGATCTTACATCTGTCACTATTCTTGGAGTAGGCCAATTCATAATGGATTCAATCTTTTTAGGGTCCACAGATTTACCCTCCTCTGAGACAATGTGACTCAAATACTGAATTCTATCTCTATAGAAGTCACACTTGCTCAGTTTTCCATACATCTAATGCTTCCTAAGCAATTTCAATGTCAATCTCAAATGCTCTTCATGTTCTTCCTCATTCTTAGAATAAACAAGAATGTCATCAAGGAAGACAAGAACAAACTTGTCCAAATATCTGCTGAAGACACTATTCATAAGGCACATAAATGTAAATGGTGCATTTGTGAGACCAAATGGTACCACTACAAAATCATAATGCCCATACCTTGTCCTGAAGAATGTCTTATGAATGTATTCATCCTTGATTCTTACCTGATGGTAACCAGACCTCAAGTCAATCTTGGAAAATACCTTTTCTCCTCTCATTTGATCAAAGAGGTCATCAATCCTAGGAAAATGATATTTATTCTTCATAGTAACCTTGTTCAACTGTCTATAATCAATACACAACCTGAGTGTACCATCCTTCTTCTTTACAAATAGAACTGGTGCTCCCCAAGGAGACGCACTTGGTTAGATATACTTCTTTTCCAACAACTCTTGCAGTTGCATCTTCAATTCTAGCATCTCCGGTATACTCATCCTGTAGAGTGCCTTCGACATTGGCGCTGCTACTGGAACAAGTTCAATAGTGAAGTCAATGTCCCTTTTTGGAGGAATCCCTAGAATCTCATCAGGAAACATCCCTGAATTCCTGTAGCACCTGATATTCCTCCATCCTCAAAGTTTCATCTCTTGATGTCTCCAAAATATGAGCTGCATACAACTGGAAACCCTTCCTACATAAATTATTTAACTGCATTGCTGAAACCTGCCTTACTGAAATCACCTTTAGAATAACTTTCACAACTACTAGGTTCTCTTCTTCATTCATGCATTCGAAAGTCTTATTATAGTAGTCAATCTTTACCCTGTGAGATTCTAACCAATCCATTCCAATGAGAACATCATAGGAACCAAGCGGTAAAACATTCAGATCTACACATGTCACCAATCCATTCATGACCAATAAACATTTCTCTACCACTTCACTGACCTTTTTCTTAGTTCTAGTGGCTAGCTGGACTAACCAAGACTTCCTATGCTTTACTTTCTTAAAAGCACAAATCTCCACCACTCTAGGAGTAATGCAACTGTGAGTAGAACCAGGGTCAATCAAAATAGAAACAGATTGCTCAACAATCTTACCTGCTACTTCAACCACAGTTGACTGGTGATCTACCTAGTGGTCTTCCAGTGCTGCATAGATCCTAGGGACTTCCCTTGCTACTTCACCCATTGTTTCAGCTTCTTGAATGTTGTAAGCAGGTCTTGCACTCTCATTCTCAAGTGGATAATTTCTGCGCATGTGGGGTCCTCCACATTTCCAACATTGAAGTGGCCCTCTATTCTGTTGTGGATCCTTAGGCTTTTCTCCTGTCATTCCCACTAGTTTACTCACAGCTTGAGGTGGCTGCTTCTACTAATTCCTGAAGTTAGAAGGTTTGAAACCTTTCTTTCTTTATTCAAACTTTTAATTCTTCTTGTCCTTCCATGCCTTATGGTAATCTGGCTTACCTTTTCTTTGCTCATAACAATACTTAGCCTTCCTTATTACTTCTTCAAGATTTCTAGGTTTGTAAAACTTGATTCTATCTTTGTAAGACTGAGGTAATCCACTCAAAAAAACGTTGGACCTTCACTTTTTCATCTCTGATGTATCGAACATACCTCAACAGCTCCAAAAACTTATTTGCATATTCTTCCATGGTCCACTGTCCCAATCTCAGCTCATGGAACTCCTTAATCTTATCATCATAATACCTGTCAGAGAGGTATTTCTACTTGAAATACTTCTTGAACTGTTTCCACTTAAGTCTCCATTCACTTATCCTCTTTACTTACTTGAAGTGTTCCCCCCCAAATGGATTCTCTTCCATTCAAATTGAATATGGCAACTCTTGCCTTCATGTTTCCCGAATAGTCATGCACTTGAAAGTATTTCTTTATCCCAAGAATCCAAGCTTTAGCCTCTTGTCTAGTATTTACCTCACCAGCAAATGTAAGAGGTTTATCTTTCTTAAATTCATCCTGAGATTAATCCCTATGGTGTCTCTTTCTTTTCCTTTTATGAGAAGAAGAGCTTGAATCCTCGATGGATTCTTCAGAGTCAGATGATCCACTAGAAGTCCTTCTCCTTCTCCTAGTACTGCTCTTACTAACTTCTGGTCTTGTTGTACCTCACCAAGAGTCTATCTTTCTTTCCAGGTCTATCACACTCTGCAACATAGCAACATTCAACTGAGGCTACTCTCCCTAGGCTTTAATCAAGCTTCTCATGGTGGCTGCAACATCTGACGATGTCTCTCGGTATCTCCACCCATTAGACTCTATGTCATCATTCCCATTGCGGACAATTTCTCCCATGGCATCTCATGCATGCTCATAAGAATCCTGAGCATCATATCCATCATGGGTTCTCATAACTAAACCACCACTTACTTATGAAACTGCACTACCTGGAATACTGCTCTTGAAGGTGACTATGATTCTACGAATGTGTTAGTAACACAACCATTAGATCCATAACATTGATATGAATCATAATTACTTACCTTCTCCTGGAAAAACCATAAAATAACAATTTTCCCAAACACAATATTTTCTTCATCAAAGAACGTCTATATAAGTGGGACGATGGGGGTCAAGGGGGCCAAGCCCCCTTATGCGCCACTGCAGGGCGGGTTGTGGGAAACACCCTCGTTTTTTGTTTTTTTTTTGCAAATATTTGATTTTCGCACAATTTGGCGCATAATATCGCTGCCACTTTCTCCTTTTTAGCCCTGAAAATTCACTAAAAAAGATCTGAAAATCCCATTGAAAAACAGCCAAAATCTGTTGAGAAATCCTTCTTGAAAAACACAAAATTTCCTTGTGTAGAATTATGTCTCATTCCAACTAACATTCTGATGTTTCAGAGATCAACACAACTATATTCCTCCACTATTCATCGATGATCGGATCCACTAAACACTACCACATCAGCGATCAAATATTCTAACCTTCGGAAGGATATTCCATTAGATAGCCGCAACATCGGATGTTCAATCCACTAACTCCTTCCGTCGTAGCTCATCGGCAACCGAATTAAATAGGTGTCGGCAATGTGTTCAACTAACCATCACCGATGGCTGACGATTCCTAGACTTAGAGAAATTTTTGAAATTTTCCCTTTAGTATTCCCTTTCACTACTTGATCGGCTCAATTCTTCTTCTTTTTGTCAACGAAATAGTTCCATCAACAGCCGAAACGACGACCCATCATCTTCGATCTTCTCCCGATCGGCGGCCCAATCCACTGAGGAATAACCTGATTGGTATTGGTAGTCTCTTCTCGTCGGAAGGCTAGTGCTCTTGGCTTCCGAAACGATGGGTGCACAAACCACTTTTCCGCTTCCGATAGCTGATGTTTTCGTTACTTAAAAAATTTTGAAATTTCTTTACTGCGTTAGTGGTTGGAGGCCTTACCCATCGAATGCACAGTTGTCTAGCCATTCGCAACGGTGGGGGGTCGATTAACTATGTTCCACTGACGGACGTCGAACTCTTAGAAAAATTTTCCCACAATTTTCCTTCCAACTGTCCTTCGTCGGGTGTGCTTCTGCCTAGATTTCTGCTACATCGAAAGTCCGTCCCACCAAGTGTTTCGATGAACCGACAGTTCAACACTTAGACAATTTTTGTGGAATTTTTTTGTCATAAACTTCTTATTTCTACTGGGAAGAAAGAAATCCTGCATCTTTCATTGCATCTTTCATGGCTCATTCAGGCCCATGCTACAACATGAGCTCTGATACCACACTGTAATTTCCCCGACCCTTTTACCAGCGAAGAGGACACTACCATGGTGTTAACCATCCGGGCTACTAGCCCCATGAACATGTGAATTCATAATCATGCTGAAACAGAATGCATTGAAGTAGAACATGCACAGATGCTATTATTTATCATACACAGCGAAAGAAACTTACATTCATACAAGCATTCATTCGACATGTTCATCATAATCATTAACAGTAAATAGGATTGCAGAAGTAAAATAGACAAGATTACTTATCTTATAAGAACTCATTCTGCAACCATCTACATCGCCGCAACGTTCCACCCAACCATGGGCCAGCATGCTCCTTAATCTCTCAACAACGCTTCCACCCCCGAGCTAGGCATGATTCTCTAAGGAATAAGGAACAAGCAGGCTTACACATAGCCAAGGATACACAAAACACAGCCAATACAACACAGTTGGGTTTATCAGGCCATCAAGGAGTTGGGAAAGGGTAAATGCTAAGCTGGTGACCCCATTACAGAGCCAGGAACACCTACACCAGAACTATCCTGACTTCTAAGATATCCACACACACCCAACACAAGGAATCATTCCCTTCTCTGCTATACAGTCCCTCAGGCCCTGCATTCCCTTCCAGTGCTATTCAGGGGTTGTGGAGAAGAAAGCCAGCCCTCTAGCTCTGTCTGTGTAGTTTCCAAACACACCAGGTTTATCAAGCAAACCAAGCCCCCATCCCTGCTCCCAATACAGTCTAAAGACCAACCATTACACGCATGCAATTAATCAGCAGTTACAAATTAGATAGGGAAATGGCTCTTGAGTCGTTCTTCACCCTATCATGGCCAAAATGACTCCCAAGCGAATTACAACAGTCCCCAAAAATGTATCAATAAACACAAATTACAACATGGGGAAAACAACAGCCCATCCTGGGCCACGAATCAACCAGGAAAACTTACACAGAACACACTGGGAAGAGAATACAGTTTCCCAACCTGTGCGTGAGGGAAACTTGCACCAGATCCCAAAATACAGAGGGAAAACACACCCGATTCCACTCTGTGTAAAAATTTGAATGACCACTAATAAGCGGCTCCCTTCCTGGCTGCATGAGGTCAACCATAATACATGCATGTGCATAAAAATGAACAGACTCCCATCCCTAAAATTTAAAGGAGACCCCAACACGACACAACATAAGGGAGACCACAGCAAACCCACAATCAGTCTGTGAGGAAAGTATCCACCCACACCATCCCCAACATCCGTGGAGGAAAACTGCATGAGTAAAACCAGGAAAACTCCTGTGCGTGAGAGTGAACAAGACTTCCACTCCTACATGAGGATGAACAGACAATAGAGAGGATGTGTCCTGTGAGAGAGTGGAATGAGAGGCATAGTCATTCCTCTGCCCATCGTGAAGGTTAATCCGCTGGTGGAGTGTGTGTGTGGGCAAGGACTGACAGTCCTGCCACACTCCACTCCCAGCCATAACTGCCTCAACTACTCAGTAGACTGTTTAATGGTGGTGGTTGGATAAAACAAGGAAAGATGGGAAAATCAAAACAAGGTGGTGACACATGGATTTTCTCTCATGGCTCAAGGTTTGACATCCCCCCCCTTTATCCCTGTGAAAATCATGCCCTTTTCATTATGGTTGCAGTGAGCATAGCTAGTTGGGTTCATTTAATTAAAGATGTATATTTACATGATGACAAAACTCAATATGTATGCCGCATGCCCCGACATGCCATCAATGACAATTTCAATCCAAAACATAGCATAACAAATCGATGGTGGGGCCTTGGCCTTTAGCTCCACACCATGATTACTTACAATATATACATCATATACATCTAATGCAACAGGGTAAAAACGGGGGTGTTACACTCTTGGGAAATGGTTACAATATATTTCAAAGGAAAGTTATAAATTCAAGGTGGAAGCTTGCACACCATGATGGAATCATATAACGTTCAAATACCATCTATGCAAATCATTTTTGGGGAGCTTTGGAAGTCATGTTTTGAAGGTCTCTTTTATCAGGAGAAAAATAGTGCCATATCAACATTGTCCACACAACCTTTTGACGGTAAATGTTTTTCATTAAATGGTAAACACTACTCAATTAACAAATGTCGACCTCTTCCATGTCTAGGTACTCTTGATATAAGGAGCGTTGTTTAAATATGCCACACGAGAGTTCATTGAACATTTCACCCTTTCATGATGCATTTTTAATAATGCATCAATTATTTGTTTCTGGAAGATGGTAAACTATGTCTTTATGTGTCGCATGCAGTGGTCCAAAAATCCTTGCGTTCCTATTGTCTTTATGTCTTATGCACTCGTATCTTGAATGGACATCTAATAAAAACTGAATCAAACCACTTCCAAATATTCTCATATTTGTGTAAACGTAACTCAGATCTAGATTGTAAATTAACAAAAATAGTTTCTATGGTTTGGAGATCATTAAAGTTTGTTGTATTCAATATTTAACCTTTTAGAATGGAAATAAATGGAATTCACAAGTATGGAAATTAGAGATCATTTGAAATATTTGTGAACGATAAGGTCATTCCAAGTGCATTAGTTGTATCAGCATCATCACAGGGCATTGGTGGGCATTAAGGGTGGCCTCGGAGCACCTACTGGCAGGGATTATTTGGGGAATTTTTGTATGTGAAATAATGAATAAGATGGAGATTCAACTGGTGTAAAATATATAAGTTAAGGATTGGGGAACGATTTGGAAACATTGAAAGATATACAAAACAATGGTTAAATGGAATCATATGAGATAGATAAACATGCACACAAGATCAAAGAATCATAAGTAATCACCAATGAATAAGTAGTAGACATACCTTAAGCCCTCAAGCACTCTCCCTCCAACTAGTGATGCCACCGACATGTATTTACTCCGCACCTTTCCCACGCTCCTATAAATTTCGGGTAGTGGTTTATTATTTCCTATTCAGTGAAGAAACTAAAGCTTCACTTTGATAGATCAAGAAATCCAGTGGAAAATCATAGCCCCAAAAATCCCCTCCCGTGTCAAAATTATCTCGGTGTTCGAATCGAATGAAAATCCATCACCATGTCCATAAAGTGTGCCCTGAGGAATCGTTGTTGTTTTTTGCTTCGTGTTTTTTGGTTTTTTTTTGTTATCTTCGATATTTTTTTCTTTAATGTTTTTTAATTTTAATGTTTTATTGTCTTCAAATATTTTTCATTTAAATTTCGTATACATGGTTTTTAATGATTATGATGCTGATGATTTATGATGAGGATGAAGGAATATGAAAAGGATGAAAAGAAATGGTGTTCATGATGAAAAATGATGGAGACCATTGAGATGACAATCCTCATCATCCTAAGGTTTGGTTTATTAGAATCAAACCATCGGCTTGAATAACGTGATACCGCTTTGGGAAGGAAAAGTATGCGATTTTTCCTTCAACTTATTTTTTTTGTTCATTAAATTAATTGTAAGAACTCATATAATAGAGTGGAGTGATGGAAATGGTAATGATATGACATTGAAAAATATAATGACAATGGTGATGTTGATGATAATGGTGATGTTTTACATGATGATGATCATAATAATCAAAAGGAAAAGAACAATGATGATGATTATGACCCTGGTGATGGAAATATCAATTATCATTAGAATGAGGGCAATGATGATGATGAGTGAAGAAAATATACTAGGGATTCCACACCCATCTGTTGTGATATTTAATTTTGGGTGAATTTCTTCATCACCAAATACACCATGTATTAATAATCAATTATATATTAATTAACCATAATTTTAAACCAAAAAAAGGAAAAGGATGAAAACCACAACAAAACCCAAATTCCATGGCTTATGGAAACATGAATCAATCTACTTTGGTCCTTTACACTTACCTTGTCAGAAATCAAATCTTGCACTCAATACCACAAGATAAACCAAAATTAGAGATCCCATACCACAATCCAAACCATTTCCTTTAGTCAACTAAACCTAGATATCCCTTACCAAAATACAAACTAGTTTAGTTTCATCCTTTATATCCACCTAGACATAAACTAAAATTATCCCTTACCCAAAGACAAGCCAAACAAGGTTGAGAGATCCCTTACCACGAGGAAAACCATAGCCTTGGTTAACTTGAGTCCTTTAAAATTTACACTCACTGTGTCATAAGACAAATCATAGCCAAATCATTTGCCTAAAGACCAAGCACATACCAGAAAAACAACCCAAGATGGATTTAATTCCTTTCACTATGCATCGATTAAATATATGCAACACCATGTATATTAACACTTACAGATAACTGGTTTCCATGCATGTAGGGCCCTTCCTATGTAAGGAACATTGAATTTACAATATTCCAAAATAAGTTCACCAATATAAATGTGGTTCACCAATACATCTGTGTTTCACATGCAAATATCTAAAGTACTAATGTCAATGCACAAATTGCATGGAGAAAACCATGACATGTCCATTCAAGGTGGCTATTAATTCAAATTTAATTCAAATTGAATATAATTATAACTGCTATATATTTTAAATATATTGGATTTTGAAAGTAATGACACAACAACTTGTATGGTCAAGTCCATCCTCATTATGATCTAATGTTCATTTAGGTCCCCTAACATATTCTTGCACACTAAGAACACCATTTAAACACATGAAATGGATATATTAAACACTATGAACATCTCTATGTAGAAACAAATATAAATCATGGATGTAGGATTTTTCTAATGGGATTAGATGAAGTAGTTATAAGAAAGGACATATTATGCCAAACTATAATCCATATTTTAGTTCATCAAAGAAACGTTTGAGCAACAATACACCCTTTGGAAGTGATTCGTCACTCATTCGAAACACTTTGAGCTAATAGTCTTGTGGAATAAATACCATAACTAATCATTGCTTCTTTATGTGATTTCCTTTGCAAAGTAAATTAACGTGTACAGTGGTGTCAATGAGTAGCATGCAGAGTCCCAATCTACAAAAAATTGTTATTGCAACTTTATATTTTAAATATAGTCAAGTTTTAATTTTTAGGCAATGCCAAGGTAATGCTCATGTTTTCGGTTCTCGTGTAAACAATTCATACAATACAATGACATATATTTTCTTATGGTATTTAAGGGACTTATGTTTTCACTCTAGGTGTCATACTCGTGTTAAAAATAGGATTGATGTAACCTCATTACTGGAATGGATACTTAATTTTCAATGAAACTAGCCATGTTCTATCACTATCATTAAATATAATGGTTACCACCAATGAAATGGGACTACAAAAAATGCACACAAATAACTTCACCCCATCAATTGATAGTGTAGAAGTTCTCTGAAAGGTGGTTCTAATGGAATTCTCTGACAATTGGATGTTTATGGATTTTTGTTGAGTATATTGCAACTTGAAGGGAGGCACTGTGGTGCAAACAAAACCAAATAACACAAAAATTATCTGCAAATATCCCAATGCTACCACCTCTAGAGGCATTATACATATCGCCTTATGCAAAATGTGAGATTTAAAAGGTTGATTGTACAATTATCATCCTTTTCTCATAACAAAATAATTCAACATAGGAAACTTGTTATCCACTGATACCAAATTTTATATCACGTATGTACGATTGATTAAGCATAGTAGCATTGATATGGTCATTTTCTCCAAGTTTTGGGGTTGGTTGTTCTAGGGTTTAAGCAACCTTATAAGACCCTTTGGCTTTAAGGTTTAAGAAACATTGGTGTACCCTCATGTATCATTGATAGAGAAATAGTAACATTGAAATAATGTCATATGTTTCCACCTATTGTCCATTAAAAGCATCAGGTATAGGGAAAATGAATCCTAGGATTAGTCAAATTGTGCTATCAATGGTTGGAATTGAAGATAAAACAACAAGGAATTTAGAGTATCTCCATACATTTTTTACAAATCTGACAAAAAGAAAATGAACATTTGGAATATAGTTACATGTGTTAGCCTTGTTATGGACATAGATTGTCAAGTTTGTTTTCCTCATTTTTCCTCAATCACAATCTGCCAACCTTTCAGAAAGCTATATTTCGCCATGGTTCTTTGATTCACTATTTAAATTGTTTAATTTATATATTGTAAACTTAAGAACCCTCTTGATATGGACATTGGGTTTCTACAGTAAAATTGGTATTATTCATATGGTCACAAACTATTTGAATCAATGTGTAAATGATAAAAGTCCCATCTTTTTTTCACTAAACTTGTTTAAAAAAAATGATGAGAATGAACGTAGTTGGGCATTCCCAACATTATGAAGGATTGGGATTCCATGTACACTCCAACACCAAGAAAAATTTAAATAGATAAATATCACATAGTAGGTTTTTCTTGTTAGGTGTTGAAACATAATGTACATCAACAAAGTCTTGTACATCTTGGATTCCATTTAGGTGACTTACATGTATGTAATGAACCACCCATGAGAATGCTCAGACTATAGTTAGTGAATAATAACAAAAATGAAAAACCATGACCAATGAGTGTGATCTATGAAAGACACTGATGGCCTCAATAGAGAGGTTCAATGACAACAAGAACCAATAATTTGGGTTTCCATGTACACATATCATCAGGATTTCACTAAGACACACTACACAAGCCGTAGAATAACATGGATTGTGATCATCACCTACACCCTTAAACGAGGATCATAGATACATTCCATTAGTGATCCTACTGTAGGGTCAACTACACTAAAATATTTATTCCTTCTCCTTCCTCTAAATGACAAGGTTCAAGGAGCTTCGCATGACCACTCTAAGTGAATCACCTTCATCAACATAGTCAAAACACTTCACTCGAACATTCAATCAGTAGGAGCTATGGATGGTGTGTACAAATGGTAGGGACATAATAAGCATGATCTGTTGGCATGTTCTTACTACCAATTCCATCTTGAATACCAATAATTGCAATGGTTTATCCCCATCATGATGTAATTTGATGAGATTTAATAGTCCTATCAATCTAAGGAGAAAAATTTGTTGGTTGCATTAGTGTAGAGTGCATGTGGTTCATAAATTCTAAGGGCATCAAATAATTTTTAATTCCTCTGACAACCATGGCCTAAATGGTCATTGTCATTCTAAGAACTTGGTCACGAAGGGGAAATGCCACATAACTAGTTAGTAGGTTGAGGTCTTAATTCTTATTATAATTAAATAGAAAAACTGAATCTAGGATGGAAGATATCAAACCCTTATTTTTTCCTTTTAGAACATATGTCTTGGATGAAAATATCTTCCTCAGTGTGACTCCTCATTATAATAAACAATCATATCATCCTCTCCTATCTTAACCTTACAAACGCTACTGTCAAATTTTGTGACATGGGGTCTCAATCTCATTAGAAAGATCAACCTTGTATCATTGAAACAACATAATTTTTTTTAATGAACTAATAATTATTATATAGAATTTTCCAATTAAATGGACATTGTAAATAAAGCACATATAATGATATATTTAATAATACTGACATATTTTCCGCTTTTTCCAATGGAATTATCTTCCCCATTTTTCAACGATAGTTTCCACTTGGAAATCACATATTTAGTTCCTAGTCAATAAAACAATGTCTTTGTATTCATCTTCTCTCCTAGTTCAACATGTCCTCTAACAATGTTTCAAGGGCGTATTCACTTGGATCATGCATATACTTAGAAATGAAAAGAAACACCTATGTATAAAGTTGAAATAAGACTTAAATGTGGGAAATGGGGGAAAATTTAAGCTTGGGGATATGTTGTTTTTTTATAAGAGAATTTTTGTGTCACAAGTTGCAATAGTATTTTTTTTTGACATGAACAATTCCAATTGAAGAAAAGAATCAAAGGGCTGAGGAATTTCATAAGTATTTCTAGATATTAGGAAGCCATGTTCTCAACAGGTCTTCAGAGATTCACACTACCTCTATGAAATTCCATAGGCAGGATCACAAAGCTGAAACAAACCTCACTAATTTCACAAATCTTTTATATAAAGAATTAATAAAAAGAAGTGTTATAATTTACTCAAAAACTAAGACACAGATGAAAAAATGTCACTCATCTATTCTTGAGCAATAATTTGGATATCAAAGAATGATACATACAAGGAATTTGATATGCTTTGGAGGCATTGAAAATAATCTCAAGTGGCAGGATTAGTTATCTTAGGAAACTTCTCCAAACACAACTTTAGTGGTAACTCAAGATGGGAGACTACTTAATTGATGGTTAATGGTGTGTGAATGAGTTGTTTGGATAAAATTTATGGAGAGAAATCCAAGGAGGCACATGTAATGACTGATAGTGAACTGAACTAGTTATCGGAGCTCATCATTAACTCACCATGATGGAAACTAGGTGTCTAGGCTAGTTAAGTGATGGTAGGATCCTAAAATATAGGAGACCGACTCAAGTGCTCCATAAATCATGCATGTGGGTGCATATGGTCCTAAAAGGGAGGAAAGTGGTGCATGTATGAATAATGAGGGTCAAACTAACTAGGATCAAGGAACTGCAAGGTCAATAACATGGTTTATGTACCAGGTAAAACGTCATTTCCATTATCATCATCAATCCAAAATTACAATTTCATTCCCTAAATTCTAGTGATGAAAAATTAATAAAATTAATAAAATAAAAAAATGAAAAATATTTAGTATTCTTAAGAAAGTCGTATAAAATACAAATAAATAAAACAAACAAAATAAAGAAATAATATAACAAATTAAAAAAAATGAAAATGCAAAAACAACAAAGAACAAAACCTTTCCCCAGTATGCAGGCCCAACTGCCTTGATTCCTCCTCAACTTCCTTGATCTTTCCAGGATAGGCTTGATGCAAGGATGATAAACTCGTCTCTGAAGAGAGGAGGAAGATACTAATTGATGAAAGATCCATTTTTTTCATTTGTGGAGATTCTTAGTTCAGATCATAGGTGTAGCTTTTGAAGAATGCTCATATTAGAACTACGATCCAATATCACAACTTGAGGAGAAAACCAAGTCATTGATGAATGAGGGATCAAATTTCAAAATCTAATCGAGAAATAGAATTGTTCATCTCAGCACTTGCAAATCATTGGTAGCTCTGGAAATTGAATCGATTTGTGAAATTTATCAATATTATGGTTTAAGTTACATAGAACCACCTTGGTGGTGTTATGTAGCCAAAGTTCTGTTGATGATACAGATGTATATTGGTGGCCACCCACCTATTCCACTAGCTCAAAGCAATTGTCCATTGTAGCAGTTTCCTAGTTATTTTTCTATAGTTTTTCGGGTCCCAAACTTCTGGGGCAGCTTTGAGTCCCTAAACTATTTTTTTTGGTGATTCAAGGACAAATAGTTGCCATATACATAAATTTGACTAACAAAAAGTTGTAAATCTTAGATATACCTTTCCAACAAGCTATCGAATGCCCAAATCGGACATCGTATGCAAAAGTTATGACACCAGGAAGTTAATTGTTCAACTTACCACCTTGGGGCTGCAAACTTTATGACGGTTCATCTTCTAGGGTTAAGTTTTGGAATTTTGTGGTTCTCACTCTCATTATTATTATAAATAGGCCCCTTTGGCCTCATTTTTTATTCAAATTGGGATGGATGAGCGTAGCAACCACATCTCTTCTCATAGATAGCTACCACCATTGTGGCAATTATATTATAGTCAGCTGTATTTTTGTAATTTAATAGAATATTTGTTTTCTGTATATTTGTTATATTTGAAAAATTTATATTATAATGACTCTATATATGTTATTTCATTTTGTTCACACATAAATCCAGATCAGTGGTATCAGAGCAATATTCTCTTTGATTGTTTCTCCGAGCATGTCCCCGACGAGGTCCGAGTATAAAGAGCTTGGTCTCAAACTAGTTTCACTTGATCATTCTCACCGTCCCAAATGACCTCCCATGGTGGAAGAAAAGAGAGATGATGAAGCAAGAGATCCTATCAAGTCATTGCTCGAGGAATCCCTCGAGAGGCAAAGAAATGACATGATGGATAGTTTCATCCAAATCCTTCTACGAATGCCGGTAGCGGCAAGTGCATCTTCAACGAGTAGCTGGTTTGAGGATGCAACTCCCTTCAAGGTACAAGTTAACTTTGATATTCCTTTATTTGAAGGGAAAATTGATGCAGATGCCCTAGATAATTGGTTGAATGTTCTAGAAGGGTATTTCTCTGTCCACAATTTTTCCTATAGAGAAAATATCACCTTTGTGCTCCTTAAGGAAGTCCCCCATGTCCAAAATTGGTGGGGTACTTATTATCAAAAAAACTCATCAGATGAGTCTAGAATGTTTGAAACAAATCCCACTTGGGCCTCTTTCATAGATGCCGTCAGAGAACAATATTACCCTGTGGGAAAATATGATGACCAATACACAAAATGGACCATTCTACATCAAGAAAGGGACCAGACAGTGTCGTAGTACACCAATAACTTTCATACCCTACATACAAAGCTGAGTATCAAGGACTCCGAATGACACCTAATTCTAAAATATCGCAATGGTCTACATCAGTACATCCAAACTGAGATGGACTTCCTTGGAATCTCTTCACTTGGATCTGCCTATTGGTATGCTGTCAAAATTGAGGAGAAATTTTGACAAAAGAACAAGCGAGACTCTGGACCTGCGAATCCACCACAGAAGCAAGGCAAGGGAAACTGTAGCCCGCAAAACACAGTAAAATAAAATGACAACCAGTCCCCACCACAAGCAAAGAAGGGGGATGGAAAGACAAATAAGGACACTGGTAAGTGGTGCAAATTTCATAACAGCCCTTGGCACAACACTAATGAATTTCGCTCAAAGTAGTCATTAGTAGCCGAGATCAAATCTTCAGAATCAGATCCTAATTCTAATTCCGAACCCAATTCTAGAACTGCATACAATGGGAGGCAGATCATTGATGCAGACCCCACTGCCACTGTTTCTACCACACATATTCAACTAGAGGATCCTAAAGAGTTATAGGTAGAAGAGAGCCTCTTCCACTCGTAGATGTGGGTGAAGGGAATGCCTCTATATTTTGTTGTTGACAATGGCAACCAAAAGAACCTGATCTCAGTAGAAGTTGTCAAGAGATTGGAGCTTCCCACAACACCACACTCGCAACCCTACAGCATCGGTTGGATAACCCAAGGATGAGTTATCTGCATTACTCAATAATGACTCCTACTATATGGCATGGAGACTTTCAAAGATGAGGTACTGTGTGATGTGGCCCCACTTGAAGTCTGTGATGTTCTTTTATGACAACCATATATGTGGAAGCGTCATGCTGTATATGAGTCATGGCCTCGTAGTGTCATTATTACTTTGGGAGGAAAACTCTATCGAATACCAAATATCATTGCACCTAACAAAGTGTCACAAGGTAGGAAGATAATCTCCCACATGAGAAAAATATTCCTCTTCACAATTGCGTCTGAAGGAGAACATAAAATGACAAAGACCTCCACACCCTCTGCACAGGGTGTCTCTGCTCATCAGACACAAGAAGAAGATAGAGCCATTGTTTCCTCATCTATCCGAGTACCTCTACAATGCAAGGCCATGCATTCAAGGTGCTCATTTAGAAAAAAATCATCCATACAACAATTACAGCCCTCTTGGGATGTCAATGAAAGGAATCCTTTTCACTTCAGCAAATGTCGCACCAAGAGATCAACTCAACACACAGTTTGAGAGATGATACGGGATTTGACGCAATGGAGACCATTGGTTCCTAAGGAGGGAGGATTGATCTAGATGGAGATCGGTGGCCACCCACCTATTCTTCTAGCTCAAAACAATTGTCCATTGTGGCAGTTTCCTAGTTATTTTTCTACAGTTTTTTGGGTCCCAAACTTCCGGGGCTGTTTTGAGGCCCTAAACAATGTTTTTTGATGATGTAGGTAAAAATAGGTGCTATTTGCATGTATTTAATTAATCAAAAGTTGTAAATCTTATACATACCTTTCCAACGAGCTATCGAATGCCCAAATCAGAGATTGTATGCAAAAGTTATGACCCCGGGAAGTTGACTGTTCAACTTACCACCTTGGGGCCGCAAACTTTATGACGGTTCATCTTCTAGGGTTACGTTTTGGATTTTTGGGGTTGTCACTCTCATTATTATTATAAATAGGCCCCTTTGGCCTCATTTTGTATTTAGCTTGGCATGGATGAGCATAGCAGCCACATCACTTCTTAGAGATAGCTACCACCATTCTCGCAATTGTATTACAATTTGTTCTATTTCCACAATTTAATAGAATATTTGTTTACTATATATCTATTATCTTTGCAAAATGTCTGTTATAATGACTCTGTATATGTTCTTTCATTTTGTTCACACATAAATCTGTATCAGTTGATTACAGATTCATTTGAAGTTTGGTGTTCTAGAACAGAGTGTGCATTTATAAACCTAGGTATTTTCATAAAAAAAGGTTCAGGAATATAAGGTTGTGCCATCAAGTTCCTTTCAATCTAAATTCTAGTAATACTCGATGAATTCCTATACTACTTAATGGTTTCCTGTGAATTAGATTAATTCTCCGAATTTGCAGTTTTCTATCAATTAGTTGTTTGAGGATGCAAGTGTGCTCCAGTTTTTGTGTTGTACCAAGTAGCTATCATATATGTAATCCAAGTTTACCCTTAATCCTCTTATAGGTAGTATCCAAACATGTAGACATTTTCCTGCCATTGATGAGGGGTAGAAAACTAAAACAGTGTGAACTAAAAGTACTCTATTTCAAAGGGAAATTATGCTAGGTATCTATTATATCTATCCAATTTTATCCCTTGATCCTCTTATGGGTAGTATCCAAAAACATATATGTTGTCTAGCCATTAATGAGAGGTAGGACCCTAAAACATTATGGATTAGAGGACCAATTTATTTTAATAGAGAACTACACCAGGTGGTTGCTACTCCGATAAGGAGCCTATATCATAGTTTTCACTTCAATGGTATATTTTTTTTATTAAACATTATGAAATAATATCCCTTGATCCTGATCCTCGGCCAATATTGCCTCTAAAAATCTAAACCTATGTATAGAAAGATAATTACTAAGACAATTTAGAGCCCCATTTTCGGTGCATTAGCCCTAAAAGGTTAATTCAGTGCATAATAGTAAATACCCTAGATTTAGTTTGTGTAACATGGTTAAGGAAACAAGACCCATAATCTATGCCAAACACATTGTAATGGAACCCATATCCCACTTGCAAGCCAAATAATCCATTTACAAGACATGTGAGGTGATATAGAACCATGTGCATGTCCACTAGAGATAAGATGAATATTTTAGGGTCTACAGCCTCATTGTTTATTCCTAAACCTTACAAAAGGCCATGAGAGCCATCCATGCCATTTAAAATATTGTAACTACAATAATATGATCCAGGTAGGACAATTAATTACTCTACATGGGTTGTGTTGTGGTTTTGTGTTATGTGCATGTTCCATGAATGATCATTAAAGGAAATTTGGGGTCTAAAATGGGCATTATAAGAAAATGCGGCAACAATAAATTCTTGTGAGCTGGAATTCAAGAACCAATATAATTTGAATAAAATGACTCAACCATAATGGTTGAATTGACATATTTGTCATAAAAAAACTATTTTTTTGTTCATATTTTCGACATATCTCCCTATGTTTTCACTCAAATTTTGAACATGAGAATTTGTTGGATGCAGAATTAAATTTCGCATCCAACGAGTAACCGCATTGCATAGTTTTGATGAACCTCAGTACCCCAAAAACAAGAAATACCTGAAAAAATGTGATGAAACGTCATCATCACAAGAAATGTCATCATAACGTTTTTTCAGGTATTTCTTGTTTTTCGGGTAACAGGATCCATCAAAAGTATGAAGTTTGGGTACTTGTTGGATGTCGAATTTAATTCTGCATCCATCGAGCTCTCTCGCTCTAAATTTGAGTGAAAAAATAGGGAGATATGACGAAAATACAAACAAAAAAGTAGTTTTTTTCTTTCTTCCCCCAAAATTAATAAATTTTATTTTATTATTTTAACTATTATTTTATTATTCTCCTTAGGAGGCCCATTTTAGACCTCAAAATTCTATTAATTCAAAATCCTATTTTAGGCCCCAATACAATGTTTTCCTTTTTGAGCCATGTGCATGACCCTAAAAACCATCCTTGATGTACAAAACCATTTAGTTACACCCGTATGAAAGCTATAGGTCAAAAATTCTCTTTACGAGTCCTATGGTAGTTTTGAGGTGTGTGCCTGGTCCATGAGCCATAAATCTTCTTTTAGGAAGAATTTTCCCTTATACAATGGTAGGGCGTCAATAACAATCCTTAGTGCAATGACACCTATCTAATACATCTAGGCCAAATATTCTATATATAGTTCCTGTATGGTCATTTCAAATAATGTGCATGGTCCACGAGCACTAAAAACTACTTTTAAAAAATCTCGATCCAAAAAATTTATATATAACTCATGGGCCTTCTGTGGGATTTGGGTCACCAAACGAACAAGCTCTCCCATGGGAATATTTGGCATTGGATCAATATATGGTTCTCATGTAATCCTTGTTGGCATGTATGATGTCTATTGCTTATGAGTCAACATTTCCATTTTTTACTCCCCTTACTTCCCTGATGTACTCGTATCATCTATGCTACCCTACGAGGATTCACCAAACTCAAGTCCTTATGATTTTGTTTGATGATTTCCATTCTATTACAATTTTAAGCCCATGATAGTTTCACTATTTTCCCATTGTATGCCACATGGTTTATAGGTGTTCCTGTCCTTAGCTGGCATCAACATAAAATTTTGCTTCCATTTTCTATTGTTATTTTTATTGGAATTCACTTGTAATAAATAAAATAAGGAGTCAAGGGGATACATCAAGTAGTAAACGGAATTATTGAGTGTTGGAAAAGGGGATAGTATTAGAAAAAAATACACCTTTGTACCATGATCATATACCTTAAACACATTTATTTTTCTTCTATGCTATGTTCTATGGTCTATACATAGGCATATTGATCATTTATTGATATTTGAGGTGCTTCTGGTTGATCATTATGATAGTTGAGGCACTCCTGTTTGATCATATCGATAGAATGGTGCCCTCATTGATGGAAAAAATCCTTGGTGCATTCCCTCATCCCTAGATTCATGGAATATGTTTGACCTTAGGCATGAGTGCATGTTTGCGGTGGTTTTTGGCCTTCCTTAAGCATTTATTGCATCCTATATCCACTCTCACTCACCCATGCTTAGAATGCCTCCATTTATGATCCATCATGCCTCTCCCTTGTTCACACTTGCATTCATGACCATTTGGGATGATTAGGAAGACGATTGGTCCACCTAGGGGGGTTTGAGGGTCAAATCATGGTCTGGCACTTATATGCATCTAGATGGACTTCAAGGCCTCATGATTTTTCCATATTATAATATAAACATTATCCAAACATATTTACATGTTGGACAGTCATAATAATATCGGTTATTGACTACATTTGTGTATGTTATTTTCACTCTTTATGTTGTTTTGTGCATAATTTATGTGTAATATCAAATTGTGAGAATATACTTGGCTTTCAGATCCTACTCTGAATCAATTATCACATGGTCTCAGAGCTCTTTGGATCTAAAAATCAAATCTAAAGTGTTTGAGTTGTTGTTCGAGGGATTTTCCAGATAGATTCGAGTGTTTGCATTGCAAGTACAATCAACAGTTTGTCACCCAGTGCACAAGAAGAAATGGATCATACTCATGTATTGGTGACCCCATTAAACTATTTAAAATGGAAGGCCAAAATGGTGATCCATTTGAGGTTGAAATGCCTGTACAGGGTCACCATGGCTACTAAATTTGAACTCAACTCTGTTGTGGCAAAATCAAAGCTCTTCAACAGGATTGATGAAGCATTTGGAATGATTTGTATTAGTATTTCGAGAGAATTACTCTTCCATGTAGATATTATGAAAACTTTGAACAAGTTATGGCTCAAGCTTGAGACATTGTTCAGGAGGACCGATGAGATGAGAGTCCACAAACTTGAAAATGAGCTAATCTCCATGTGTTCAGCTCACTTTGTGACAATCCAATACTTGTTCATCGAGTTCAAATCATTGGTGCTTCAGCTGAAATAGTGTGGCATAGAAAATAAGGAGGAGCATATCATATTGTCCATACATTCAAATATAGGGTAATAGTACTCAATTATTGTGTCAACATTCCACTGTAGCAAGCTCACAGCTCAAAACTAGTTGATGCCTTCACTAGATCAATTCATGGAGTCATTGAATCAAGATGAAAAAAATATCTTAGACATAAATCTCATCACCATCATGTGTTGAGGCCTAAAAAATCATAATTTCCACTCAAACCCCAAATTGTGAAGTTGGACAGTGGCCCAGACTCCTATTTTCCATATTTGATTCTATCACCACCTTTTCCCTTAATGCAAAAGGAGTTACCATCTTCAATAACACCCACTGTCTCTTGATAATGAGCGGTGCAACCACTTCTTGCCTTTTATCAAAGAACGGTTCCATTCTACATAGAAGAAAAGAAGTGCTCTAGTTGAAAAGAGAAAAAGAGAAGATTCACGAATCTTATCGAAGGAAGACTTCATGGCACCCTCATATTTAATCCTGTGGACCACTTGGATTTGATATCTTCCCTAGTAGGATGTCCCTTCCACCTCACCCACCATTTTCTCAACCATCCCTATCCTCCTAAGTCCTATAAAACATGGCTCATACCCCATGGTTGAGAGAGAGAAAGGTTATGTTGCTGCATTGAGATTCTAGCCAAATCTAGGGTGAGCATAGAAGGATCAAGTTGGATATTTTGAGGACAAGGCATTTCATGTGAAGGAGCATCACAATAGTAAGGAAATGGTTGTAAGATTTCTTATTCATTTTTAATGCAAAGTTGGTTCCTTTCCCATAAACTGTATTATGTTCCAATCATTCATTTTATTACTGTATTCCTTAATCACTAGTATAGAACTGTAGATTATGTTATGGTACCTTTGGTATTTCTTGTCTATTTGATCTGTTTGTGTAGGTACATCCCAGGAGATTCATCACCATAGGAGACACTTACATCATATTGTAGAACAACCAAAGGATTCATTCCATATATCTACAATCTCTAGGGGAAGTCTTCCATCCTTGTTTTTTACTCATTTGTTCTATATCTGAACCATTCAGGCCTAGAGGAATAACTCTTCTCCACAAGAGGTGTGATATTCCTAGCTACAAATCTGGTGACCATACTTGGGAAGAGCTTTCAGCACATATGATCTTCCTTGGTTTTCAAACTCTTGTTTGAAATCCAAACTCCAACCTTTCAGTGATCAGATCTACTATCTTTTCTAGTGATATATATGGTGTGGTATAACTAGATCTACTCATATCTCAGGCACATATACTTTATGTACTTAATTTTACTCATAATGTTGTGATTTGATGCCAGTGGTTCAGCACCTAACTCTCTATGTTTCGACATTAAATTTTTTTTAACATCGACAACAGTCACCTCACATGCATAGAGGACAATCGGCAGTGCCACCTCCCTTTCTCAGTAGTGATTAAGTGGTGCCACTACTCTATCAAAATGGACAAAAGGCAGTGCCAAAGTAGTAATGCTCTGTCACGTACCTTGTTCAAGCGGTGCCAAGTAGGTTTTTCACACCATTGTGATTTGAAAGCTTAGTTGATTTTTCTTTCTGTTTTGTGTATTTTTGGGCTTCATTCTTGAGATCTAGATTGTTAGATTCAAACTTTGATAGTGGTAAATGGTTTCTTTACTTTGGTTCAAAGAGCTAGGTTACATCCATCTGTTTAGTTTCTTGTATGCTTGGTTTTGATTTTTGAAAGGAGTGCTTGGAAGTGAGTAGAGTTAGATCTCTTTTTACTGTTTGATCAAACTGAAAAGGAAGCTTTGTTTTTTTTCTTTCTTTTGTTCTTCATGATTTTATGAAAGACTACTTTTTTATTTTGATTCGAAGAAAAAAATTGTTGAGATTTGATCATAATTTTGTTTAAAGACAACTGATGTTGATGTAATTGTAACTTCGGAATGTATTCATTTGTATTTCGTATCTATTGCAACCCGATGTTCATTCCGGGATGTATTGTAATGTATTTGAGTCATTTCATACCCCAATGTTTATTTTAGGAAGTTTCTATAATGAGAAAGTCATGTCAAGTCATTGTGGGTAAACCTCCTATTGGTCAAGGGTTAAAGTCCCCATAGTTGTGGGGCCCTTGGGTTATTAGACTATCCTAATGAAGTTGACCCTAGGTGATTCATTGTATGTTAGGGCAATAGTCCCCACCATTGTGTTACCCTCCTATTGGTTGGAGGAGGAAAAGTCGCTACAAGTGGTGGGGCACTAGGGTTATTCGACACTCCTAGAGATGTTGTCTCTAGTAAGTAATTGTTAAGTGAGGCCGAGATGTTGGAATGCACTTCAAGTGAATGAAAGAATATAAATAGAGAGTGACCCTCTCTATTTATCTCACTTGCAACACTCACACTCACTCATTGGGGCTCATGAGTGAGAGAGGAGAAGCTCTCTCAGTGTGAGAGAGAGAGACTACTACTGTCGGGAGATCATCTTACTATTTTCCAATTTTACCTTTTTTGCTGATTCTATCCCTGAGGAATTTGTGGGGTTTTCTCCTTTATGGTTTCCCTAAGGAAAACTCTTTATGTCTCTTGCCTCTTGTGATGCGCTTATGTTTTATTGATGTGCTTGTTATTCTCTCAGTTAAAAGATCCTAAGATCATAATGCTAGCTTGTATGATAAAAAAACTAACATGGTATCATAAATACCAAATGGTGAAACCAATTCTGATGAAACCTATGGTAGTGGATCAGGGACATTCGAGGTTACCTCAATAAAAAATTTCAGACATAGAGGAGTAGTAATTTTGGAGATATCACAGAAACAGTAATAGGCATTTCTGCAGAAGAAATTGGAAAACTAGGGCTTCCTGTTCCGGGAGCTTCCCTCCACTGTTTTCAGAAAATGAGTACATTGTACAACTCCATTTGAAGAGATCTATCTATCTATCCAATCAGATCTGAAATATTCCAATTTTTGAAAACTAGGGTTTCTGTGACAATCCTTTGCTATTTTCAATTGAGGTTCTCATTTCAAAGTGATCTATCACATTAGATTGATGATAATCTTGGTGAAGTTGACAAATTCCAAGCATGGAAGTATATGATCTCTTTGAAGAAAATGAATGGGACACCTACATGAGTAGAGAGGTTCCAGTTCCAAAGGGAGATGAGGCTAGAAGCCTTACACAAGAAGAACTTGGTCAAGGTCAAGAAGATCATTATTGATTCAGTCATGAATCAACTTGTACTACAAGTGTCTTCCTTAAAGACACCAAAGATGTTCGATTCCTTGACCAAGCTATTTGAAGGGAAGAATAGAAATCAGAATATGACCTTAAGAAACTAGTTGAAGAATGCGAAGATACAGAATGCAGAGACCATGCAATCATACTTTACAAGGGTCTCTCAAACGAAATAACAACTCGTAGCGGTAAAAGAAGAAGTGAAGAATGTAGTAGTGGTAATGTCCATCTTGAATGGCCTCCCAGGATCATGGGATTCATTCATTCAAGGAATGTTTTCCAGAAGGAAGTGATTAATTTTAGTAGACTCTAGGAAGAAGAAGAAGCTCGACTCATAAGAAGAGAAGAGAAGATGGGAGCAATTGAAGATCAAGCTCTCACCATCCAAAGAAGATCCCTCAAGTGATGAGGAATATGAAGAACTCAACTCTTATCCACCTTAACATTTGGATAAGAAACGATGCTATTATGAATCAAGAAGACGATGAAGTCGAAGGCTCAAGAAGGAGTATACCCACGAAACAAATAAAGATAAGTATTCAATTGTCATTTCATGATATTATTTTGTTATGCATTTGTTTATATTCAGTTGATGTATTAAACATGATAGGATGTCTGCATTAATGACAGTATACTATTAATATGCATGTGATGGGTAAGTAGCTCATGGTGCTATACAACTCTCCATTGCTACTTATCTATAATGAAACCTCTTTGCTGACATATTGGATTAGTGCACAATCTCAATGTTGTCTTGGTAGAGATGGAAGGCATATAGAAAGTTTCAATGAGATATGGATGAATGTTGTATTGGCTAAAGTAGTTGCATGATCATATATTTATGCATAAGAACTTGCCAATATAAATATTCCTTATGAAATTTTTCTAACCATACAAATGCATTTGACTTGTACGAAAGATCGCATACATAATCGCCTACAAGCAAATAAGGATGAGACTTGCTCTGAAGAACAAGTGACGACAGTTCAAGATGAAGAATAATATGATGAATGAAGCGACATCATTGATACAAAAACTTCCACCTATGAAGAAGTTCAAGAATAATTATGTCTAGGATGCAGTATCGATACGTGAAGGGAATTTCGTAGTTGCATCATGCGGTAGATGGAAGCATCATGGGATACAAGGCATAGACTATGAAGAGACATTTGCAGCCACTGGAAGTGAAGTCACATGACATACATAATCATGAAAGAAGGCCTTGTATGAGTTCAAAAGACACCCATGGGATAACACATACATGATGAGCTTGATGAATATCTTAACATTTGCTACAAGGTTGATAAAGGATGACAAGCTCATAGATGGATGTGAGAAGAACTTTTGGAAAAGATCAAAATAGAGGATCTTGGTATCCAATGATCCTAGATGGATACTACTTGTCACTCCAGTATAGAATGTTTTAGTGGATAGAGTATGGAAGACAGAGGGAGTATGATGCTCCACTTCAGAGGGAGTGACTGCAGAAGATCCTAAGGTTCGACATGGTATGACAGGATGGATAGATTATTGATGACTCTAGGATTTACTGAGAGTAAAGAAAATTCCAACCTTTGCTTCAAGGTTGAAGATGGAAGACTAGTGATGCTCCTGTTATGTGTTGATGCACTATTGTTCTAGGCATGGAGGTGTGGACAAGGGAATTATGCAGTAGAGATCTTGAAGAGGTTCAAGATGATGGACTAGATGACCACACCTATGGCATCGAACCTAAAGCTATTGAGCGATGCTTCATCAGAGACGGTTGATGCTATGATGTATTGTTAGATGATTGGGTCCTTGATGTACCTAAGACCAGATATTTTCTTTGCTTTGAACACATTGAGACATGTTCACCTAATGGTTGCAAAGCATGCAGGGGTACAGTTGAGTATAAGCTCAAGTATGATATGAATCAAAAGATTAACCTGGAGGGTTATGTTGATTCAGATTGGGCAGGCAGTGCCATCGATAGTAAGAGCACTTCAAGGTGTTGCTTCAGTATGGGATCAAGTGTGATCTCTTGGTTTAGTAGGAAGCAATCCTGTGTGGCACTGAGTACAACTAAAGCAGAGTATGTCACATCTTGTTCAGCTAGTTGTGAGGCAGTATGGCAGCGGAAGCTACTGTCTGATTTATTTGATCTCCAGATGGATGCTACTTGTATACATTATGACAACCAGAGTTGTGTAAATTTGTTAGAGAATCCAGTGTTCCATGACAAGTCAAAGCACATCGAGATCAAGTATCACTATATCAGGGATATGGTGTAGAAGGGAGTATTGAAGCTCCAATATGTTTCAATGAAAGAACAGATAGCTGATGTGTTGATGAAGCCATTGGCTAGGGTGAAGTTCAAGTACTTAGGGGAGAATCTTGGTGTTCTCCAGATAGAGGTTTCCTCCAGGGGAAAGTGATGAGTTCTATAGCTATTATGATGAGCAGGTCAGATATAAGGGTTGAGCCATTATGTTCATGGCTAAAGGATTTAGTTCCTTCCATGACAGATGTGAGTGCTAGCCATTATGTCGAGTAGGATAGATGTAAGGGCTACTGCCATTTTGATGAGTAGGTTAACTATAAGGGTAGATCCATTCTATCATGGATAAAGGATTTATTTCCTTCCATGTCAGATGTGAGTGCTGGCCATTCTGTCGAGTAGGATAGATTTAAGGGATACCACCATTATAATGAGCAGGTCAAATGTAAGGGCAGATCCATTCTGTCATGGCTAAAGTATTTGGTTCCTTCCATGTCAAATGTGAGTGCTGGCAATTTTTTCAAGTAGGATAGATGTAAGGGCTACCGTCATTCTGATGAGTAGGTCAGATTTAAGGGCAGATCCATTATGTCATGGCTAAAGGATTAGGTTCCTCCCATGTCAGATGTGAGTGCTGGCCATTCTATTGAGTAGGACAGATGTAAGGGCTACTGCAACTCTCCAAGAGAGTCAAGGCACCTGGTCAGTTACCAGGTAGCTCAGTCTGGGACTGGGGGGGATTTTGGTGAGGGTGGAGGATTTAGTTCCTTCTAGGTTAGATGTGAGTGCAAGACTTTATAGAGAGGGTGGAGGACTTGTTTCCTTCTAGGTCAGATATAAGTGCTGAAGCCTTTTCACAGATGATAGTGATGTCCTGTCATGCTGGTGAATGTGAGTGCTGGGCCTTTCTGATGTGATTGTAGTTTTCTACATGATCATATGTGAGTGCTGGGTGTGCCTTTCTGATGAGTAGGTCAGATGTAAGTTCTGGGAAAAGACCTACCTGATGGCTAGGCCTACAACCAGCATGAAAGAAGACTGGCTCTGTAGAACTTCCTATGACGAGATAGCACACACATGATGATGACTAGATGAGATCCAGATCAAGCTATGATCCAGATCCAGTTATGATGACTCCCATAGATCCAGATCAAGTGATGATCCAGATCCAGTAGTGATGATCTAGATCGAGTGATGATCTAGATTCAATGATGATGATCTAGATCGAGTGATGGTCCAGATCCAGTGACGATGTTCCAGATCAAGTATGATCCAATGACGATGTTCCAGATTGAGTATGATCCAGTGACGATGATCCAGATTGAGAGATGATCCAGATCTAGATAAATATGACCTAAAGATGAATATGACTTGAAGATGAAGATGACGAGAAGTTGACAATGATTCAGATGATACAGAGAAGAATACTTGTGCTAATAAATTGTGTTGAGAGAATACCTTCCTAGTTAAGAGGGAGTGTTGATGTAATTGTAACTTCAGAATGTATTCATCTATATTTCTTATCTACTGTAACCCGATGTTCATTCCAGGATGTATTGTAATGTATTTGATTCATGTCATACCCCGATGTTTATTCTGGGAAGTTTCTATAATGGGAAATTCATGTCAAGTCATTGTGGGTAACCCTCCTATTGGTCAAGGGTTAAAGTCCCCACAGTTGTGGGGCCCTTGGGTTATTAGACTATCCTAGTGAAGTTGACCCTAGGTGAGTCATTGTAAGTTGGTACAATAGTCCCCACCATTGTGTTACCCTCCTATTGGTCGGAGGAGGCAAATTCCCCACAAGTGGTGGGGCACTAGGGTTATTACACACTCCTAGAGATGTTGGCTCTAGTAAGTAGTTTTTAAGTGAGGCCGACATGTTGGAGTGCACTTCAAGTGAACGAAAGAATATAAATAGAGAGTGAGCCTCTGTATTTATCTCACTTGCAACACTCAGACTCACTCATTGGGGTGCATGAGTGAGAGAGGAGAAGCTCTCTCAGTGTGAGAGAGAGAGACTACTGCTGTCAGAAGATCATCTTACTGTTTTCCAGTTTTACCTTTTTTGCTGATTCTATCTCTGAGGAACTTGCGGGGTTTTCTCCTTTATGGTTTCCTCGAGGAAAATTATTTATGTCTCTTGATTCTTGTGATGTGCTTATGTTTTATTGTTGTTCTTTTTATTCTCTCAGTTAAAAGATCCTAAGATCGTAATGCTAGCTTATATGATGAAAAAATAACAACTCATTGGACCCATGATTAGCTTCAAAATATTATATATATCCATGTTCTTCTTTGCTTTTATATGCTCTCATCTCATCAAAAGAAAAATATATCATAGTTATAAGTTAGATCTTTTCATTTTTTGAAGAAAATTGAAAAAGTGCTAAGTCTGCCTTTTATTGCTAGTGTCTTTCATTTTAGGAAAAGAGATCTATCTTCATTGTTGCTTTCAAAAAATCAGTGTAGAAGTGTGTTTCTTGTTTGCAATTTTTTAAAAGATGAGTTTAGTGTGACTGTTTGGGAAATTTTTGTTTTGAAATAGAATTGAAACACTCTCTCCTTCCTATAAGTAGGGCATAATTTGAATGGTGAAGTGAAAGATTTTCACAATCATATTGCATGGTTTTACATTTCTGTATACACTTCATTCATTCACCTAATCGTTCAAGATAAAATTAATGATATATTTAGGTTAATTTTTTTTAGTAACCTGAGTGATAAGATAGAGACATGTTCTAGCATCTTTAAGCATAGGATTTGTTGTTCATTTGCTTGCACTGCATCATGGGAACTATGTGGTTCTTCCACATATCATCGATATCTCAAATAGACTTTCACTTACTGTTGAGGTATATTGAAAGGTACTTCATGTGCTCGATTGTATATCGAAAGGCCCCTTTTGAAAGGTTGTGCATTAGACATCACTAACACGAATTTGAGCTCCCACGTACCTTGCGTATAATGGGCGACCATTTTAGGATTCCCTAAACCATATGACAAAAACCCTTTGGTCATCATGTCAATGCAATACATGAAGAACAGCACTCGGGGAGACTACAACACATGTATCATCTAGGTAATCAAGTATTCATGCAAGGGATGGTCCCAATCCTCCTTATCATGCTTTACTAATGGACCCTATGGTATATTGCTAGTTGAAAAGACTTAACAATCCTAGTGAGGAACCAACTTTCATCAACCCCTCTTGTGACCTAAGTTTGCTTGTGTCCTTTAGCTTGTGTAGGATTTTGTGTCTTTTTCTAGTTTTAAAACCATAGGTTAGGATTTTAGTGACCAGCAATCTAGCCAAGTTTCCTTTGAGACAATCCAGAAGAGCTCAAGGCTTGTTTCCTGACCTTCCTCTTGTTGCAGGAGAAAGGCCAATGGAATCCATAGAACAATATGTCACAACTGATTCTCACCTAGAAGAGAATCTAGCTATGGAGGTGGGATAATAATTCACCACATATGATGATCCCTTGGTCAAAAAACCTCCTACAGCTGCCATTGCTTTCCATTTTACAATGGAAGGTCATGTTGGTTCATCAACTTGGGTTGATTGTCTGTCTAATGATACTAAGGGGACAAAATATGGCCCTAATGCTCCTTTTTGGAGAACCTCTATGGGTCAAACAATTTCCAAATTTGGGGTGACTAGACTGTCCTTTTTTAATCCTCATATGTATAGAAGGCTCCATCCAACGGTCTATCATTTACATAATTTTCACAAGCACCGAACATCATAGCTTCCCCTCCTTTTCATAGGGATCCTGTGTCAGCTCTTTTTCTTTGTCTTTCACAATCAACCCCTCCCAAATACCATTCAATCTTGACATCTCAAGCTGCTCCTAGTCTGACATCACCAGTTCATGGATCAATAGTTCCTAATCTAGGTCAACCTTCTAAACATATTACTACGGTTCAAAACCATGGGTCTTCTTCTGGTTCTACGACATCTTCTTCCACTCGGGGAAAAATCCAACTTAAGTTGAACCTGTAGTTAGTGGAGTCACATCTAGAACAAGACAGATGCATGTTGTAGGATTGTCTGCAGTTCTAGTCCCTTCTAGTATGGGGAAAACCTTAGGGATATAACCCATTGTTAATAAGTATTCTTGGGGATATACTCACTCGAGAAATATACCATCCATAAGTAATGTGAACTTTCTACCTACATCAAAAGGAATGGTATATCTCGGTATTCCTTACCCCAAAAACATGTTTATGCCATGGGGGCTACTGAACTGGTCATATATGCCTATTCCTGGGGGGATACCTATCAATACTACTAGAGGATATGGTGGCCCACCTTTTGGGGGCCCATTTGGTGGAGTTCCACCTAGTGGAGGCCCACCTAGGGGAGGGCCACCTAGCAGAGGCCCACGTGGAGGAGTTCCACCTCCTTGTGGACCACCTCCTAGGGGACAACCACCTTCTAGTGGGACACGAGCTGGAGGACCACCAGCTGGAGGACCACTACCTGGAGGACCACCTCCTAGGTGACCACCTTCTAGTGGTCCACCTTTTGGAGCCCCTCCTGGCAAAGGACTACCACCACAACCACCTGGTAGAAAACCTCCCCCCAAGGGACCACCTCCATCTAGCGGGTCTTCCAGACGATCATATTTGAATACAAATTCCAAAGAACCAGTGTATCAATTGGCCTATGGTCCTACTGGTATACAGATGCCTTATCAATACTACCAATATGTGCAACTTAACCGATAACTTCCTTTTTTGGAAAATTTGGACTTGCCTGATTTGTCCCAGCTGATTAATGACCCCATCCAGCATAACCCTTCATGTCCTACAATTCTAGTAAACTTACCATCAAATATTCCTAAATTTGATGGGAAGGAGGGAGAAGATCCAAAAAACCACATTATGACCTTCCATCTGTGGTGTTCTTCCAACTCCTTGATGGATAATTCAGTCTTTTTAAGGCTCTTTAAGTGAACTTTGACTGGCATGGCTGCAAAGTGGTACATTGAACTTATGCAACATTCGTTGGTGGAATTTATCTCATTGGTAACGATTCTTCGTAGTCATTTCCAACTCCCCATCTGTTGTGAAAGTAGTACGGATCTTTTGACATCACTTCGTAAAAATACTTCCACGCACATATTTGACCATATTCATGAGTGGAGGAGACAATGAAGACTTATTCAATCTCTTATTCCATACCAAATATTAGCAAATTGGTTCACAAATCCTTGTTGCCTCCCAATTCCTGAGATGTGATTATGGGTAGTGCTGTTATTGAAGAGTGGGCTATCAGTCACACTCAGTATTTGGACTTGGTTTATTCCCAATACAAAAATTTGTAAGACCTAATCCCTCAAGCTCCTAACCCTATCATAGACCCTACCAAGCCACCTGCAAAAACTCCTATTGATGGGGTTGCTGGTTTAATCCAGCCCTCATCAATAGCTAAGACTTCCAAACAATATATTACTTCCACTACTACTCCTTTTTCTCCCACGGTTTCCACTCAGGTGAATTCTATTCAAAGTAAACAGACGCCCGGTAATAAGAAGAAAGATAAAGAGGAAAATAAGAATCCTAGAAACCAACAAGAGAATCCCAAGGCTATGGCCCCAAAGAATGATAATAAATGAAAGAGGAAGGATAAATATCCCTACCTATTTTTTTGGTAGTGAACACTTCATGAAGGAGTTCTCTCATCGTGAAGAGATTAGTAAATTTTTGAAAAGTAACCCTACACTGAAAGTGCTTACCAACCCCTTTCCATCTCAACAACAATTGATAGATCATATGTCTAATCAAGGAACCTCTAATTCGACAATAGAAATAAGAAGGATGTCCTCAGAAACTATTAGCTTGAATACTTGTAGCCATTCATATGACAAACCTACAGAAAAGAAGGACAATAATCCTTCTTCTGAAAAACCTCCTTCCACTAGTTCTCCTCCATCTTCGTCTAATGGTCCACTCACGATCGACAAACCTAATATCGAATTGATTTTGTGCTCACCCAAGAGTGCCCTTAGGAATTTTATTTTTAATCCAAATGCTCGAGCTGGACAATTCTACAATGTCATTGAATATTTGGCTCAAGATGTTATAATTTTATCATTTAGACAATATGATCTTAGGATCTTATCTGAGAGAATAACATGCATAGCAATAAACAAAAGAGACAAGAGACAGAAATAATTTTCCTCAAGGAAACCATAAAGGATAAAACCCCATAACTTCCTCAAAGATAGAATGAGTACCAATAGTAGCAGTAAAACCCAAAAACATAAAGATGATCTCCAACAGCTTGTTCTCTCTCTATCACTTGAGAGAGCGTCTCCTCTCTCACTCATCGCCCAATGAGTGAGTGAGTGTGTGATAAATATAGAGTCTCACTCTCTATTTATATTCTTTCGTTCACTTAATGTCCACTCCAACATGTCAACCTCACTTAAAAATTACTTACCAGGGCCGAAATCTCTAGGAGATTCTAATAACCCTAGTGCCCCACAACTGTGGGGACTTTTCCCTCCGATCAACACCTTCACTCAATTGTGGGGACTATTTCCCTATTTACAATGGAGGGTTAACCTCAATGACTTCACATGACTTGTTTACATTATTGAATCTCCTGAGAAGAACATTGAGGCATGACATGAATCAATTACATTACAGATACTTAACGGAATAAACATCGGGGTACAATACATATGATATACAAGTGAATACATTCCAAAGTTACAAATACATAAACACTCCCTCTTAACTAGGAAGGTATTCTCTCGACATAATTTATCAGCACAAGCATTCTTCTCTATATCATTTATATGGTCATCAAGTCATATTCATATTCAATTCATCTTCATTGTCAAGTCATCTTCATCAAGTTTGGATCATCGGATCATCATCACTGGATCATCATCAAAGCTATATCATCACTAGATCATCATCAAATTTGGATCATCGTCAAAGCTGGATCATTACTGGATCATCATCATCATCATTGCTTCTTCTATCTTGATAAACTGGTGCTATCTCTCAATTATTCTCGTCATAGAAAGTTCTAGAGAGCCAACCCTTTTTCATGATGGTTGTAGGCCTAGCCTCCATGTAGGTCTTCTTCAGCGCTTATATCTAACCCTTTTTCAGAATGGCCCACCCAACACTTACATATAACCATGGGAGGAACACATCCAACAACCATGTCACAAAGGCACGCCCAAGACTCACATCTGACCATGGAAGGAAGACATCCAATAACCATGTCAGAAAGTCCCAGCACTCACATCTGACCATGGGAGGCCTAGCCTGCCACCATGTCATAATGGCCCAGTACTTACATTTGACCATGGGAGGAACACATACAAGAACCATGTTGAAAAGGCTCAGCACTTATATCTGACCATGGGAGTCACACATCCAAGAACCATGTCGTAAAGGATCAGAACTTATATATTACCATGGGAGGAACACATCCAAAAAACATGTCAAAAAGGATCAGTACTTATATCTGACCATGGGAGGAACACATCCAAGAACCATGTAATAAAATCTCAGCACTTATATCCAACCATGTGGGGAACACATGCTACATCCATGCTAGAAAGGCTCAGCACTTATATCTGATCATGTGGGAACACATCCCATAGTCACATTAGAATGGCACTACACTTAGATATAATCATGTGGGAACACATCCCATAGTCATATCAGAATGGCTTTGCACTTATATCTGATCATGTGGGAACACATCCCATAGTCACATCAGAATGGTTCTTGCACTTATATCCAATCATGTGGGAACACATCCCACAGTCACATCAGAATGGCTCTATGCTTATATCTAATCATGTGGGAACACATTCCATAGTCACATCAGAATGGTTTCTGCACTTATATCTAACCATGGAAGGAACCAATCCTACCATGTCAGAAAGGCTCTTGGAATCATCACCTCACCTTGGACGGAACCTCGATCTAGAGAACACCATGCTTCTCCCTAAAGTACTCAAACTTCACTCTGGCCAATGGCTTGGTCAACAAATCAGTTGTCTCCTCGTCTATCGCAACATATTGGAGCTTCACTCCTCCTCTCTGCACCATATCCCTGATATAGTGATATTTTATCTCGATATGTTTCAACTTGTCATCGAACACTAGGTTCTCAGGAAACTTCACACAATTCTCGTTGTCGCAATATATACAAGTAGTATCCAACTAGAGATCAAACAAATAAGATAGTAGCTTCCTAAGCCATAGTGCCTCATAGCTAGCCGAACAATATGTGACATACTCTGCTTTGGCTGTACTCAATTCCACACAGGACTGCTTCCTGCTAAACTAAGAGATCACACCTGATCCCATACTAAGGCAGCACCCTAAAGTGCTCTTTCTATCTATGGTGCAGCCTACCCAATCTGAATCCACATAACCCTCTAGGTTAATCTTCAGATCCATATCATACTTGAGCCCATACTCAACTATACCCTTCAAGTACATCACTGCATGCTTTGCAAACATCAGGTGAACATGTCTCAATGTGTTCACAGAAAAGAAAATATTTGGTCTCGTATTCACTAGGTACATCATCTGATGATACATCGTGGCATCAACTGACTCTGATGAAGCATCACTCAATAGCTACATGTTTGATGCCATAGGTTTGGTCATGGCCTTGCAGTCCATATTGATCATTTACTGCTATTTTAGGCACTTCTAGTTTATCATTATGATAGTTGAGGCACTCCTGGTTGATCATATCGACAGACTGGTTCCCTCATTGATGGAAAAAATCCTTGATGCATTCCCCCATCTCTAGATTCATGGAATATGTTTGACCTTAGGTGTGAGTGCATGTTTGAGGTGTTTTTTTTCCTTCCTTAGAAATTTACTGCATCCTAGATCCACTCTCACTCACCCATGATTAGAATTCCTCCATTTATGATCCATCATGCCTCGCCCTTGTTCACACTTGCATTCATGACCATTTGGGATGATTAGGAAGATGATTGGTCCACCTAGGGGGGTTTGAGGTCAAATCATGGTCTGGCACTTATATGCATCCAAATGGACTCCAAGGCCTCATGATTTTTCCATATTATAATATAAACATTATCCAGACATATTTACATGTTGGACAGTCATAATAATATCGGTTATTGACTACATTTGTGTATGTTATTTTCACTCTTTATGTTGTCTTGTGCATAATTTATTTGTAATATTGAATTGTGAGAATATCCTTGGCTCGTAGATCCTACTTTGAATCAATTATCACATGGTCTCAGAGCTATTTGGAGCTAAAAATCAAATCCAGAGTGTTTGAGTTATTGTTTGAGGTATTTTCCAGATAGATTCGAGTGTTTGCATTGCAAATACAATCAAAAGTTTGCCACCCAGTGCACAAGAAGAAATGGATCATACTCATGTATTGGTGACCCCATTAAACTATTTAAAATGGAAGGCTGAAATGATCATCCAACTGAGGTTGAAATTCCTATACAGGGTCACCATGGGTACTAAATTCAAACACAACTCTGTTGTGGCGAAATCAAATCTCTTCAACAAGCTTGATGAAGTATTTGGAATGATTTGTATTAGTATTTTGAGAGACTTACTCTTCCATGTAGATATTATGAGAACTCTGAATGAGTTATGGCTCAAGCTTGAGACATTGTTTGGGAGGACTGATGAGATGAGAGTCCACAAACTTGAAAATGAGCTAATCTCCATGTGTTTAGCTCACTTTGAGACAATCCAATACTTCTTCACTGAGTTCAAATAATTGGTGCTTCAGCTGAAATAGTGTGGCATATAAAATAAGGAGGAGCATATCATATTGTCCATACATTCAAAGATAGGGTAATAGTACTCAATTATTGTGTCAACATTCCACTCTAGCAAGCTCACAGCTCAAAACTGGTGCATGCCTTCACTAGATGACTTCATGGAGTCATTGAATCAAGAGGAAGAAATAATGTTACACATAAATCTCATCAGCATCATGTGTTGAGGCCTAAAAAATAAGAATTTCCACTCAAACCCCAAATTGTGAAGTTGGACAATGGCCCAGACTCCTATTTTCCATATTTGATTCTATCGCCGCCTTTTCCCTTAAAACAAAAGGAGTTCCCCTCTTCAGTAACACTCACTGTCTCTTGATAATGAGTGGTGCCACCACTTCCTACCTTTGATCAAAGAATGGTTCCATTCTGCATGGAAGAAAAGAAGTGCTCGTGTTGAAAAAATAAAAAGAGAAGATTCATGAATCTTATCGAAGGAAGACTTCATTGCACCCTCATCCCTAATCCTGTGGACCACTTGGATTTGATATCCTCCCTAGTAGGATCTCCCTTCCACCTCACCCACCATTTTCTCAACCATCCCATCCTCCTAAGGCCTATAAAACATGGCTCATACCCCATGGTTGAGAGAGAGAAAGGTTATGCTACTGCATTGAGATTCTGGCCAAATATAGCATGAGCATAGAAGGATCAAGTTGGATCTTTTGAGGACAAGGCATTGCATGTGAAGGAGTATCACAATAGTAAGGAAATGGTTGTAAGATTTATTCTTCATTTTTAATGCAAAGTTGGTTGCTTTCCCATAAACTGTATTATGTTCCAATGATTCATTTTATTACTGGATTCCTTAATCACTAGTATAGAACTGTATATTGTGTTATGGTACCTTTGGTCTTTCTTGTCCATTTGATGTGTTTGTGCAGGTACATCCTAGGAGATTCATCACCATAGGAGACACTTACATGATATTTCAAAACAACCAAAGGATTCATTCCAGATATCTACAATCTCTAGGGGAAGTCTTCCATCCTTGTTTTTTACTCATTTGTTCTATATCTGAACCATTCAGGCCTACAGGAATAAATATTCTCCACAAGAGGTGTGATATTCCTAGCTACAAATCTGGCGACCATACTTGGGAAGAGCTTTCAGCACATATGATCTTCCTTGGTTTTCAAACTCTTGTTTGAAATCCAAACTCTAACCTTTCAGTGATCAGATCTACTATCTTTTTTAGTGAGATACTGGTTCGGTATAACCAGATCTGCTCATATATTAGGCACATCTACTTTATGTACTTAATTTTCCTCATAATTTCATGATTTGATGCTAGTGGTTCAGTACCTAACTCTCTATATTTTGACATTTTTTTTAACATCTACAACAGTCACTGCACATGCATAGAGGACAATCTTCAGTGCCACCACCCTTTCTCAGTAGTGATTAAGTGGTGCCACTGCTCTGTCACAATGAACAAAAGGCGGTGTCAAAGCAGTAATGCTCTGTCACCTACCCTCTTCAAGTGGTGCCAAGTAGGGTTTTCACACCATTGTGATTTTAAAGCTTAGTTAAGTTTTCTTTCTATTTTGTGTGTTTTTGGTCTTCATTCTTGAGATCTGGATTGTTAGATTCAAACATTGATAGTGGTAAATGGTTTCTTTATTTTGGTTCAAAGAGCTAGGTTAAATCCATCTGTTTATTTTCTTGTATGCTTGGTTTTGGTTTTCAAAAGGAGTGCTTGGAAGTGAGTAGAGTTAGATCTCTTTTTACTGTTTGGTCAAACTGAAAAGGAAGCTTTGTTTTTTTTTCTTTTTCTTTTGTTCTTCATGATTTTATGAAAGACTACTTTTTTATTTTGATTCGAAGAAAATTTTTGTTGATATTTGATCATAATTTTCTTTAAATACAATTCATTGGAACCATGACTAGCTTCAAAATCTTATATATATCCATGTTCTTCTTTTCTTTTATATGTTCTCATCTCATCAAAAGAAAAATATACAATAGTTATAAGTTAGATCTTTTCATTTTTTGAAGAAAATTGAAAAAGTGCTTAGTTTGCCTTTTAGTGCTAGTGTCTTTCTTTTTAGGAAAAGAGATCTCTCTTTGTTGTTTATTTCAAAACATCAGTGTAGAAGTGTGTTTCTTGTTTGCATTTTTTTTAAAGATGAGTTTACTGTGACTCTTTGGGAAATTTTTGTTTTGAAATAGAATTGAAACACTCTCTCCTTCCCGTAAGTAGGGCATACTTTGAATGGTGAAGTGAAAGATTTGCACACTCATATTGCAAGGTTTTACATTTCTGTATATGCTTCATGCATTCACCTAATCATTCAAGATAAAATTAACGGTATCTTTAGGTTAATTTTTTTTAGTAACCTGAGTGATAAGATAGAGACATGTTCTAGCGTCTTTAAACATAGGGGTTGTCATTCATTTTCCTGCACTGCATCCCAGGAACTGTTTGGTTCTTCCATGTATCATTGATATATCGAACAGACTTTCACGTACCCTTGAGGTATATCGAAAGGTACTTCACATGCTCGATTGTATATTGAAAGGCCCCTTTTCAAAGGTTATGCATTAGACATCACTAACATAGATTTGAGCTCCCACGTACCTTGTGTATAATGGGAGACCATTCTAGGATTCCCTAAACCATATGAAAAAAACCCTTTGGTCATCTTGTCAATGCAATACATGGAGAATAGCACTCAGGGAGACTACTACACATGTAGCATCTAGGTAATCAAGTATTCACGCAAGGGACGGTCCCAATCCTCCTTGTCATGCTTTACTGTTGGACCCTACAATATATTTCTAGTTCTAAAGACTTAACAATCCTAGTGAGGAACGAACTTTCATTAGCCCCTCTTGTGACCTAAGTTTTCTTGTGGCCTTTATCTTGTGTAGGATTTTGTGTCTTTTTCTAGTTTTTAAACCATAGGTTAGGATTTTAGTGACCAGTAATCTAGCTGAGTTTCCTTTGAGACAATATAGAAGAGCTCAAGGCTTGTCGCCTGACCTTCCTTTTGTTGTAGGAGAAAGGCCAATGGAAGCCATAGAACAAGGTGTCACAACCGATTCTCACCTGGAAGAGAATATAGCTATGCAAGTGGGAGAATAATTCACTACATATGATGATCCTTTAGTTAAACAGCCTCCTATGGATACCACTGCTTTCCATTTTACAATGGAAGGTCATGTTGGTTCATCAAATTGGGTTGATCTTCTATCTAATGATACTAAGAGGACATAATATGGCCCTAATGCTCCTTTTCATAGAACCTCTATGGGTCAAACAATTTCCAAATTTGGGGTGACTAAACCGTCCTTTTTAAATCCTCCGTCGAATGAGGATATGTATAGAAGGCTCTATCCAACGGTCTATCATTTACATAATTTTTAGGAACACCTTATGAACATCATATATTCAACTCCTTCTCATAGGGAACCTATGTCGGCTCTTTTTCCTCATATTTCGGAATCAACCCCTCCCAAATACCATTCACTCTTGACATCTCAAGTTGCTCCTAGTTTGACATCACCAGTTTGTGGATCAATAGTTCCTAATCTAGGTCAACCTTCCAAACTTATTACGATAGTTCAAAATCATGGATCTTCTTCTGGTTCTATGATATCTTCTTCCACTGGGGGAAACATCCAGCTTAAGTTGACTATGTAGTTAGTGGAGTCACATCTAGTACAAGACAGACCCCTGTTATAGGACAGTCAATAGTTCTAGTCCCTTCTAGTAGGGAAACCATTAGGGGTATAACGCATTGTGAATCAAACTTCTTGGGGATATACTCACTCGAGAAATATACCATCCATAAGTAATGTGAACTTTCAACCTACATCAATAGGAATGGTATATTTCGGTATTCCTTACCCCAAAAACATGTTTACGCCATAGGAGCTACCCAACTGGTCATATATTCCTATTCTTGGGGGGATACCTATCAATACTATTGGAGGATATGGTGGCCCACATTTTGGGGGGGCACCTGGTGTAGTTCCACCTGGTGGAGGCCCACCTGGGGGAGCACCACCTAGCGGAGGCCCACCTAGAGGAGGTCCACCTCCTAGAGGACCACCTCCTAGGGGACCACCACCTTCTAGCGAGCCACCACCTGGAGGACCACCACCTGGAGGACCACTACCTAAAGGAACACTTCCCTAGGGACCACCTTCTAGTGGTCCACCTTTTGCAGGCCTTCCTGGTAGAGGACTACCACCACAACCACCTGGTGGAAGACCTCCACCCAAGGGACCGCCTCCATCTAGCAGGTCTTACAGATGATCGTCTTTGAATACAAATTCCCAAGAACCAATGTATCAATTGGCCTATGGTCCTACTGGTATACAAATTCCTTATAAATACTACCCATATGTGCAACCTAACCAATAAATTCCTTTTTTGGAAACTTTGGACTTGCCTAATTTGTCCAAGATGATTAATGACCCCATCTAGCATAACCCTTCATGGCCTACAATTCCAGTAAACTTACCATAAAATATTCCTAAATTTGATGGGAAGTAGGGAGAAGATCCAACAAAACCACATTATGACCTTGCATCTGTGATTTTCTTCCAACTCCTTGATGGATGATTCAGTCTTTTTAAGGCTCTTTAAGTGAACTTTGACTGGTATGGCTGCAAAGTTGTACATTGAACTTATGCAACATTAATTTGTGGACATTATCTCATTGGTAACGATTATTTGTACTCATTTCCAACTGCCCATCTATTGTGAAAATAGTACAAATCTTTTGACATCACTTCATAAAAATACTTCCATGCACATATTTGACCATATTCATGAGTGGAGGAGATGATGAAGACTTATTCAATCTCCTATTCCATACCAATTATTAGCATATTGGTTCACGAATCCTTGTTGCCTCCCATTTCCTGAGATGTGAGTATGGGCAGTGTTGTTACTAAAGAGCAGGCTATCAATCACACTCAGTATCTGGACTTAGTTTATTCCCAATATATAACTTTGTAAGACCTAATCCCTCAAGCTCCTCACCCCAGCATAGACCCCACCAAGCCACCTGCAAAAAATCATGTTGATGGGGTTGTTGGTTTAATCCAGCCCTCATCAGTAGCTAAGCCTTCCAAACAATATATTACTTCCACTACTACTCCTTTTTCTACTACAGTTTTCGCTCAGGTGAATTCTATTCAAAGTACGCAGATTCCTAGTAATAAGAAGAAAGGTAAAGAGGAAAATAAGAATCCTAAAAATCAACAGGAGAATCCCAAGGCTATGGCCCCAGAGAATGATAATAAATGCAAGAGGAAGGATAAATATCCCTACCTATTTTCTGGTAGTGACCACTTCATGAAGGAGTTCTCTCGTCGTGAAGAGATTAGTAAATTTTTGAAAAGTAACCCTACACTGAAAGTGCTTACTGACCCCTTTCCATCTCAACAACAATTGATAGATCATATGTCTAATCAAGGAACCTCTAATTCGACAATAGAAATAAGAATTATGTCCTCAAAAACTATTAGCTTGAATACTTGTATCCATTCATATGACAAACCAACAAAAAAGAAGAACAATAATCCTTCTTCTGAAAAAACTCCTTCCACTAGTTCTCCTCCGTCTTCATCTAATGGTCCCCTCACAATCGACAAATGTAATCTCGACATGATTTTGTGCTCACCCAAGAGTACCCTTAGGATGTTTAGTTTTAATCCAAATGCTTGAGCTGGACAATTCTACACCATCATTGAAAATTTGGCTCAAGAAGTTATATTTTTATCATTTAAACAATATGATCTTAGGATCTTATCTGAGAGAATAACATGCATAGCAATAAACACAAGAGACAAGATACACAAGGAATTTTCTTCAGGGAAACCATAAAGGAGAAAACACTACAACTTCCTCAGAGATAGAATGAGCACCAATGGTAGCAGTAAAACCCAAAAAATAAAGATGATCTCCAACATATTGTTCTCTCTCTCTCACTTGAGAGAGCTTCTCCTCTCTCACTCATCTCCTAGTGAGTGAGTGAGTGAGTGTGTGATTAATAGAGAGTCTCACTCTCTATTTATATTCTTTCATTCACTTAATTTCCACTCCAACATGTTGACCTCACTTAAAAATTACTTACCAGGTCCGACATCTCTAGGAGATTCTAATAACCCTAGTGCCCCACAACTGTGGGGACTTTTCCCTCCGATCAACACCTTCACTCAATTGTGGGGAATATTTCCCTATTTACAATGGAGGGTTAACCTCAATGACTTCACATGACTTATTTACATTATTGAATCTCCTGAGAGGAACATTGGGGCATGACATGACTCAATTACATTACAGATACTTAATGGAATAAACATTGGGGTACAATACATACGATATACAAGTGAATACATTCCTAAGTTACAAATACATGAACACTCCCTCTTAACTAGGAAGGTATTCTCTCAACATAATTTATCAACACAAGTATTCTTCTCTGTATCATTTGGATGATCATCAAGTCATAATCAAGTCATGTTCATTGTCAAGTCATCTTCATCAAGTCTAGATCATCGGATCATCATCATTGGATCATCATCAAAGCTGGATCATCACTGGATCATCATCAAATCTGGATCATCATTGAAGCTGGATCATTATTGGATCATCATCATCACCACTGCTTTTTCTATCTCAATCAACTGGTGATATCTCTCAATTATTCTCATCATAGGAATTTCTACAGAGCCAAACCTTTTTCATGATGGTTGTAGGCCTAGCCTCCATGTAGGTCTTCTTTAGCACTTATATCTGACCCTTAGTCAGAATGGCCTGCCCAACACTTACATATGACCATGGGAGAAACACATCCAACAACCATGTCATAAAGGAATGCCCAACACTCACATATGACCATGGGAGGAACACATCCAACAACCATGTCAGAAAGTCCCAGCACTCACATCTGACCATGGGAGTCCTAGCCTTCCACCATGTCATAATGGACCAGCACTTACATCTGACCATGGGAAGAACACATCCAAGAACCATGTTGGAAAGGCTCAACACTTATATCCAGCCATGGGAGCCACACATCCAAGAACCATGTCAGAAAGGCTCAACACTTATATCTTACAATGGGAGGAACACATCCAAAAACCATGTCAAAAAGGATTAGTACTTATATCTGAGCATGGGAGGAAAACATCCAAGAACCATGTTATAAAGTCTCATCACTTATATCTAGCCATGTGGGGAACACATCCTGCATCCATGCTAGAAAGGCTCAGCACTTATATCTGATCATGTGGGAACACATCCCATAGTCACATCAGAATGCCTTTGCACTTACATCTGATCATGTGGGAACACATCCCACAGTCACATTAGAATGGCTCTTGCACTTATATCTGATCATGTGGGAACACATCCCACAGTCACATCAAAACGGATTTGCACTTATATCTGATCATGTGGGAACACATCCCATAGTCACATCAGAATGGATCCTGCACTTATATCTAACCATGGAAGGGACCAATACTACCATGTCATAAAGGCTCTTGGACTCATCACCTTCCCTTGGAGGGAACCTCGATCTGGAGAACACCATGCTTCTCCCTAAAGTACTCAAACTTCACTCTGGCCAATGGCTTGGTCAACAGATTAGTTGTCTCCTTGTCTGTCGCAACATATTGGAGCTTCACTGCTCCTCTCTGCACCATATCCCTGATATAGTGATATTTTATCTCGATATGCTTCAACTTGTCATGGAACACTGGGTTCTCAGGAAACTTCACACAATTCTGGTTGTCACAATATATACAAGTAGTATCCAACTAGAGATCAAATAAATAAGATAGTAGCTTCCTAAGCCACACTACCTCACAGCTAGCTGAACAAGATGTGACATACTCTGGTTCTGCTATACTCAATTCCACACGGGACTGCTTCCTGCTAAACCAAAAGATCACACCTGATCCCATACTAAGGTAGCACCCTAAAGTGCTCTTTCTATCTATGGTGCATCCTGCCCAATCCGAATCCACATAACCCTCCAGGTTAATCTTCAGATCCGTATCATACTTGAGCCCATACTCAACTATACCCTTCAGGTACCTCACTACATCCTTTGTAACCATCAGGTGAACATTGCTTAATGTGTTCACAGCAAAGAAAATATCTAGTCTCATATTCGTCCGGTACATCATCTGACAATACATCATGCCATCAACCGACTTTGATGAAGCATAATTCAATAGCTTTAGGCTCGATGCCATAGGTGTGGTCATGGCCTTGCATTCCATCATCCTGAACCTCTTGAGGATCTCTACTTCATACTTCCCTTGTCCCAGGGAGATTCCATCCGCATTCTACCACAACTCCATGCCTAGAAAGTAGTGCATCATATCCAAGTCCTTCATCTCGAACTCGGAAGCAAGTCTCCTTCTTGCAACTTTAATGAGTTCCTCTTTTTTTTCAAGAACAAGTCATCAACATCTAACAAGAGCATCATTGGTATTTCACTTTCAACCTTGAACCAAAGGTAAATCCTAGAGTCATCAGTAATCTATCCATCCTATCGTACCATGTTGAACCTTAGGATATTCTATAGTCACTCCCTTTGAAGAAGTGCAGCATTCTCCCTCTGTCTTTCGTACTCTATGTACTGAAACATTCTGTACTGGAGTGACAAGTAGCTTCCTTTGCTACTAATATTCTATGTATCCATGTAAGGTCACTAGATACCAAGATCCTCTATCTTGAACCTTTTCAAAAGTTCTTCTCTCACCCATCTGTGAGCTTGTCATCTTCTATAGGCTTTCATCTTCGACCTTGTCGGAAATATTAATATCTTCATCACTCTAGGTGATATTCAAGATCCTAATGTATGTGTTATCCCATTGGTGTCTTCTGAGCTCTTACAAGGCCTTATTTCATTTGCCCACATGATTCTACCTACCATGTGTCTTAACTCCCACTGGCTGCAAATGTCTCTTCGTACTTTATGCCTTCTTTCTATGAGAAGCCTCATGCTACAAATCCTACCTTGTATCACACGATGTTTCCATCTACTGCATAATGGAACTACAAACTTCCCTTTAGTTCTTGATACTGGATCCTGGACATCATTCTTCTTGAACTGGTCTTCCCTATATTCTTGGCTACTTTTTCATAGCTGGAAGGTTCTGCATCAATGATGTTGCTGCATTCGTCATACTATTCTTCATCTTGAACTATCGTCACTTGTTATTCGGAACAAGTCTCATCCTTATTTTCTTGTAGGTGATTGTACGCAATCTTCCCTACAAGTCAAATGTATTTGTATGGTTAGAAACATTTCATAAGGCATATTCATAGTGGAAAATTCTTATGGATCGATATATGATCATGCAACTATTTTATCCAATACAACATTCATCCATATCTCACAGAAACTTTTCTATATGCCTTCCATCTCTACCAAGACATCATTGAGATTGTGCACTAATCGAATATGTCAGCAAAGAGGTTTCGTTCTAGATAATTAGTAATGGAGAGTTTTACAAAACCATGATCTACTTACCCATCACATGCGTACTAGTAGTATATTGTCATTAATGCAAACATTCTACCATGCATAATACCTAAACTGAATATAAACAAATGCATAACAAAACAATATGATGAAATGACAATTGAATACTTATCTTTATGTGTTTTGTGGGTATACTCCTTCTTGAGCCTTCAACTTCATCATCTTCTTCATTCATCATTTCTTATCCAAATGATAAGATGGATAAGAGGTTCATCAAGAGTTGAGTCCTGCGTATTCCTCATCGCTTGAGGGATATTCTTTGGATGGTGAGAGATTGATCTTTAGTTTCTATCATCTTCTTTTCTCTTATTATGAGTCAAGCTTCTTCTTGTGTGTGCTCTTCCCAAATCCTTCTGAAAGTAATCACTTCCTTCTGGCACACATTCCTCGAATGAATGAATCCCATGATCCTGGGAGGCCATTCAAGGTGGTTATCACAACTACTACATTCTCTACTTCTTCTTCTACTGCTTCAAGTTATTTGATTTGAGAGACCCTTGTAAAGTATGATTGGATGGTCTTTGCATTCTATATATTTACATTCTTCAACTCTTTTCTCAAAGTCATCTTTTGATTTATGTTCTTTCCTTCAAATAGATTGATCAAGGAATCAAACATTTCTTTCGGTGTCTTTATGGAAGACACTTGTGGTACAAGGTGATTCGTGATTGAATCAGCAATGATCTTCTTGGCCTTGACCAATTTCTTCTTATGTAAGGATTTTAGCCTCATCTCCATTTGGAACTAGAATCTCTCTACTTATGTAGGTGTCCAATTCATTTCCTTCAATAATTAGTGAGATCCTATGCTTCCATGCTTGGAATTTGTCAGCCTCACCAAGATTTTCATCAAGTTGGTGTGATTAGTCATCTTCAAATAAGAACCTAAAATGTAAATAGAAAAATATTAGACCTTACCGATTTGAGGTGTCCATCCTGGTTCATACTTCAGCGACTCCGCTGGTGATATGACCCAGAAATCAAATTTTCAAAAAGAACTGGCAGAATCTGCTGGGAAAATGAGCTCGTTGTGAAGCCTAAAAATGCATGGTGAAAGGATAAGATACTTGAGTTTCTGTTTCTTCCAATATACCTTGTCTATCCTCGTAAGTTTGTTCTTATCTTTTCCTAAATTTATCAAAACAACCTTCCATGGTTCATTTCACTCGAAACAGAGCTATGAATATATTCTTGTATATCCTTCTTTACGAACTGAAAACATTGCATCGTCTTGTACATTTTATTTTGACCAAGATATTTCACCCAAAATTCTTGACATCAAAGGTCACCCATGTGAACCTCATGAAACCACTGTTGGTAACATATCTATTTCTCATAACCTATTCTCTCCTAGTATTCCAAGCCGATACAAGCCACTACACTTGCCTCCTATCCTACATGATTTTCTTGCGAAGCATTACAAATACATCCCCAAATTTGATGGAGAATCCAAAGACCTCACTGCTGAGAAACATTTACAAGATTTTGAACATTTCTTTGAAAATTTTGAAATAGAACATGATGATGTTTGGATGAGGGGTTTTTCCTAGTCCTTGCATGAATATTCTAAAGAATGGTTCAAACACTTGCAACCTAAGTCCATTAGTACCTGGGAAGAGTTTTGTTGCACCCTTTTGAAATTTTGGGGTAGGAGAAGGCCATTGGACCAAATAGTTTTGAAATTTTATTCCCTGAAGACGCAAGAGGGTAAACCCATGTCTAGTTTTAACATAAGATTTGCAATCTTTTATTATAACATGCCGAAGGAATTCCAACCTCTTGAAAACGCTGCTAAAATCTATTATGCAGCTAGCTTTCCTCCTGAACTATCATTACTTCTTTTGGAAATAAAATCAACCACTCTAGAGTATATGTTTACTGATTGTTTGGAAGTGGAAGAAAACCTTAAGATGTCCCAAAAATTGTCAGGTCAAGATAGTGGTGGTGAAATAAAAGATACATTAAAATTGGTTGGGCCACATAAATGAAAGGGGATAGTCCCTGTTTGGCTAAAGCTTTCCCTTACTAGATAGGAAAATGATCAACCTGATATAGAAGCAGATGATTCTTCCATCTTGTTTTCTAAAGATTGCAATATGATTAGCACTGAATCCATTAATGATGATTTTAAAAGGGATTTTGATATACCCATGTACGATGAGTATGAGGAGGAATACCTGGAGGTTATACCCAAAGAGCCAGCTATAGAACCAAGGTCTCCTAATGGAGAAAAGCAAGATGCAATCCAAAGTTAGAGGGCTGAGATAGGAAAGGATAATAAGTGTGTTGAAGGTGATAGTATTCCTTTGTGTTATTCCTCATTTGACTTACTAAGGTGTAGACTTAAGGACTCTAAGAGGAAACAAAAGTTAGAGGATATGGTTCATTCCATAGACTTGTTTGGAACATAAGATGATAAAGAGGAACAATCATGCAGTCCCTCTCAGCTTATAGATATATCAGGAGTTCGTGATGAGGCATTAGGTCACAAAGAAGGAGGTAATAGTTCTCAAATAAATTCCCTTTTTAACTTTTCACCTTCAGGAATATCATCCCATAAAGAAGGATTGGTATTGCTCAATTCTGTTGAAAAAAAATATGATCCATGTTGAGGCATATAAGGAAGGTGATGTTCTAGCCTCAGAAGTTTTAAATGAAAGGGTGGATATTTCATTTGAAAAAATTCTTGTGAATCCCTTTCAAATATATTTTGAATATCATCCTGACAAATCACTAGAGGAAGGGCATTTTGGACAGCTTTCCCATGATAAATAGACGACAGGATATGTTGGAGGTTACCGTGATTTCTATGACCCCATAGCAAAGTACATGGAGAGGCTAGGTAATGGTAATGACTAGTTATATCTCTGCTGTAAAGATCAGTTTATTTGTTATAGCCTTCTTCCATTATGCATTTCATCTCAGTTCTTAATCAAGCATGAAAAGGAAACAAAATTATTGGATAAGTTGCTTGAGTGGATTCATTGAAAGTTAGAATTCACTTAATTTGGCATGTATTATGAATTAGGTAGAGTAGGTAGGTACAAATAAGATCGAGGTCTAGCGATAATTTCCTTCAGTACTGTTCAGTTTGTTTTCATTTTTGGTTGTAAGTACAGTTTTGCAGTCACAACTGTTCTCAGTTTCAGAGTATGGTTAAGAGCATAGTTTGCAAATTGACATAAATTGTTACAGCAATAGCTCAGAGCATGTTGAATATTTTGAATACGGATTTGGGGAAACCCAATGGTTTGGAACTTGGTCTATGGGGTTCTTTGCTACCTCACTGGGAGGATAGCATCCCTCATGGAACCAGCTGTTAGCACTCTGTTTGAAACTGTCAAGTTATGGGCTTGGAAGGATTCAAAAAGGGTCATGTTCAATGAAGAATTATACAAACATCCCTAAAATTATCTTATTGACAACTTCTGTCGGCTAAGACGTTTAAATGGAGAAGAGATCTCGATCTGCGAAAGTAGATACTTCCAAAGGTCAAGACATGCAGTAGCGGGAATGAGATAAAGAGGCATCATAGATCAACAATCCAAGTTCACAATAGAGAAGATCAACAATGGAGAGTGGTTCCACAAGTAGAAGATGTGAGGAAATATTTAAGTTTGGTATTCATGAAGCCTGTTAAAGGGGATAAGTGATGAAAGACTGAGATCAAGGAAAATCCTGATCGACAACCTGAGGCGATTCCGCTGGGAAAACGTGCATAGAAGAAGGAGCTTTTTTTAATCGTGCAATGGATTAAAGGATGGACATATATGATGGAAAAGATAAGAGTATGCGTAGATCCATGACCATAGATGATTTTGCTGTCTGAACTAGCACTGATAAAGTCATGATTCCAAATCACAACAAGTGGTACTGGCTGCAAATATCAATGGTCATAATGAAGGGTCAGGATCAATCAACAGATGTGAAGGATTCTGCAACTTGAAAGTTCTCACTTGATTAGACAAGGGAATATTGGCCAAATGTTAATGTGCTCGCGATTAGACAGTCCTAATGAAATTTGATCATGAATCGATGGCTGAGGTCTAAAGAAGCATGGAAGATGGATGTGAAAGATGCCCAAATCAAAGGGTTGATAAGGTCTCAAGGCCACAGGTATCGCATCCATGGAATATATGACAGTAGAGGGGACATTCTCACACATGATTTGCCTCCTGACAGATTAATAGATTCCCCAAATACCATTTGTAGCATGCATACAGGAGAAATCATCCATGTGGTAGCGCCATATCACCTAAAGGTAGGCGTCCTTCCAGTGGTTTGGCATGCGAAATTAAGGAAGTAGCCAGTGAATCTGCCCTTCAGATGGGGCAAGGCAAGCAGAACAAGAGAGACCATTATGTTTCCTACGTCATAGGAGTGAGGGAGTGTGAAGAATGTCCATTCCATCTACTTTGTAGCATGAGGTCGACCATACAGGGTGACGCCCCAGAATCTTTCCGCAACAACTTGAGAGATGTCGTAGTGGATCAAGCGATGTGACTAGATCTCTAGCAGGTAAAGGATCACTCGGCTGATGCCCTCACACATGTCAGCACTGAGACACTTGATGATGAAATGTGCAGGAATGCTAACCAGTCATTGTGGAGTCTAGTCTCTTAGCCTTATATATATAACACCATGTTCCAAATCCTTTGTAATGATGCAAATGAGATAGAATACGTTCAGAGCCCGAGGTTTTGTTTTGTTGTGAGTCCATAGAAGTTCAATAAGTTTGCAATGGAAATTTGGTTTGAAAATATTGTCTATCTGGGTGTGCTGATGGTTGGTGAGTCAGTTTCTACACTTACTCATCGCTTTGGTTTTCCATACCAAGGATGAAACCAGCCATCAGGGCACAGACATGAAGAATTTTGAGAGATATACCCATCTTTAGATTCCCACACCTCCAATGGTGCATTTCCTGGACACCCATGTCCCGTAGGTGTTTTTCCAGGACTGAAGCCATCACTGCCTCCAAAGAATCTACACAAGAATACAGTCCTAGGCTGCGCTCTATGGGAGCAGTTGTTCTGATGGGAGAATCATGGGTCCAATTCCTGCACAACCCTATTTGTGAATTCCACTTACCAAAGGTGATGGGGATGGTGGAGGTGCAATCCACCATATTTCCTATGGGAGAGCCCACCTTATAGAAGGTGAGGAGTATAAGAATGAAAAGCCACTGCTAAGGCTTTCCTTTGCCAAAAGAAATATGACCCTTCTTCCAGACCCCACGTCTAACAATGTTACCTAGAGAAGGAGGGGCTGCAAAGAAGGTTGAGCAAGTAGGGGGCACAAATGGCCCTGCCAGTTTCCGTCCATATAGAAAGGTTAATTTGAACACAAAGGAGACAAAAAGGAAGGGGTAGAAATGGCACTATGTTGACTCAACAAACCGACTAGAGATTCCCAAACCCATTCAATGGTGAATCCCGTGAAAGTGACAAGAAGGCATCATCCTCGAGGTTTGCAGATGTAGCAATAGAAATGTCAAGCTATCATCTAGGCCGAGCATGCCCACTTATTTCATAATGTGTGTTAATATTTGTAAATTGTGGGAATAGTACAACACTCTAAACTATTATTGTCTGATTGTGAATGAAAACATTTTCCATGGTTTTGTTTCGGGGATTAGTCTTAGGTCTAAGATAGTATAAATATACTCTCGGTAAAGGGAGACAAGGGGTTGGTTGGGAAACTTTCAAGGGACGAGGCTCTCCATTGTAATTTTTTTTTGGCTTTCCGTGATGTGAATAAAATTGCAAAGGAATGATAATTCTTCATGGCAGAGATTACTGCATTGTCTTTTCTTTCAATATGCAAATTCCTTATGTGAATGTTTATCCTATTTTCATTCCAGTTTGTTATTTCCTTTCATGTTTGGAAAGTAGTGTATAAAGGCTAGAATTCATCCTGTATGCTCTTAGCCCTTTGTTTCAAAAAAATTTAAACAGTTTATTCTAAAGTCAAGCAGAAGTCATCCTATAAATGCTCTGCGTGATGGACAGTTTCCTCTCATCCACTAGTCACCTACTAAATATCTCCTGATTAAAATATGGGAGGATACCTTGCCTCTGTCTATAAATTTACACAATTCTTTACCTCCTGCAACATGTTCCATACCAGGAATTTTGAATCCATTTCCCAATGGTCCTCCTCTCTGATCATCCCACCTACACCTTATAACAACATACCTGCCCCATTCAGGAATCTGACCTCCTGACCGTTCTTGATTGAATATCTTGCTTGAGAAAATTTGGTAAGTAAATGAGATATCCCTCTCTGACTATGCTGGGCCAAAAGCGCAGTCTAAAGCGGTTCTATTGTTACCTGGGAACGAGCCTTCCACCAACATTTGGTTCAATTCCAGTGCTAACACAAGGAATAAAACATATCTTTCAGTTTCTTTAGGGAAGACACTTTGTTGTTCAGGATTAAACACCCTTGTAACCTAGGGTCTGGGGTTACCAACTTACTACTAACCTTGCATACAATCAGCTTTAATAGAGAACTAAAAGGAAATTGGAAGAAATTATTGACTTACTCGATTACCAATGGTTGATCCAAGCTTTATCTTCTTCCATTCCTATTCTCTCCAAAGCTTCCAGGAATGCACCTCCTTCACCTGCAAAGAGCAAATTCTTCAAGTAAAATATTATACATGTATATATGAGAGGTTAGATAAACAATATATCTAGTACATAATCAAATATATTCATTAACCATAATACATGAAAGAGACTCATCACAATGTTGGAAGAACAATTCTCTTTATTAACAATCAATGAATGAGATAAGAGTACAACCTAGTTTCTAAAACAAGGACTCCGAGTTCTGCTGCTCCAAGACTTCTGAAGATATACCACCAACATAAATTTTCTCTCCAAACTTGATTGATTAATTCCCTCCCCAAGGCCTCTATTTATACTTTGGTAAATAGAGTGGTTTCGAAGGTTGAGGAGGTTGAAACAGTTAGGATAGTTAATGATTAGGGCCCAACTAATCTCCATTAATCATGATTTATATTTTTAATGTCGAATCAAGATGTACGTGACTATTGATATAGGCAACCCAAGAATGACATGCGAGTTGCTTAAAGGAAACCTATGTATGCTGATGTAAGAGGGTTGCAATGTAGATAGTCGTGTACAGTACGCGAGTTGTCAATGGAAATAGTTTTGTACATACGCGAGTTGCAATGAGGATAGTCGCGTACACAACTCAACACTTAGAAAAATAATATGGCAAGCTGGTTCAAGGGTAAATGCATCCCAAGTCATGCCCATCTATAATGTTTTTGAAAACTTCAATCCTAAGATGTCCTTTTTTGTACCAACATAAGGAATTTCGGCACTCAGACGAAGAAGTGCCATTTGGGTTGATAACAGATGCCCCCTAATGTGTGAGGTCAGAGGGAAACGATGGCTGAAATACATTATAATCATTATCTTGGAGAACTCAAAAGTCCAATGGAGAAAAGGTAGTACCTGAAACAATTACATAATAATTTCATATACAAAGTCATATTTGAGGATGCTATGTTCAATATACTAGAGCACTGGCTCCTTTAAAATATTTGAGTACATCATATAGTACGGGTACAAGACCACGTATATTAGAAAGGTGGATCGAAGCCACAATATACAATAATGATGAGTCTTCAAAGATCTGGAATTTGTGTAAGTGACCACAACATAATCTTGCGCAACTTAGTCCATAGATATGAAACTAAGGTCTTCCTCAAAAATCCCAAAGAACTAGTACAATCCAAGCCATGTGAATAGATGTTATTGAAGTCATACATTGATAGGATTCAACAGATTCTCAACCAATATGTGATAATTAATAGTTGAAGCAAAGGAATTCACCAATAATGAAAGTGAATCCTAAGGTATGTGAGAATAATCAACCCATAGTTAGCTACCTTATACATTAATTAATCCATTTTTTACTTATTTGCCTAATTTCCATATTCCACTCTATGCAAGTTGTCCTCCACATGTCCAAGATGGTAAAAATTGCTAAAAATGAGTCATGGAGTGCTTGGGAAACCTCTTTGAATCAATTCTACTTTATTCCTGAACCTCCCTAGCACATATCTACTTTTTCTTCTTTATTGCTTGCTTTTACTGAGTTTTATGGAAAAAGGGAAAGTATGACCAGGTGAAGTTGACTTGTTTTTTTCCCTCATCATCCTCCACTATTTTCTCCTAATAAAATCATGTATTATTTGTCCTTCCATCATCTATTAGCTTTCCTAATTTATTTTTCCAATTTGTGAGCTCCTAGGCGGATTTGGAAACTGCTTTATGCACCTATGGGGGATTTGACTAGATTTAGTAAGCTTTCTTTTGACTAATTCGAATGGAATCCCAATGAATTTGAATCTATCATGTAATTATTTATTATGGAAGCCTATGAATTCACAAGTTTGTCTATTGTACACTTATTCAATACAGATTAGTGTTCTGCTCCATATTCAGTCTTCTTTGTGTGTAATTTGCATGTTTGATTAGCAATTTTTGTGAGTGCAATTGTTCTAACACCTGGGTTCAATTTCCACATGGTACAAAATAATTTGTAGATTGATTTCTATCCTTCCATATTTCTATTTCAGGTTCAACATCTTGACTGGGAACATTCTATTGGCCGAAGGGACAATTTCTAAGCTGTGGATCAATCTCAGAAGATCATCTTGACTCCATTTAATTTCTTTGAATGGAGATACTGTTAAGAGAGAAAGGCCTCTAGAGGGTGACTATGGAAACTAAATCATATCCCAATGTATCTGCAAAGAAAATTAAATGGCACAATAGGAGGGATGAGGCCTATGGTCTCCTATGTCTGAGCATATCCAGAGACCTCCTTTTCCATCTTGATGGATTGACATCACCAAATGAAGTATGGGAGAATATTGTTGATATTTTTGGTAAAATAGATGAGATGAGAGGACATCAAATCGAGAATGAATTGATCTCCTTGATTCCCAGTACCTTTGAATCCTTGCAACTCTATTTTTCCAAGTTTAAAGCCCTTGTTTTGCAGCTAAAACAGTGTGGAATTGAAAAGAAGGAGGAGCAACTAGTTTTGGCCATACTCTCAAATCTTGGCCCTGACTATTTATTATTTTTTTTGACTTTCCATGCCACCAAGTTGACAGCTCGAGCCTAGAAAATGCCTAAACTTGCAGAATTCATGGAATCCCTCACACAAGAACAAGATAAACTGGTGATGATGGGCACCATCAAACCTTCCAAAGACCAAGCTCTAGTTGCTGGAGATTTGAGGGTGGATTCAAAAGGTAAGAATAAATCTAAGAAGCCACTTGAGCAAAATAGAAACAAGAACAAGTCTCTAGAGGATCCCCAAGGTTCCAAGAAGAACCCTAAGAAGAAGAATAACAAAGGACAAATGAGCAAATGCACATACTACAATAAGGGAAATCATCCTGAAAGCTCCTACATGAAGAAGCAAATTGACATGCTGACCCAACTCCTGGAGAAGAATAAAATCTCCCTTCCTAATAGCTCAAAGAAGAGGGAAGGAGGATCAAATTCAGAATGCAGAGAGAGAGTTCATGCATTGGTTGCTAGCACACCAAGCTCACATAGTTTCATCATAGATTCTGGAGCTTCAAGACATATGGTTTTGACCAAGGAGGCATTCACCTCTCTTGACATGTCGAAAGGTCCACCAATATTACTAAGAGATGACTCTCTCACTAAAATTTTGGGCAAAGGGAGGATTGATCTTGACCATGGTAAGTTCAGCAATGTATTGTATGTTCTAGGTCTTTCCTCTAACCTCTTGTCAGTGTATCAGATGACCCACACAGGGTCTTAAAACAAGGTCATATTCTCCCCTGATGAAGTTGAGATCACAGAGATCTCAAGTGGTAAATTCATTGCAAAAGGAGTTGCAAATCACACTTCGAAAGTATACATGTTTTCACATTTTCTACCCTACTCAAACCCCTCTTCTCTTTTGATTCATGCTAATGAGGAAAGCAATCTTTGGCATGAAATATTTGGCCATATTCACTATAAGTATCTTTTTGATATTAGTGAAAATTAAATGGTCATAGGGTTACCAAATATTAAGTTTTACAAAGGAGTTTGTCAAGGTTGTATCTTAGGAAAACACCCAGAGCATAAATTTGAGAAAGCTAGTCATGAGAGAACCTCTACACCTCTTGAGTTAATCCACAATGATGTTATTGTCCCATTTCCTCATATGTCAATGATTCAAGCCAAATATGCATTGAAATTCATAGATTAATTTTCCAGGTACTGTTGGGTTTACTTCCTGAAACACAAGTCTGAAGTTTTTAGCCTCTTCAAAGTGTTTAAGGCTTTCGTTGAAAACCCTTCTGGGAGGAAACTCAAGATCCTAAGATATGACAATGGTGGTGAGTATGTAAAGTCTAAGTTAATTCAATATTGTGTAGATTCAGGTTTTTATATGCAGCATTCAATCCCATGCACAGAACAGCAAAATGGTGTTGCTGAGAGAAAGAATAGATCACTGAAAGAGATGGCAACCTGCACGATGGAGGCTAATACTTTGCCACCAAATATTTGGGTCGAAGATATAAAATATGCATCCTATATCTAGAATAGGGTGACTCATAAACATATTGATGGTATGACTCCTTTTTAAGCATGGAGTGGGCACAAGCCAGATGTGACCCATTTCAGGATTTTTGGCTCAAGGGCTTGGGCTAGAATTCCTACAGAAAAGAGGAAGGCTTTGCAGCCCCAAATCCAAGAGTGTCTATTTGTTGGGTACTCTAAAGATTCAAAAGGGTAAAATCTGATCAATTTGAGCACAAACAAAGCCTTCATTGAAAGGAGTGTTCAGTTCCAAGAAGAGCCTTTAGCAGTAGTTGAAGTTGGAGAGTCTTCTTCACCACCAGAACCACTGAATGTAAATGAAGAGATAAATTAGTTTGCTGATTCTGATATGTCTGATAATGATGATTTAATTGCATATCATAATATTCCTACAATACCAAAATGGGCGGCAAAGACCATTCATGCAACTAGGGAACTAGCTGGAAATCCTAGTGATTCTAGGAGGACTAGATCTCAGTTTGAGAGTGCCCTGTGTATGAAAGACCCTTTGTTTGCAGATAAATGCAATCTGATAGTTGAATCATACCTGCAGACATATGAATATGTATCACTTGATCCAATATGAAAAAAATCCATGAAAGAAGAATTCAACTCACTCCAGAAGAACAACACTTGGGAGCTGGTTGATCTTCCCCCAGCGAGGAAGCTATTTCAATGTAAGTGGGTTTTCAAAAATATTTTTGCTGCTGATGGTTCACCTTTGAAATATAAGGAAATATTTTTAGATAAGGGATACTCACAGGTACATGGTATAGACTACAATGAGACCTTTTCACCAGTGGCAAAGATGGACTCCATTAGGCTAGCCTTAGCCATTGCAGCTTCGAAGCAGTGGGAGGTACATCACATGGATGTGAAGTGTGATTTCCTGAATGGATATCTTACTGAATATATTTACATGCAGCAGCCTCAATTCTTTGTTACTAATCCATCTCTTGTGTGCAGGCTAAAGAAATCATTGTATGGGCTTAAGCAAGCCCCGGGGGCTTGGTATGCCAATATTGATGGCTTTCTGCTATCATTGAGTTTTGTTTGATGAAAGTCTGATCCTAATGTTTATTTTCAGCTGATTCATGGTTCTTTGATGATTATTGTCTTGTATGTGGATGGCCTTCTGATTACAGGAATCTCAAAGAATGAAATTGCGTCCTTGAAGGATGCAATGAACCATGCATTTTCTATGATTGATTTGGGGTTATTGAGCCAATTCTTGGGTCTTGAGATTGCTCAAACCAAACATGGAATAAAATTACATCAGTTAAATTATTATTTGGATTTACTAAACAATTTCAACATTAAATATTGCAAGCCAAGAAAGACTCCCTTCCTTTCAGGAGTGAAGCTTGAAGAAGCAGGTTCTTCTCCTATGGTAAATAATACACTGTATAGGCAACTGATTGGGTGTTTTCTATACCTTACACATACTTGAATTGATATTTATTATGCAGTAAGTGTGGCTTCAATATAAATGGATCAGCCTCATGAAATCCATTGGAGAGAATCCAAAAGGTTCCTTAACTTTGTTCAGGGAACAAGGACTCATGGGATCTTCTACAAAGCTAAATCTGATCTTGATTTGATTGGGTAGGTGACAACATAGATCAAAAGTCAACATCAGGATATGTGTTCATGCTTGATGAAGGACCAATCAGCTATTCAAGAAAGAAACAGAGTGCCATTGCACTCTCATCTACAGAAGCAGAGTACAGAGGAGTTGTAAATGCAGCAACTTATGTTTATGGTTGCAGGGGTTACTTGGTGAGTGTGGCTTCGAATCAGAATACTCAACTACTATCTATTGTGATAATCAAAGTACCATTTGAATCTGCAATAATCCATTTCAGAGACAGAGAACCAAACACATTGATATCCATATGCACTACATCAGACAGCTTGTGCATGATGGCACCATTCACCTACTCTTTTGTGCATCTTCAGAACAAGTAGCAGACATCTTCACCAAAGTTTTTTGTGAGAAGACATTCAACAATCTCAAATCACTACTGCAGATGGATGATAATGCTGTGAAGCATGATTGATGACCATATTTTCAAATTTTGTTTTACTGTCCATGTTTAAGGGAGGATTTTTCCCACTGGGTTTTTTCCTCTTTCCTTGTTTAAATGTACATGCAGTATGTAAAGGGTGACTAAGCCTTGTTGATAGGCCCTATAGTTTTCTTATATTTTACTCATAAGTCAGGATTAATGGGGGGTGTTAGAATAATCAACCCATAGTTAGCTACCTTAGACATTAATTAATCCATTTTTGTCTTATTTGCCTAGTTTCCATATTCCACTCTATGCAAGCTATCCTCCACATGTCAAAGATGGTAAAAATTTCTAAAACTAAGTCATGGAGCACTTGGGAAACCTCTTGGAATCAATTCTTCTTTATTCCTAAACCTCCCTAGCGCATATCTGCTTTTTCTGCTTTATAGCTTGCTTTTACTGAGTTTTATGGCAAAAGGAAAAGTATGACTAGGTGAGGTTGACTTGTTTTTTGCCCTCATCATCCTCCACTCTTTTCTCCTAATAAAATAATTTATGAGTTGTCCTTCCATCACCTATTATATTTCCTAATTTATTTTTCCAATTCGTGAGCGCCTAGGCAGATTTGGAAACTGCTTTATGCACATATGGGGGATTTGACTAGATTTAGTAAGCCTGCTTTTGACTAATTCGAATGGCATCCCAATGCATTCAAATATCTCATGTAATTATTTATTGTGGCATCCTATAACTTCACAAGGTTGGATATTGTACACTTATTCAATATAGATTAGTGTTCTGCTCCATATTCAGTCTCCTTTGTGTGTAATTTGCATGTTTGATTAGCAATTTTTGTGAGTGCAATTTTTCTAACACCTAGGTTCAATTTTGACAAGGTACGCTCATAAAAAAATATAGGTATTTTTCATCAAGAAGTGTTGATGTGGAACCATACTGTGATGAGGAAGGCAATAGATCCTCCAACGGATCACAAGAGTGACTAAGAACTGGGTAAAGGAAGGAAAAGGCGAGTAATAATAGATAATACAATGATAGAATTAGGATATAGATCCAATGCAGGGTTAAATCCTTGAATAGTGAGCACAACACAAAGATGACCCAAGGCATCTTTTAACTTTGCAGATAGTACAACTGGACTTATATGTCATGTAGGAGACATGACCAGATTCCCCAAGTATAACTGACAAGAGGAGGAGTAATAAACTCGAAGTAATAGCTGAACTGAAAGTGAACACTAAGACATGAGTATTGAAAAATAGATAGAGTTCTATGTTCAAGGAAGACATGCTTCCACTGACTGAGAACCAAAAGAAAACTTCTTCCTTATCTTCCCTGTTAAATTTTAACAAGTCCAGGAAAGTCAACTCAAGTCTCTCTTCTTTTTTTGACAAGATTGAGGAGAAGAGGGAATAATGCTTGATAGTGTCACTGATTCATGGATTTAGAGAGTCTGAAAAATCCGAAGAAGACTCCTGGGGGGTCTTTTTTCATCCAATTTAGTCTCCTGAGGCTGAAAAAGTATAAAACATACCACAAAAGAACTCTCTTGACTCCCATAGAAGAAAAGGTGAACCTTTTTTGTACTTAGTCAGGGAGGTCCAAAAAAGGTTAAATTACCACCTACCCAACGCTCCTTCACGAGCAGCATATAGCTTGAGTTTTACGAGTGTGAAGGAAATCAAGAACACTTGGAAAGATCCATTTGAGTACGAGAAATGGGGCTTACAACAATAAACTCAATGATTTGTTCTTGATGTTTAACGAGCATGACAAAGACATGAAGTACACGCTGATTTTTTTTCATGTTTAGTTGCAGAGCATGAAAAAGAGAAAACTGAGCACATACCGGCTGTTCCTTTTCCGTAAATTTAGTCCCTCAGGTCCGAAAAAGTGATAAACCTATACCTAAGAATACTCTTCTCAATTTCGTAGAAAAGAGAGTGATCATTTCTAGTATTATTCCACGTGGTCCGAGAAAACGATAACCTACCAACAATGTGGATTCCCATTCACATATTCTTAATGAGCTTTAATGGACAATTTTATTCGTTAGTCAAGTCTATTTTGAGGAGTTAGACCTGGGCCTAAAGAAACTCCACAATGGTGGGGAGTCTTATAAAGGGATAGCTTGTAAAAAGAGACTAAAATGAGGCTCAATTTGGCATGCAAAATAGCTAAGAAGACTCCCCTGAACCTAGGACAGCTACATCATGAGTATCAAAAGACAATAAGTAGGTTCTAAATGAGGATAATCATGGGAGGAAAGTCCTATCCATGGAAGAACAATGGTAGAAACAAGGAACAAATGGTTAAAGATACCATAGTCCGTGGTCAAAGTGTTAATGCTAGGATTAACATGGATTAGGTATAAATTACTGAATGCATGTGAAATGACCAAAAAACCATCCTATATGAGCGAAAAAACAACTTTAAGTGACCATAAACTTGTCACATGGAAGAAAATATATGGCATTAGTTTTATTTTATATAAAAAATATGAACTATAGGGAAAAAACCCACTTTGAAAATAATATTTCTATAAATAGTTCAAAATATGAATAAAAAACTCACCATTTGATTTTTATCCAAAATAGACAAGTTTTACCTCTACCTTTGATTGCTCGGTGTGGACGACTCGGTGTACAATTCTCGAAACCGCAAGTGCCAGGTAAAACTATACTCCATGCTCTTTCATTTGATCGAAGAAAATTTCAATTTTGGGTCCAAATTTTATGTTTTCAAATGCCCTCAAATCATGAATGTTGTGTACGCGGGTATGGTATATCAACAGTCACGTACACAAGTTCTGTACATGGGTTTCCCAAAGGAAAGTCGCGTACAGTATGCAACTTGTCCAAAGGACAGTCGGGTACACTGTGCGAGGTAGAAAAACATTATATAGGGTCAAAAAATCAATTTTTTATATGAGTCTAATGGTTTGAAATGGCTTGTTTATTAGATTTAAATATGGTGCTTGAGTGGAGGGAGAGGGAACATGAAGAAAAAGTGGGTTATTAAAATTCTTCTATATCTCACCTATGCGGTCAAATGTCCGCCTATTAGAGTTTTTGATAAACTATTGCGATCATGATCTTGGTATGTTTGACCTTCAAGGTGAGTTTCTAGAGGTTACTTCAGAAGATGTCTATCTTATTTCCGGTTTATCACGATGGGGAGCTCTGGTGAACTTCTAAATGTATATAACTACATAGACATATACTGCGAGCCTAGCACTCAAAAGAGGGTTAGCTGCATCCCTATTGTTCATATTCGCAACTTTCCTTTATAGGTATTAGCAAGAACTATAGTGAGGGTTGCAAGGTCATCATCACTTCACCTTGCAACTCGAAACCAAATGAGATTAGCAGTGGAATGTATATAGGGATATCTATATGATTAGTGTTCGGGAGTGATCCTGATAATGAGGAAACAACTCTCTGACTGCAAAAGAGGCAGGTGGAAGAATTTTTGTTATTCCAACATATTGGTAGCCTTTTTCTTTGAGAGGGTGCCAGGTTTGAGTCCTGTAGTACCATTTCCAGTTCATTCTCCCCATTAGCCTAGACTGAGAAGGTGGGGAGAGATCTTGCTCCACCAGGGAGCCAGTGGATCGGTCCAGAGTGTATATGACGACGACTTCTACTTTTGGTGGGAGCAAAAGTTACCAGCCTTGGAGCAGTTTCTATATCCTAGGTTAGATTTCCAAGGTGATACTAACCTTGTCCTCCCTCCTGGAGGAGCATGGAGAGAGTCGGGTATTTTTTTGTTTTCAAAATTTTCAAATTTTTATGAATTTTAATTATAATAATATATACATATGTATAAGAGTTTTAATCCTTTTAAAATGTCAAAATGCAGATATTGGACTAGTCCACCCTGCTCGGCATCCATGCATGTATGTGTGTCCTGTGTTGGGAGAGGACCAGGGTTTGATTAGGGTTCTTGAGGGAAAGCTGGCCAGGATTACCTAGAGAGTACCTACCTTATGCATTGATCACATCCCTACTGTCATGCAGGAGCTAGTGGTTGGTATACCACCTATCTGGATACGCCTTATGAGGCATGTAGTGAGATAAATACTTGTGTATATTGATGTTGTTGAGGCTAATGAAGCCGAGGAGGCTAAAGAAGCCTGAGAGCAGGGTGAATAGGGTGTTCAAGGGGACCAGGGTGGTTCAAGTGACCTAGGTGGTCAAGCTTAGACTTAGGATCATTTTATGGACTTTGATCCATGTTTTGTATATTTTTTGTATATTATACAGTTATGGTTGGATCATAGGATCAGAAACTCGACATATCTATATGGAAAGATATTCACACACACACACACACACACACACACACACACACACACACACACACACACACATATTGCCGGTTTATTTACAATTGTTTTATTATGTGTCTACGGTATAATTTTTATGCAAAATGTGTTAAATGCCAATCCAAGATATAATTATCATATGCATCAATTAATGAATTTTGATTTCTTGGAATATGATTGAATATAATAAACTCAAAATTTCTTTCCAATAACCTAAATTGCATAAACTAACGTATTAGAATAGGGTTCCACACCTGATAAGCTCAATTGAGTTGGGAAAACACCAACTAAGAGTCAAGTCGGACTTCCAACTGAGTGATACCATGTAACAAAGCATCCCATAAAAGCTCAATGAAAACCCTGTATTCAGTCACACTGTTGGTAGAAGGACCTAAGCAAGCACCTCCTAAGGCAACTAACTATCCTGAGGGTGAGTAAATGACCCATGCAGCTGAATCCAAATTACAAGTGTGGTGACTGGCGCCATCAGCAAAACCTATGAACCACTCAGAAGACATCTGAAACAACCAGCAAATGGTATAAAAAACACAAACTGATGAACTATTGTACATAAAAATACATACAATAAAATACAAGAAAAAAGCTCTAACCCTAAGCATAGTACTTTCTCAAGTAGAGCCCATTTCTAGGCTTAGGCATCTTATTCCCTTCGAAATCTGTCAATTCATATGCTCCCTTATTCAATACCTTTGACACGACATAAGGTCCTAACCACATAGACCTGAAATTTCCTGCCCCTAGGGGTTCTTTGTCTTGATCCCAGAGTAAGACAAGATCCCCTTCAGAAAAAATCCAAGGCTTGACCGATTTATCGTATTGGATTTTTACCCTTTTTTTATGAGCGTCATTTTTTGTAAGCACATCTCTATGCTGCTCATCTAGATGTTCTAAATGTAATAAACATTCTTCTAGCTCAGTCGTATTAGGTAACACATGAATATCAATCTTTAAGGATGGGATTTTGCATTCGACCAGGGTAACTGCTTCCACTCCATGAACGAGTTGGAAAGGAGAAAAAGCTGTAGCATTTTTCACATTGGTCCGATATGCCCAAAATGTAGGATACAGCATGATGTGCTAGTTGGAATGGGATGCATTAATAGTATGTTTGAGAATAGTCTTCAAAGTTTTATTGACAGCCTCGACTTGACCATTTGATTGAGGATAGAACAAAGATGAATGTTCTTGTCTAAACCCTAGCATAGTGGTCAATTCAGTCATCATATTATTTTGGAAATGACTACCATTTTTAGTGATAATCTCTTTATGGATACCGAATCACGCGATAATTTGATTGAAAACAAAAAAACTGCAGTTTCCCCATCAGCTTTAAAGGTGGGCATTGCCTCTGCCCACTTTGTGAAATAATCTACAGTGACAATGATATGTTTCTGCCCCCCAACTGAGACTAGGTTGCACGTCACATAATATATCCCCCACTTTGTGAAGGGGGCCATTGAGATGATAGGAAATAATGGAGCAGGATGCGACCGCATATTTTTGGTGTAAAGCTAATAAGGATGACAACGCTTCATGGCTTCCACACAATATTTAAAAATCATGGGCCAGAAATAACTGGCACGTAAGATCTTCTAGGCCATTCCTAACCCAGATAAATGACCCCCACACACTCCACTATGGGGATCATTTAGGACAATCTCTGCTTCTTCGTGGGTAGTGCATTGAGGCAAAATGGAATCTACCCCCCTACAATATAAAGTATCTCCAATAATGAGGTAGTTCTTGGCATGTACGCATAGTTTACGTCGTTCTTCCCACGAGAAGGCTGCAAGGTAATTCAAAGTATGGAGATAGATAAGTATATCTCTGTAACAGGGGTCAGAGGTGGAAATCAAAAAGATATGTTCATCTGGGAATGAGTCTTCTTCATGGCTACATCTTCCTCTACTGGAAATTCTGCAATGAGCTCAGCAAAAACTATGGATTTTTTGGATTTGGTGGATTGAAAATCTAAGTCAAACTCTTGAAGAATGACTATCCATTTGTTGAATTTTCCTCCAACTATCCGTCGAGACAAAACATATTGAAAAGGATTAACATCTGCCACTACTGACGTAGTCCTTAGTAAGATGTAGTGATGCAACCTCTGAATAGCATACACAGCTGCCAAGGCCATTTTCTCGATGTGGGAATACCTCAGTTCAGGGTCATCTAAAGCACAGCTAAGATAGTAGATGACATGCTCTTGAATCTTATCGTCCTCCTGGACTAGTACTACCCCTATGGCCGACTTAGATGCGGCTAGATACAATATAAAATCCCTAGAGTAATATGGCAGACGCAATAATGGTGCCGACAACAAATATTTTTATAATGCATTGAATGTGGGTTGTGCAATTTCATCCCATACAAATGGGGTGTCCTATTTCAACAGGTGCATGAAACCTTTAGTAATCTTGGCATAATTTACAATAAAACATCGAAGGAAATTAGACTTCCCCTAAAGGCTCTGAAGCTGCTTGATAGAAAAAGGAGGAGGCAAATTTATGACGCCTCAACTTTCAAAGGGTCCACCTGAATGCCTTTGTTGGAAACAATGAATCCGAGCAATATCCCTAACTCGACATAGAAAATGCACTTGTGGGGATTCAAGAGAATTTTGTAGTATCTACATCGTACAAAAATCAAATGCAAGTGATTTGGGTGATCGATCCTCTTACGAGAATGTGTTGCCAAGTCATTAAGGTAGGGTTCGACAATGGCTTTATTGTCATGAAAGGAAAAATTCATTTCCCGCTGAAAGGTTTCCTCAGCATTTTTTAATCCAAAGGGATTTTCTTCTACGCAAAGGTACCCCAAAGACAAATAAAAGATATTTTTCTGTTGGTCTTCCAGTTTAATTTGGATTTGATTATATCAGGAGAAACCATCCATAAATGAAAAGACTTCACTTCCCACACAAGCATCAATAATTTGATCTATAAATGGCATGGGGTAGTTGTCCTTAGGACAGGCTTTGTTTAGATCTCGAAATTCAGTACAAACACGTATAGTCCCTTGCTTTTTTTCAATGGGAATAGGGTTGGATACCCATTATATCAAACCTATGGGGTAAGTGAAACTAGCTTTCAGCAGTTTCTCAACTTCATCCTTCACTACTGCCGCTTTACGCGTGTTAACAAGTCTCAACTTTTGTCGAATGGGTCTAGAATCAGGGTATGATCAGATTTTGTGCTCGACTATTGATGGATCAATGCCTAGCATCTCCTCATATGACCAGGAAAAAACATTGTGGAATTCCTGGAACAAGTCTGTATAGATCGCAATCTCTTCTGGAGAGCAGTTTCCGCCGATGTTTACATTTTCCATAGCGTTTGGATTTACAAAGATGTTGATAGGAATTGTAGTGGAAATGTTTGCAATATTCCCCTCAACAAATATTCCTTCCCTTAGTAAGGGATTAATAGGAATATCAACATCACGTACTAGTCTCATATGGAATTCCTAGCTCTCTATCCTGCTTAACTCTAGAAGAAAATAGGATCGATGGTGAATATCTTTGTAGATCTTATCTAATCCACACATGCCTTGAAGAATGGCTTCATCCGAAAGTAAAACCATATCTAAGAAATATCTAGAATGAAAAGAGTTCTCTTCCCAAGAATGAAAATAGGCTTCTTTTGGTTCCTCTGAGGCTATGAGAGGGACCAGAAAGGAATCAATAGCAGTATGGATGATAGCTTGATAAGCAACTTCTGTTGTCGATAAGGGCACTTCAGGTTCATGGTGGCAAGGAAGAACCCAAGGATCAGTTCTATAAACAACCGTTTCTATGGAATTCCCCACACTAGTAGAACCTATATAATTAATCAGAGCTGGAATATTAAATGTACCCATCAATTATGCATGCATTCCAACTCCTAAGCTCTTTGAAACAGGTCTAACCTGATCAACCAATGGTATGGTGGACTCGTTAGTTTCCATGCGGCATTTTCAAGTAAAACTGAGTTGGTCTACAGTAACCAACTTCCCTTCATGTGGAAACACTGCCACTCGAAAAATGGACAATGCAATAGCTCACATGGTGTAAGTCCAACTTCTCCCCAAGAGCAAGTTATAATCCAAAGGTGCATCAATCACCTCTACCTCAATAGAAACTGCTTTCCCTACCAACTTAATTTCAAAATCTGGTAGGATACCATGTGGACCAAATGAACTTCCATCGAAAGCAGTAAGTAGGGTGTTCGATGGAAGCAACTATGGGGATCCAAGATCTTTCCAACGAGACAGGGACATAACACATGTAGAAGCACCCTCATCGACAACTACCCTTCCAATGGTCTTTCTACCATGGATGGAATATATCGATAAGGATACATGATATGACAGGCAAATTTTGACATCAGACAAATTAAATTTCTCCATGAGACTCAATGAGTCCATACGGCCTAAGGCTACTATGAGTGCATCCCACTGGGCGGGACAACTCTGTAACACCTCTAGAGCTGACATTACACAAGGAGTCTGGGCTAAGTCTTCAACTACAGAGTAGTTAACTGCAGCCATAGCATTAGGATTATGCAAGGTTTTCTTAAAGACACCTTTCGGCATCTTGGGCATAATTTCGACAGGTTTCTCAATTGTGAGAGGGTTAGAATTTTCACCTATAGACTTACCCTTCTTCAAGGTCTCTTTTTCATACTTCTTGTTCCTGGTCTGTAGTAAAGTATCGGATTGAACCATGTTGATATAATTGGGGTCAGGAGCATTTGGGGTGCCCCTTACTGCATTTGAAGCTGAAGCAGAATTATGTCCTTGGGGAAAATGATCCTTTAGGATAACCGGTTGTTGGCCTTGTAACAACTTTTGAGCTTGTTCCATAAGGGGACATAGATGGGTCAGGTGATCTTCATGGCATAACTTACATGGGAATTTCACCTTCTTCTTTTTTTTCTTTCCCCCATCAACATTGGTTGTGGGTTTTTGCTTGTTTTCATTTCCCTCACCCTTTTTTCCTCTCCTATTTTTCCCACCGGGCAGCTGATTTCCTTTCTGATAGGTTTGTGCAAAAACATTTGCATTTTGGGGTGATGGGGAAGCCTTTTCCACCTCCTTTGTAGAATGTTTGACAGACAGCTGATGGATTTGTTTAGCCAAAGATTCTATAGTGGGAGAATTCACAGAACCAACCACACCATCGGCATGGGGTCCAGCCTTAGGTTTCTCTACATTGTGCGTTGGCCTCGGTGCCTTAGGGATAGTCTCATATAAGATCCCAGACTGAGAATATATCAAATCTAGTTGCTGGTCCCTGAGGATAGCTTCTTCCTTATTCATCACTCCTGAATTAGATACATCCTTAGATATATATGGAAATAGGGATTTAAGGAACCATTCTTATAAGAACTTGGGAGGAATAGTGGCTTCGATAAGGCTCTTTCTTCTTCTCCACTCTTGGATGTGATCCAAAATATGAGTGGCCTTGTCCTGCCGAAAGGTAGACAACAAGTCTATCCCAAAATCATATCGGACAGGAAGCTGGAAGTGACTAATAAATGCATTAGCCAAGTCCCAAAAAATGCTAAACACAACAGAAGGCAATTCAATATACCATTTTGCTATAGTACTGGTTACAGTTCTTTGGAACAGCCTCAACCAAACTAAATCCTTGTTCATTGAGTTGGAAGGGCACCATAAATGGAAAGTGGTGGCATGAGCTCTAGGATCATCACCAACTTTACCTTCGAATTTTTGGATATCCAAGGGCAGCTTGGTAGGTACGGGTGGCTAGGAGGGGTCATGTCTCATAGGGTCATTCATTAGTTTCGACAAATATGGAAAATTTAATGTTGCCAGGAAATGGATATTGGGTCTAATCGGAGCACTAAAAATACCAGCTTGGGGATTAGAGGGACTTCCCCCATATTCCCATATGTGAAGGTGGGGTTTCCCCTTACTGTTGGTTGTGAAGTGGGTGGGCTACTTTGGAAAGGATTCCATCCATAATCCAGTGGATTATTTATGTGTGGTGTAGTATAAGAGGTTCTAGCTACCCCATTTGAAGCTGGGGTTTGGAATATAGGAGTAGGTATCCCTCCGTTGAAAAGCAAAAAAAAAGAGCTCGTGAATAGAGCTGAAACCAGATTTTGAAAACCTTGACCATAAGGATTAGGGTTTCCAAACTGTACCCCTACATATGTGGGTGTTGGGCCTACATATGGAGTGGATGGGGGAATGTGCCCCCCATCCCAATGAAAACCTTGGACAAAAGCCAAGGATCCTATAGGACCACTCTGGGCAGTGTGTGCGAATGAAGTAGGAACTGTAGGTACACTAGAAATCCCAGTGACCATACCACCAGAAGCACCTACTAAGCTTATGGGAGCCAATGGTTGAACCACTTGGATAGCCAGAGTTAATGGTGTAGTAGGTATACTTGTTCTAGGGGGCACCTACCGGGGGAGGTAGCACCCCTTCAAATAGAGAAGCTGAGGTGCAAGTAGAAGAACTTTATCCTACAGTAGACATTATTCTACCCAAAGGGACACCAATCATGGGTGGATTAAAAGGACAAACCTGAATCATCACCAGATCGTCTAAGTCAGTTAGAGGTGAATTAAAATTCCTTGCAAACTCATCAGCCTACAAGTCTTCTATCTCAATTGTGTTTAAATTAAAACAGTTTTCCCTAAGTTTTGGTTCACCCAGAACTTCACTAAATCCTATCGGTTCGAAATAACTATCTGTGTCTAATATTCGCCTTTGAGGGGGAGGGGGAGGTTCCAATGTGATGAGCAGAGGAATATTTTGTAACCTTCATGACCTTCTGATAGATTGGTCCTCCATGATTGTAAATTTGAATCTTCACACCCTAAGGTTGGCTAAAAACATAGATAAACCACATAGCAATCACTACAAAAATTTCCTAAAGTCTCAACCATCACAAGGGGTATAAGATATGCCTTCCTAAAGAAAGCTGAGAGACATTTTCTTGGCATCCTTGAAGAGGTTCTTAGGCATAAGTGGAGAAATCACCCATCGCCCTCCTACGCTTTCAACAAGGGTTACCTTCCAAGCCCATCCAAGGTGAACTAGAAATAGCCTTCTGTTTTACATGTGTATAAACCCTAAATGTCCAAGAGACTAGAGGCTACCTTAACTATATCAATAGTCTGGGGGGACAGTCGCAAGCTTGATTTGTACACATGGGTAGGGTAGCAAAGCCTGAAAATATTTCTAGGACAGAATCCCCAGATGCGCAAAAACCTTGGTCTACATTTTGACAAGGAATCAGAGGCTAATCTCCTCAGTTTAATGCCTCCACATGGCCTCCTTCTTAATTCCCATTTGAGAGGAGCTTCCCAGATGCTATCAACACAGAGAAGGATTTACCTATCCATTGGCCAACTACATTTAAATTTAAGTACTTATGGGGATTTTACACTTCCTATCCCACAAGTCTAACCTAATCTAGTAGGTGTATGACCCAATAAAACAAAACTTACTAATAAATTTTAAATTATAGCATTCATTTTAAGGGTTGTTCTTAATCAGAGGGTAAGTGGCGTGAATGCCTATGATACTATAGACTCAACAAGGAAAGTAAAACAGGTGTATAAATGAATTCCAAATCAAATTATCACTACTTAAAGTAAGCTTCTTTTTCTTTTTTGTAAATATGAACGAATGAAAATGCAACTAGGAAAGAGGAAACTAAGACTTATTTTTCTAATTTTTGAGATTTTATTTAAAAAGTAAAAGTAAAACTACCATATGCAATTCAAACACAAATGTTTCCAATGCTTTTCTTTTCACTTTTCAAGTTGTTCAAAAATTACTATGCACCTAAATGCAAAAATTCTTGAGTATGATTGAATAATCAAACTATATAAAGCAAGCAAAATGAAGTATAGCAGACTTATAAAAACCAAAGATCAACCATCTAAGGAAGAAACTTGGAAAAAACCTAGCTTGGGAAGACACAATGAATGAAATCCACTGAAATCAATAAAAGGAAAGTGACAAACCAACACTACTTGGAAATAGCATGGGATACACGGTATCTAGAATCCTAATCACTGATTCAGACACACAACACTTGGATCTATCACCCAACAGGAAAATCCACCTCAAATTGCTAAAAAGAAAGAAAATCCAACCAACAAAAAACTCAAGGGCTTACTGAAAAGCACGAAGTATGGTTAATAGGGCTTTCAAACCTATAGTGAAATGCCAGTACTAGAAAACCACAAAGCAAGACAAAATCCAAAAAAGGACATGGACAAGCAACCCTACCCAAAAATTTTGTTGCTAAGGTATGTACGTGACTCTCTAGTTGAGCAACTCGCGTACTGTGCATGAATGTTCAATACAGCAACTTGTGTATACAAACCTCTATACGCAACTGTGTATCACATCAACCCACGTACAAGAGTAAAAATTTTCAAAAAAAGAAAAATTATAAAGGTCACTAAAACACTATTGCAAGTCCAAACCAAGACATTAAAACACATACTGAATCAAAGAAAATATTGGGCAAGGATCTACAGGACTAACCCACAGCAAGATGGACTCCCCAACAGAGTCGCCAGTTCTATTGTTCAGGATTAAACACCCTTGTAACCTAGGTTCTAGGGTTACCAACTTACTACTAACCTTGCATACAATCAGCTTTAATAAAGAACAGAAAGTAAATAGGAAGAAATTCTTGACTTACCCAATTACAGATGGTTGATCCAAGCTTGGTTTTCTTCCGTTCCTCTTCTCTCCAAAGCTTCCAGGGATGCACCTCCTTCACCTGCAAAGAACAAATTCTTCAAGTACAATGTTATACATGTATATATGAGAGGTTAGATGAACAATATATCTAGTACATAATCAAATATATTCATTAACCATAATACATGAAAGAGATTCAACACAATGTTGGAAGAAGAATTCTCTCTATTAATAATCAGTGAATGAGATAAGAGTACAACCTAGCTTCTAAAATAAGGACTCCTCTGCAACCAAATGACTTCGAGTTCTATTTCTCCAAGAATTATGAAGATATACCACTAGCATAAATTTTCTCTCCAAACTTGATTAATTAATGCCCTCACCAAGGCCTCTATTTATACTTTGGGAAATAGAGTGGTTTCGAAGGTTGAGGAGGTTGAAACAGTTAGGATAGTTAATGATTAGGGCCCAATTAATCTCCATTAATAAAGATTTATATTTTTAATGTCGAATCAAGATGCACGCAACTATTGATATAGGCAACCCGCGTATGACACGTGAGTTTCTTAAAGGAAACCCGCGTACGCTGATGTACGCAGGTTGCAATGTAGAAAGTTGCATATAGTGCATGAGTTGTCAATGGAAATAGTCGTGTACATATGTGAGTTGCAATGAGGATACTCGCGTACACAGCTCAACACTTAGAAAAATAATATGGCAAGCTGGTTCAAGGGTAAATGCATCCCAAGTCATGCCCATCTATAGTGTTTTGGAAAACTTCAATCCTAAGATGTGCTTTTGTGTACCAACATAAAAAATGTTGACACTCAAATGGAGAAGTGCTATTTGGGTTGATAACACACTTATGGTATAAGGTGATTCATGATTGAATCATCAATTATCTTCTTGACCTTGACCAAGTTATTCTTGTGTAAGGATTTTAGCCTCATCTCCCTCTAGAACTGGAACCTCTCTACTTATGTAGCTGTCCAATTCATTTCCTTCAATAACTAGTGATATCCTATGCTTCCATGCTTGGAATTTTTCAGCCTCGCCAAACATTTCATCAATATGGTGTGATTAGTCATCTTGAAATAAGAATCTCAAATGTATATAGCAAAAGATTAGATATTACCGATTTGAGTTGTCTGACCTGGTTCTAGAGCTGGCTGGTCTAGGGTTTGTCAAAGAAACCCTAATTTTCAAAAGTTGGAATATTTAAGATCTTATTGGATAGAAAGATAGCCCTATTCAAGCCGAGCTGTCCAATGTACTCCTATTGGAGTAGGGTCCCGCAGCTATAGGAGAAGCTTCCATTTTGGCGGATAGATAGTTTTAGTGAAGATATAAGAGATAAGGTAAATATATGACGCCGTAGCATGTTTCTAGCTGTATATCAGAGCTAGAAACTATGACTATCAGGGCAGATAAGTCAAAGAAGACAATAGTACCTGACTGGCTGAGAAGAGAGAGCTCACCCACTGCATTCAAGGCAGTGGTCACTGCCTTGAATGCAGTGGGTGAGCTCTCTCTTCTCGGACGCTCAGGTACTGTCGTCTTCTTTGACTTCTCTTCCCTGATAGTCACAATTTCCAGCTCTAATCTGCAGCTAGAAACATGCTACGGTATCGTATCTTTACCTTATCTCTTATATCTTCACCAAAACTGTCTATCCACCAAAATGGCAGCTTCTCATGTAGCTGGGGGACCCTATTCCAACAGTATCTTGGTCCATGTTGGAAATCCCATGATTTTCATGTAAAGGGCCAAGTCTATGTGGGAAATCCTTTGATTTCCATGTATACACATGGATTTTATGGAAACTGTTGCATATGAGGCCACACATACCAAATTTCAAGGTAAAAACTCATCAAACTCTTGTGTTTTTATGTGGGATGGTATTGGAGTGGCGTGAACATGAACACGAAGATGTGGATAAGGTTGTACAAGGTGATATGGCTTCCCAAAAAGCTTTGAGGGCATGTGCTTTGTGGATAGGGAGCTTAAGGGCTCATCCAATACTATTCCAGATGGTTTTGGATTACTAGGATCTAGATACAAATACCTTCCATATTGATGGGATGCCCCTTAGCATTGAGGTTCAGGACATATACTTTATCACTGGACTATCCCACCGAGGTGAGGTATTCAACTTGAGAACTCATGGGGTTGGAGGTTTCCTCACTATTGATGAGTACATTATTGTATACTACCTTCCAGAGACAAAAAATGTTGGAAGTCAGGTCCTAGTGAACTCTATTCAAAACCTTGTCCTTAAGGCCATAGTACTAGCATTGACAAGGATTGCGGGGTTAGCGTCTCTCCATCAAGCTTCTAGGCCACTAATGTTTCATGCAACTAAGTGCATGAGGACAACTATATATGACTGGAGTACATCACTATTGTGTAATATGAAATAACAATGGACAATCTACAAGATGGGTGTAACAAGAAACTTTGGTTTTTCCATCATTTTGAGTACCTTCTTCTTCGAGAATGTATCGAGCCTAAGCCCAAGAGTGCATATTGCTCCACATGGTCCTCGGGATCTATGTTAGTTGTGTTGGGTAGGAGTGATGCGGTGGCTAGGTGGATGATGTGTAGTTACGCTCTACCCTCCTGACTTCTTCCATTGGTGGTGTTAGTGCTAGAAATTGTTCCCAGCCTACAAGAGAACAAGCCAACATAGTATCAATAATCACAATAAAGTAAAATAGGGTTTTTAGGGTTTTTAAGGTTTTTTGGTTGAGCAGTTTAAAGACAAGAGGTAAAACATTCATAAAACCAAAGTAAACACTAAATCATGAGCATTTGAATGACTCGGATGCATAACACATAAACCATAATCCAACAGAAAACACAATACTGAATTTCACCCACATTTAGCAAGCATTCCAAGCATAAAAAACATTAAACAAGAAATGAATATACCAGCTGAGTAATTAACACAAATTATAAATGAAACCAGTCAATAATCGAGGCACATATAGTGCATATATTTCATAGTTCAGTCTTCAAAAAACACATAATAGTTTTTACTTACCTCGTAAACAAAGCCTGATAGCCTCCCCTTGTCAGCAAAAAATCGAACCATTTTTCTTATTTCAGAATTACATTTATCCTATTCTTCAAAATTAGTTGAATAACTGAACCCTAACTATTTTAAGACTACCAATCGAATAGTTCCATTTAAATCATCCTTACAAAAATAAAATAACTTTTCAAACTTAACTAATAATCGATTGTATTGACTAACTTTACAAATCTTTAGCTGCTTCAGCTAGTAAAGCAATTCCTTCCAAGGATTGAGCTTTCCTTCTCGCCTTCAATTGGTTTGTATCCATATCTGCAATTCTCCTTGTTAGCTCTTCATAATGCTGTTATAGATCCTGGATGGTTTGCTTTAACTCTGTGAACTGTCTTTCTGTTTTCCTTTTCCTTTTAAGTGCTTCTCTTGAAACTGTAATCAACTCCTAGTAATGACTATTAACCTCCTCCAAATCTTCTCTAAGTCTTCTGTTTGTAGTAACTAGCCCATCATTAGTTTCATGCATATACTCAATCTGATACTTGTATTGCTTAATGCTTCTTTGTAAATTTTCTTTTTCAGAATCAATACATTTGTCTCCTACTAATGTTTGCATCCCTTCTGGTGTCCATGAGATTTTCAGCTTTGTATAAATTTCCTCATCCTCTTCCATAAGTTATGTAGAAGTTACAAGAAACCTTGGATGTTCTTCATTTTTAGCATTGCATGGAACTTCTTCTTCAACTATCTCCTTTTTCTCTAAACAAGAAGTCTTTACCTAACTTTGTTGTTGTTCTTGAAACATTTGATTTCAAATCTCTAGAAATATATCAGAGATATTGGTATCAGTCATGACATATTTTCCTTTTCATTCTATTGTCTTTTTACCTTTTTTTCCATCTTCACCATCATCCAATTCATCTTCAGAAGATGAATCCTCTATCAGTGTAACCTTTTCTTTAGCCAATTTGGGATTCAAAAAATTTTTAATGTTTAACCTAAGTTTGTTATTAGGTCTTGTTTTAGGTCTCCAAACTGTCGCAATCTTTCCCAACATCTTGAGAGTCTTTCCTTGATGAGTGATTGAAGCAAACTCAACAACCTTAATTTTCTTCCTTTTTGATATTGCTTCCTCATCACAATGAGTGTGAAGCTCTTGCTCAGCATAGACCCTACCTTCATTAGTAATAGGAATTTTATCATCGTCAGATAAGTATTTTTCATCTTCCTCTGATAGTACTATAATAGGGCTTTGATTTTGCTCGTCAATATCTTCTTTTACATATTGAATTGATTCTACAGGTACAACATCTACTTCAGGCTCAGCTTCTTTAATTTCTGATTGTAAAGTCTTGCTCTCATTATCATTAACTCGTTGTTCAAATTCAAAGTTTTTATTTTCCTGGTTTGAAGCTTCTTCTGGTTTAACATTTTCTTCATCCTTGACTGTTACCTTTTTTCTAATCTTCTTAATCAAAGTTTGACCTTTATCTACTTGTCTTGTCTGAGACTGTTGCTCTTGATGAGTTTTGAAACCTGACCAAAAAATGAAATGCTACCAAGTCTTCTCCCTTTTCTGCAATACAGTGGTTATGATGCGCTTAATAAGTCCATGGTGAAAAACAGATTGCTTGGTATGATCTCGGCGCTCCCTCACCCTACATGACATTTTTTGTAATCTTTTTGGAAATAAGAAAGGTAAGTTCATTTTAGACTCATCACTAAGATGCTGGAGGAACCTAAAGTGATATTTGAAAACAAAGGAAATATACCCTCACAGTTGACATAACTCTGCAAGAATTTGATGGGCTCAATCCATTCAGGTTTAAAGTTTTGGATTGGAACACCTTTTCCCCAATCTACAATCACACCAGGAAGCAAGTATTTCTGTGGTATTTCTGAGCATTAAAGGTGAAAGGAACCTTTTTAAACCATAACTCTCCCTTGTCCTAAATCCCTGTTGCCTCAGCTATTAATTCCTTAGTTAATTTGAACTTTAAGGTGTCAAAAGACACTATGTCTTTGTCTAGGCATTGAGCAAATTTGTAAGACACCTCTGCATGATATCCTTCAATCTTTTTGAAAAACATTAGCCATCCTGCATCTGAAAACAATTGTGCACAATCTGGAAAATTCTTCACCAAGCTTAAGTCTGAGAGGTCTTCCCTATTTGTCTTTCCACTCTTTTTCATTTTGAACTATGGTTAAACAACTTATTTTGATACACCACAGTCTGATTGTCTTCAAACTTTAACAAACTGTCATAAAATATAGAATAGGGACCTCCAAAAGACCCTACTTTGAATTTTTCTATTTAAATGATGAATACTTTAAATGTATTGGTTAATAATTCATCATTTAACATGGATTAGGTCTAAAACTAGTATTCTACCTTCAAATTTGTCATTAGTCATTTCTTCAGAAAAAGCCCCAAATTTAAAAAACCCAAGCAATGGCATGTGGACTACATGTTAAGATGACCAATTCGAGTGTTGGAATATAGTTATTTCAATGGTCAAGTGTCAAATTGCATGTTCCACCTATCTCTAACCATTTAGACCACTCCAGCCAACCACTACCGAAAGCCCTAATTTCTCATTCAGTTTCAAAATATCGATTACTCAGCACTAATTTCTCTCCATGATCTTCACTTACTCTTCGTGTCCTTCAGATAAAAACATAATCCCAAACAGCTTTGTCTCATTATACTCTATTGTCATTATTATATCTGCTTTGCATGAAACTGCCACGATCTCGCCCTTATGATGATATTCCACCTGCTTCAGTGATTAAACTATAGAATACATGTATCAAATGCATCATACAATGTTATTGACACCTCAGGTATGAGGATCCCGAAGAAATTGGACCAAAAAATGATGATTTTAGCTCGCGCAATTTTCTTGTAGCACTCTAGTGCATCTGTTTTTGTCTTGCGCTACAAGAAAGTCCAATTTAATGATTTCAAAATATTGAGCTAATGATAAGAGTTTGCACTTGGTTTGGGGGTCTAAATTTAACTTTTATGCTATTTATAAAACTTTTCTAATCCATATATGCCTTATATAAACCCCTCAATTATAAAATCAAAGAAAAACTTATAAAAATAAGATAAGAAATAAAAAATCATGTGAATTAAAGGTTAAAATTAACATTGTCCCTATCAAAAAAAAATTCAAGAAACAAAAAGTAAAAGCAAGATTCAAAATATGAATAAAAGTATAAAAAAAAATGGAAGACAAAAACATGACCTAACATCTGGCTTCTGCTACGGAATGAAGTCCTCCTTATGAGGCTTCAAGAACCTATAGACCAGTACCTTATGTACTGCTATCTGCTAGTTTGCAAGATTTCCATTGGGTTATGGAGTCCTTATTCTATTTATTCACACTGGTATATACAATGAAAAACTAGAATCCATTTCAAAAACTGTAAAAATGCTTGAGGAATCATCCATTAACTGGACTAGACAACTCCTCACCCTCCAAGTTCTATAGAACAAAAGTATTGTTTTCCAAAAACTTTGATACTATGAAAGGACCAAACCAAAGGTTATCAAACTTCCCATTCTTTCCTTTTTGCTTGTTCCTAGAATCCCATCTCAAAATCATGTCTCCTACTGAGAAAGTATTGTCTTTGATCCTCCTATCAAATCTTTCTTTAATCTTCAACCTGTATAATTGTGCCTTTTCTTCCACTTTTTCTCATTTCTGTTGTAACTCTATCATTGCATAAATTCTTCTTTGCATATCATTAGGTTCTTCCTGACAGTCTTGAAAAAAATTCATCACTGGGATACCCAATTGAACAGGAAAAACTGCATCTATACCATATACTACTTGGAAAGGAGAAGTTCCAATTGCTTGCTTAACTGTTAAATTGTCTGCCCACAATGCATACTTTATCATAGAATCCCATGACCTTTTATTATGCTTCAGCATTTTCCTGATACTTTGAATGATATTTTTATTTGATGAATTAGCTAAACCATTACCCTAAGGATAGTAAGGGGTTGAGTGTTTCAATAGGATTCCATTCTTTTCACAAAATTCCCCCATATCCTTAGATTTAAAGGATTTTGCATTATCAGTTAATATTCTCCATGGACATCCAAATCCACTAAGAATATTTTCTTCAATAAAATATATGATCACCTTATCTGTGGCATTCCTTGTGGGAACAGATTCAACCCACTTAGTAAATAAATCTATTGCAGTCAAAATCCACTTATGTTTCTTTGAGGAAGATGGATTTATCTCTCCTATGAAGTCCAAACCCCATTGCTAAAAAGGGGCATTTACTGCAATTGGTTTTAAAGGTAATGACAGCAACTTTTTTTTACCAGTAAATTTTTGACAAGGGATACATGCTCTAACTTGCTGATATACATCTGACAATAATGAGGGCCAATAGTATCCAGATCTTAGAATTTTATATGTTGTTTCCTTCCAATACTTATGACCTCCACAAGCACCTTCATGAGATTCAAAAATTACTCCTTTGATTTCAAGTTTATCTAAGCATTTGAGTAGAATACCCCTTGGATCTTTCCAGAATAGCTGTTGTTCTACCAAAAAATACTTAGTAGTTTTTAACTTCAAATACCTAGCAGCTTTTTTATCTAAGTGTTCTAGACATTTCAAGTACAACAGAAAATATACAATCATACCATGTAGATGTTGAATAGAAATCCATAATCTTCTCTTTCTCCAACTCTGCTTGATTTTCTTCCTGTGTTGGCTATTCTACCATCAAATGCAATCCTAAAGCTTGGCAATTTGATTCAGCTAACAGCTTAGCTAGACCTTGTCCCTTAACTAGATTTTTAGGTTTGATATCCACATCATACTCCATGATTTTAGCAATCCACTTTCCTCTTTTTCCCTCACCGTCAGGCTGATTCAAAACATCTTTTATGGCAGCATTAGGCACATATGCAATAACTTTGGAGTGCAAAACATAGATTCTGAAAAATTTCAAAGCTTTTACCAAAGAATAAGCCTATTTTTCTAAAATGTTGTATTTCAATTCAGAATCTCTAAGAGTTTTGTTGAAGAATGCAATACGGTGTTCAAGACCATCCTTATTCTTCTGTAATAAAACATCAGCCAATGTATCTTCAGATGCAAAAGAAAAGGTTATAAATTCCTTTGTAAAATCTAGACTTACTAATACTGGAGCTTCAGTAAGAGCGATCTTAATTTTTTCGAATGAATTCTTTGCTTCTACAGTCCACTTGACTTTTTGATCCTTCTTCAACATGGCTATAATCTATTTGATAGTCTCAGCAAAATTTAGTATAAACCAACACAGAAAATTGATTTTACCGATGAAAGATTGAACATCCTTTTTACTCCTTGGCAGACTTATTTTCAGTATTGCTTTCACCCTTTCTGGATCAATCCTTATTCCATCAGCTGAAACTAAATGACCCAATAATTTACCTTCCTGTACAACAAAATGTGACTTCTTTGGATTCAAAGATAAACCATATTTTCTACATTTTAGAAAAGTTTGTTTCAAATGTTTTAGATGTTCATCATCTATATGCGAAAAGACTGTAATATCATCTAAGTAAATCACTACAAACTTGTTTCTTTCCCCAACAACATCTATATCCATAGCTCTTTGAAAATTTGCTCCAGTATTCATTAACCCAAAATGAATTTTATCATACATGAAAGTTCCCCAGGGAGTAGTAAAAGTTGTTTTCTCTTTATCATCAAGATGCATGGCAATTTGATTATATCCTGAAAAACCATCAACCATAGAAATCCTTTGTGCCCCAACAAACTTCTGCAATATTTGTTCTATTTTAGCCAAAAGATAATTATATTTCAATGCAGACCTATTCAAATTTCTAAAGTCAACACACAGTTTGATTTCTCCATTTTTTTTTCTAACAGGAACTAAATTTGCAACCCATGAAGAATACCTAAGAGGAAGAATGATCTTGGCATCTAATAGCTTCTTCACTTCTTTTTCAATAACAGGAAACAAAGCTGGATTTATCCTCCTTAATTTCTGTTGGAAAGGTTTAACATTCAATTTTAAACGTATTTTATGTTGTATAATCCCAGTATCATATGTCTTCAAACATTCATAATACCATGCAGAAACATCAATGTACTCTTTCAACAACTTAATGTACATGTTTCTCTATTCTGTTGTGAGTGCTTTTGAATTCTTCACCATTCTAGGATGTTCTGGAGTACCAATATTACAGTCCACCACATTTTCTTCCAAAGACTGTACAACAGGTTTTAAAGGTGTTTAATCTTTTGAAAATATTCTTTCTAGTGGCACCAAACCTTTATGAATGAAATTACCTTTAAGTTCAATAATCTTGTGGCCAATAATCTCATTTTCAGCAATATCTTCAGAATATTCAACCTCATCATCTTCTTGCTGATCAATCAGGGAATTGGAAAACTCATCAATCAGATCTAAAAATCTTTTTATTTTAATTTCATCTTCAAAAACTTTTCACTGCCTTACGTTATCAGGCACAGAAGTTCTATAGCTAACCTCAATAGGATACTTTAGCTTTGTTGTTTTTAGGATTCTAAAATGTGTGGCTGCTAAGACCAAAGAATCAGCAGTTTGATTATGGTCCCTAGGAACATAAGTAATGTTAAAAGCCACAAAATAGTTATCTATCATATCCCATACATCATTATGATATACTTTCAGCAAATCTTGTTTCACTTGATAGTTGTTCCTCACCTACTAAACAACCAACTCAGAGTCACCATATATAGAAACATGTTGAATGCCTAAATATTTTGCAGCTTTTAGTCCTAACAGCAAAGCTTCATATTCTGCAGTATTATTGGTGGTAATAAATTCTAATTTATAGATCAGCTTCACTGTTTCACCACAAGGAGATATTAAAAGAACCCCTGCTCCAGCACCTTCCTTACAAGATGATCCATCAAAGTATAATTGACAAAGTTCATCTTCTTGTTCCCTAATTCATTTAACTGGATTTTCCTTTTCAACCTGTAACAAACCAGCAGTATTATCATCATCACTAAAATGTAACATACAAGTACCCAAATCCTTATCAATAGCATACAGGGGATGATTTGTAGGGCTCTTGTCATCTGTCACTATATAAGCAAACTGTAGTTCTCTGTACAACCTTCTGTTTTCTCCTCCAAAAACAAGAATAGTAGCATATGTTAAATCATTTTGTAAAGTTCCACCAACTTTCTTTTCCCAAGATATAGAGAGGATTAATCCAAATTTAGGTGTAATGTCTACTACTACCACATCCATAATCACACTCTTCATTGGTATCTAAGCCAAACTGACAACCATATCTTTAATCACTCCCAAACATTTTATAGCTCATGAATCAAAAGCATACAAATCATGATAGGGTTTTGTTATACTCAAACCTAGAGCCTACATGACAGCCTTTGGCATTAGGTTGTGTGATGCTCCTGAATCCAAAAGACATTTATGTATCATTTGTTCATGAATAGTAGTGTGATGTAAAAAGGAGCTGATGCACTAGCTTCATTCTTAGCTTTTTCAGCTAAATCTGATCCAATAAATATTTTAGGGATTTCTTCTTGTAAATTCACTGTATCAGAAATAGGCTAACTATTTGCTGAACCAATCATTTTAAGAACTGAATCTTTATAAGAAGGATTTTTCATTAACTCAGTAAAATGCATAGGAATCTTAATTTTGCCTAATTCATTTTCCATATTAAAATTCTGCACACTTTTGTTTACCTCTTCAAGTTCCATATTCTTCTTTTGTTTATCCTGAATTTGTTTTTCCTCTAACACAGGATCAGATTGTTGTTTAGTAGGTACAACTACCTTCTTCTTCATATTTTGAACTACTTGCTTTGGGCCTGACCTCAAATTCAAAGTTTTCTTTGGCTCATTCTGATATGCATCAGTAGTTACAGCAGTCATTTCTAGATTTAAATCATTTTCTATTTCAAACATATCAAAATCATAGTATTCTGAATTTAAAAACTCTTCCTCAGTGACAAAACCCTCAGTTAACTACTCTCCAAAATAATTCATATCCTAGTCTGTATCTTCAAATAACACTTCCTCTTCAATTTCTTCTTCATCAACAACATTATTCTAAAGAGCGGGTGGTACTCTTTGATCCTCAGTTTCTCTCCTTTCTCATTGTATATCATTGTTTCTTCATTCTCTAGGTATGAAACGAGGTGCGAACTATCTTCTGAATTGGTTTTGATTGTTAGCATTTCTTTCACCCTCTTGAACAGGTTTGTTTGAATTCTTTTCTAGTTCCAACTTCTTTAATTTTTTAGTCAAGATATTAACTAGCTTGGCCATCTCATCAATTTTACCTTCTGGAAAGTGGGATGTTGAAACCCCTACAATTGCCTCTTTCTTACCTTTCCTATCATATATCTTCTGAGTTGTATTTCCTTTCAATCTATTAGAAGCTAATATATTAGACTCCACTTCTAATGCTGCATCCTGCATGTTCAGTAGAGAAAATGGTCTCCTTTCTCTTAGAAGTAAGGAAAATTCATGATCAAAGGCATTTGCATATGTGAGTTTTGTAGATGTTTCTGAAGGTTTTATTTCTATAGGAATTCTGCCATACATTTTATTGAATCTCTTCGAAAAATCGGCTATGGTTTCATCCTTCTTTGTCCTAAGGGCTTCAAACTCAGTTATATAATAGGTATGATCCTTGGTATCTCCCCATTGTCTCATGAAAAGTTCTTGAATCTCTTCTATGATAGTGATAGAATTTGCAGGCAACTCCCTGAACCATTTTCTGACATCTCCATCAAGAATTTGTACAAACATCCTCATCCATACATCCTTAGATTCAATATTTTGATTATCAGCATAACTGAGAAAGGCCTCCCAATGTTCCTCGGTTGTAGTGTCACCTTGTCCATTAAACCTAGGTAGCTATTTCTGGTAATCACCTCCAGGAAGTGCATTCAAAGGCTAAGGCAAAACTAAAGGTGCATACCTAGCTGCAACAATTCGGTCCATCATATCTAATCGTTGATTTTGGGCTACCTTTTTTAAGTTAACTGGTTTTGGTGATGGAAAGACTTGACTAGAACTTGGTTGAAATGGATTTTTACAAACGTTTAGATGAAATAGAGGAATTTTACTAGGAGATATTGTCTTTTCTTTCTTGAAGGATTGAGGATCAGTGAAAACTTGAAAATTACTAACAGGAATTATAGGCTTCAACCAGGGTGAATTTTGTTATTCTCCCTTCAATGCAGATAAAGGTGATGAAATATCTAACTGATCAAGGTTACATAGGGTTGGTGAATACTGAGACCTTCTGATTTTCCTAGCTGTTTTCAGTATCTATTATGGGTCTGCAACACCCAACTATAAAGGTGAACTAGGTCTATTTCTTGTCCCAACTCCCTTAGTAGCCACTGTGAAATAATGGTGAAAAGTAGTCTTTAAGATTTGATGGTTTAAGTTCACCTCTTACAACTAGTGAAATGATAAGTATCCCAGGGAAAAATAGGTTTTCAACTTCATTCCCCGGCAATGGCGCCAAAGATGTTAGTGCTAGAAATTGTTCCAAGACTACAAGAGAACAAGCCAACACAATCTCAATAATCACAATAAAGTAAAATAGGGTTTTTAGGGTTTTCAAGGTTTTTTGGTCGAGCAGTTTAAAGACAAGAGGGAAAACATTCATAAAACCAAAGTAAACACTAAATAATGAGCATTTGAATGACTGAGATGCATAACACATAAACCATAATCCAACAGAAAACACAATACTAAATTTCACCCATAGTTAGCAAGCATTCCAAGCATAAAAACATTAAACAAGAAATGAATATACCAGTTGAGTAATTAACAAAAATTATAAATGAAACTAGTCAATAATATGAAGGGCATATAGTGCATATATTTCATAGTTCAGTCTTCAAAAAACACATAAGATTTTTTACTTAGCTCATAAACAAAGCCTAATAGCCTCCCCTTGCAAGCAAAAAATCGAACCCTTTGTCTTCTTTCAGACTTACATTGATCCTATTCTTCAAAATCAGTTGAATAACTAAACCCTAACTGTTTTAAGACTACCTATCAAATAGTTCCATCTAAATCATCCTTACAAAAATAATTTAACTTTTCAAACTTAACTAATAACTGGTTGTCTTGACTAACTTTACAAATCTTTAGCTGCTTCAGCTAGTAAAGCAATTCCTTCCAAGGCTTGAGCTTTCCTTCTCACCTTCAATTGGTATATATCCATATCTACAATTCTGCTTGTTAGCTCTTCATAATGTTGTTGCAGGTCTTGTATGGTTTGCTTTAACCTTGTGAACTATCTTTCTGTTTTCCTTTTCCTTTTAAGTGCTTCTCTTGAAACTGTAATCAACTCCTGGTAATGATTATTAACTTCATCCAAATCTTCTATAAGTCTTTTGTTTGCAGTAACTATCCCATCATTAGTTTCATGCATATACTCAATCCAATACTTGTATTGCTTAATGCTTCTTTGTAAATTTTCTTTTTCATAATCAATACATTTTTCTCCTGCTAATGTTTGCATCCCTTCTGGTGTCCATGGGATTTTCAGCTTCGTATAAATTTCCTCATCCTCTTCCAAAAGTTCTGTAGAAGTTATAGGAAACCTTGGATTTTCTTCATTTTCAGCATTCCATGGAACTTCTTCTTCAACTATCTCCTTTTTCTCTAAACAAGAAGTCTTTACTTGACTTTGTTGTTGTTCTTGAAACATTTGATTTCAAATCTCCAGAAATATATTAGAGATCTTGGTATCAGTCATGACAGATTTTCCTTTTGATTCTATTGGCTTTTTACCTTTATTTCCATCTTCACCGTCATCCAATTCATCTTCAGAAGATGAATCCTCTATCAGTGTAACCTTTTCTTTATCCAATTTTGGATTCAACAACTTTTTCATGTTTAACCGAAGTGTGTTCTTAGGTCTTGTTTTAGGTCTCCAAACTGCAGCAATCTTTCCTAACATCTTGAGAGTCTTTCCCTGATGAGTGATTGAAGTAAACTCAGCAACCTTAATTTTTTTCCCTTTTGATATTGCTTCCTCATCACAATGAGTGTGAAGCTCTTGCTCAGCATAGACCCTAGCTTCATTAGTGACACGAATTTTATCATCATCAAATAAGTATTTTTCATCTTTGTTTGATAGTACTGTAATAGGGCTTTGCTTTTGCTCCTCAATCTCTTCTTTTACATCTTGAATTGATTATGCAGGTACAACATATACAATAGGCTCAGGTTCTTTAATTTCTTACTGTAAAGTCCTGCTCTCATTATCATTAACTCGCTCTTCAAATTCATAATTTTTATTTTCCTGGTTTGAAGCTTCTTCTGGTTTAACATTTTCTTCATCCTTGACTGTTACCTTTTTTCTAAGATTCTTAATCAAAGTTTGACCTTTATCTACCTATCTTCTCTGAGACTGTTCCTCTTGATAAGTTTTGAAACCTGACCAAAAAAATAAATGCTCCCAAGTCTTCTCCCTTTTCTACAATACAGTGATTATGATGAGATTAATAAGTCCATGGTGAAAAACAGATTGCTTGGTATGATCTTGGTGCTCCCTCACCCTACATGACATTTTTTGTAATATTTTCAGAAAGAAGAAAGGTAAGTTCATTTTAGACTCATCACTAAGATGCTGGACGAACCTAAAGTGATATTTGAAAACAAAGGAAAATCTACCCTCACAGGTGACATAACTCTGCAAGACATTAATGGGCTCAATCCATTCAGGTTTAAATTTTTAGATTGGAACACCTTTTCCCCAATCTACAATCACATCAGGAAGCAAGTATTTCTGAGCATTAAAGGTGAAAGGAACCTTTTTAAACCATAACTCTCCCTTGTCCTAGATCCCTGTTTCATCAGCTATTAATTCTTTAGTTAATTTGAACTTTAAGGTGTCAAAAGACACTATGTCTTTGTCTAGGCATTGAGAAAATTTGTAAGACACCTCTGCATGATATCCTTCAACCTTTGTGAAAAACTTTAACCATCCTGCATATGAAAACAACTGTGCACAATCTGGAAAATTCTTCACCCAACATAAGTTTGAGGGGTCTGCCCTATTTGTCTTTCCACTCTTTTTTCATTTTGAACTATGGTTAAACAACTTCTTTTGATACACCACAGTCTGATTGTCTTCAAACTTTAACAAACTGTCATAGAATATAGAATAGGGACCTCCAAAAGACCCTACTTTGAATTCCTCTATTTAAATGATGAATACTTTAAATGTATTGGTTAATAATTCATCATTTAATGTGGATTAGGTCTAAAACTAGTATTCTACCTTCAAATTTGTCATTAGTCATTTCTTCACAAAAAGCCCCAAATATAAAAAACCCTGGCAATGGCACGCAGAATACCTGTTAAGATGACCAATTCGAGTGCTGGAATATAGTTATTTCAATGGTCAAGTGTCGAATTGCATGTTCCACCTATCTCTGACCGTTTAGACCACTCCAGCCAGCCACTGCTGAAAGCCCTAATTTCTTGGTCAATTTCAAAATCCTGATTACTCGCCACTGATTTCTCTCCACGATCTTCACTTATTCTTCGTTTGCTTCAGATAAAAACATGATCCCAAACAGCTTTGTCTCATTATACTCTATTGTCATCATTATATCTACTCTCAATGAAACCACCACGATCTCTACATTATGATGATATTCCACCTGCTTCAGTGATTAAACTATAGAAGACACGTATCAAATGCATCATACAATGTGATTGACACCTCAAGTATGAGGATCTCGAAGAAATTGGACCAAAAAATGATGATTTTAGCTCGCACGATTTTCTTGTAGCGCTCTAGTGCATCTATTTTTGTCTTGCGCTACAAGAAAGTCCAATATAATGATTTCACAATATTAAGCTAATGATAAGAGTTTTCGCTTGGTTTAGGGGTCTAAATTTAACTTTTATTCTATTTATAAAACTTTTCTAATCCATATATGCCTTATATAAACCCCTCAATTATAAAATCAAAGAAAAACTTATAAAAATAAGCTAAGAAATAAAAAATCATGAGAATTAAANAAAAAGACCTAACAAGTGGCATAGACATATCATAGCCATAGATGACTACCCCTATGCAGGGATAGAATTCTGTGGTGATCCAGATATGCTTATTCCATAGTGATACCCATACGGATATATAGGTAACAATCTTGACTTCATTTTGTTTCTGAATTATTTTATTTTTTGTATTTTTTATATAATGAAATCAAAAAACATGTTTTTTGGGTGGCGACACACACTAATACTGATCATGTACATGCATATGTTGGTCCAAGATGACTAGAAAACTTCCCTCAGCATCGTCAAAGGGGAAGGGGCGATGATTTACTAGGTGCATATGCGGAGCATACGCTCCAAATAATCCACATGAACTTTGTTCGTTTGATGCACAGGGTAGCCACGGCGTAAGTTGAGGACTTTCCTGAGGCGATGTAGTGAAAGGTAGTAGGTATAGCCCATGTATGGGTTCAGTTGTTCAAATGATTGGCTAGGGATTTCGTGTGTTTTCATGATCAGCGCCCCACTCCACAGGCTTAGAGGCCTTGATGTACATTTTGTATCAACCTTGTAGTATAATTTGGTGGCTAAAATCCTTGTTTTTGTATGATGACATTATGTATAATGACACCACATTTTAGACAATATTTTGAATGAAAAAGCTTATAATGATCGGTTATTTATATTTACATGTGCAATGTGATGTGAATGCTTCATTGTCTATGTATAAAATTCCAATCTAGTATGTAATGTGCATAAGAATCAACAACATGATTATAGATTCTAGGAATGTGAATGTATGTAATGTTTTCAAATTGTTGTTCTAACAAATTTACTTGTAAGAATCTTCGTGATAAATTCGGATCCCTAATACAAGACACACCATTTAACTATAATACCACTAACTGCGACTCAATACATACCTCAAGATATTAAATACCATGAGATATGGAATAACATAATAACTCAATCATGGCACTATATTCAGCATTGTTGTTTAATGAAGGCCAGAGACATACACCTCCTGAAGACAAAACTTGACCCGTGGGAATATAGATCACCCAAGCAGCTGAAGTTGAGTTCTGGATGTGGCAGCTGGCACCTTCATCGTATCCTACGTATACTGAAAACTCTATCGACATATGCCACAACAAACGGAAGAAATTCAACAAACCTGATCACTACAAGAAGACCAAAACTCAACTATGCAACTATAAAATAGTATACAAAGTATTAGCGTCAGCTGAGAATTATGCATAGTACTTTTTAAGATAGAGCCCATTTCATGGATCCTCCAAGGATGTCCCCTCATAATCTACTAGCTTATAAGCACCTTTCTCTAAAACTCACTTGACTACGTAAGGCCCATGCCACATGGGGTTGAAATTTCCTGCCCCTAACGGTTCACTAGCTTGGCCTTACAAGACGACCAAATCACCTTCACTAAACTTTTGGGAATGGACAGAGTTATCATATTGAGACTTAACACGATGCTTATTTACTTTAAGAGCCACTAAGGCATCTCAACGCCACTCATCAAGCTACTCTAAGAGGACCATACGTTCCTCTAACTTAGAAGTTTCTAGTAAAAGTTCTATGGCTAGCTTCAAATAAGGGATTTCACATTCAATCGGTAAAATCGAATCCACCCCATGCACTAACTAATATGGAGAAAAATCGGTGGAATTATTAATCACAGTTCAGTAGGCCCACAAATAAGGGTACAACTATTGATGTATTTGTAACTTTAGAATGTATTCACTTGTATATTGTACCTCGATGTTTATTCCAGGAAGTATCTATAATTTCATTAATTCATATCATTCCTCGATGTTTCAATGGGAGATTCAATAATGTAAGCAAGTCATGCAAAGTAATTGAGGTTAACCCTCCATTGTAAGTTGGGGCAATAGTCCCCACAATTGTGTCAAGGTTAACCCTCCTTATTGATCGTAGGGAAAAGTCCCCACAGTTGTGGGGCACTAGGGTTATTAGACTCTCCTAGAGATGTCAGCTCTAGTAAGTAATTGTTAAGTGGGGCAGACATGTTAAAGTGGACATGAAGTGAATGATAGAATATAAATAGAGAGTGAGCCTCTCTATTTATCACACACACACTCACTCACTGGGGTGCATGAGTGAGAGAGAAGTAGTTCTCTCAAGTGTGAGAGAGACAACAAGCTCTGGAGATCATCTTTTATGTTTTTAGATTTTACTGCTGCCATTGGTGCTCATTCTATCTCTAAGGAAGTTGTGGGGTTTTCTCCTTTATGGTTTCCCTGAGGAAAATTCTTCGTGTCTCTTGTCTCTTATGTTTATTGTTGTGCATGTTATTCTCTCAAATAAGATCCTAAGATAATGCTAGCTTGAATGATAAAAATCTAGCATGGTATCAGAGCTGACCTAAGAAGAAGACATTGTGCAACTATAAAATCTAGGGATTCTTACATTTTGGGTCTCTCTCCACAATCGACCAGCAAAAGTATGCCAGGCTAACTCTCGATTGAAGGGCGCATCTTTTTGTCGAAGCAGAATTCGATTCCAGATATTTTTCAGTTTTTGGTGCAGGAAATTACGGCTTCTTACAAAAGAGGAATTTTTGAGTGAGACTAGCATGGGATTTCTCTCCTCATCAAAATCTAAGTTTAGAGACCTGGGTCAATATTTTTGGTATGGTGAAACTTCAGGAAAGTCAAACCCTAGTTTGACCCCGGGCTGGAAAAACCCTAAAATACTAAAACTGATAAGTTTGGGTACATTTGCTATATCTCGGGATTGGAGAAGGGTCAGGAGCTAAAACGTTTTCAGGCTGAAGAGAACATCTGGATTTGAACAGTGTCCAAAATTCAACCTCATATGTGCTATACTATAGGAGATATGCTCGCTCCAAGTTATGGTTTTATCCTCTTCTAGGATACATCCCTAAACAAGACACCTGGGGAGAATTTCTATATCTAGGGCCACGAAGGTCCAAATTAAATTTCTAAAGTTTTTACAAAAATGGTACGGATTTTAATTTATGTGGTCCAAGTTTCAGACCGAGAAGATGAAACTATGACACGTGGCAGTCCATACAACTTCGCTATGCTGAACGGTCCTGAAACAGGTCACCTTGGGAAAATGATCATAAGTCCGCATTGGTGAAACCAATTCTAATGAAACCTATGTTGTTGGAACATGGACCGGCGATTACACCTCAGTGAAAATTTTCAATCATAGAGGAATAGTAATTTTGAAGATACCACATAAATAGTATCAGGAATTTCTGCAGAAGAAATTGGTAAACAAGGGCTTCCTGTTCTGGGAGTGTTATCACTAAAGTTGAACCTAGACTACTGGGGTTCAAGCTTAGAGAAATATTAAATATAATGAAATTAAATTAAAACATAGCTGGTATGTAATCAAAGGTACTGAGAAATCAAATAAACATCACATAACTGCATGACGTAAAATAAGATACAAAATTGAATAACAAAAGGGATTAAAAGCATGAATTTACAACATGAACTCAGTTTGGTCACTAAGTATTTAATAGTAACTGCACTTTATCATATGAATCTTGCAATGGATTTTAATATGACCATACATAGGATAAAATTATAATAAAAATATAATTCATAAAGAAAAACAAAACAAGCTCGTGATCATAATCATATCAAAGTAAGTTCTGTATTAAAGATGCAGAGAGTATTTATGTCGTACAATTCATATTCAAAACTGGATTCCCATCTATGATTCCAAACCTTTATTCTATCTCGGTTCTCCAATATATACAACTAATTTCAAAAATAAAAAGGTTCCTAGATCCTTAAATTCTAGATCTCAAATAACCAAAAATAGTAAACATGTTTAAAGTAGGACGTCATTTAAAATTTACACAAATACTTAGACTACCATTTGGAAAAAAAACACAACAACCTTATCTACTATATGTCAATTCTACTGATGCAATACTAATCATGATATCTTATCAAAGACTTTAGAAAATTCAGCTAATAAGGTCATATCATGAAGGACCTATGATCTCTTTTGTAACCTGGTGTATTCAGCATCTTGGTTCAGCTCCTTGCTCTGCAACTTTCTGTTTTGATCCAAGACATTCTCATACTACTCCTATAAATTCCTTTTCTTCTTCAATATGTCTTTGGAAATATAAACCAACTTCTAATAATCAACCTCCTTCTCTTCTAAATCCTCTCGCAATCTCTTATTTGAAAGCATTAAATTTCCATTCAGCTCATGTGAGTACTCATTTTGTTTTTTATAAGATATCATGAATTTCCTTATCTGTTTCAATTCTGGAATAATATTTGATTTATCCTTATCCACCATGCTATCTGCTTTCTATACAAATTCTAGACCTGTATCTATTTCCTCTTTATCATAATTTTTCTTTTCTATGCAAAATATTTCTGGAATATGTCCAGCCCTTCCTTGTAATTCTACAAATGCTTCACCTTCAGAAACCTGCCCTTCATTTATTGGCTGAACCTTATCATTGCTTATATATTTCTCTACAATAACCAATTCACTATCTTCTGTAAAATTTGGGCCAGCTTCAATTTCAATTTTTCTTCTTAGTCGAGTTTTAGGTCTTACACATGAATCCACAACCTTACTTTTTAAATCTTTAACTGGCTTGACAACACATGCTTCTAATAATTCATCGTTCACCTGTGACTCTTTCTCTGCTAACCCGTCATTATTTGCATTTAGGGTTTTCTCTTGCTCTGTTTGATTATCATTATCTATGGTTTCCCCTTGCTCTGTTTGATTATTTGCATTTGAGGTTTCCTTCTCTGCATCAAACCCAGATTCAAAGAGAAATTCCTTCCACATTTTCCCCTTTTTCTTTGAATGAAATACAATTAACAATTTGATTAGCCCCTGATGGAAAAGGGAATGAACTGTATGTTCTTGATGGCTGTGAACCCTCGCAATCATTTTCTAGATGTTTTTCAACTGATAGTAGGGAAAGTTCATTTTCTTTTCTCCACTGAGATGCATCAGAAAGTGTAAATGACACCTCAATACTCTTTCATAACGGCCCTCACAAGTTACATAATTTTGAATCATCTCCAACGGTTTTTTCCACATAGGTTCCAGCTTCATAGCATGTATACCATTCTTCCAATCAAGTTTTTCAAACCCTGGCAACAGAAAACTGTTGTAATCAGCCTCAAATGATTGTTGTTCGAACCACCTCTCTCCTTCAAATGATATACCAATAGCTTCTGCTATAGTTTCTTCATTCACTATTATCTACAAGTTCTCAAACCAAACAACTTCATCATTGTATTTTTTTATGAATGCCCTAGTTACCTGTTCGTTGTGACCCTGCAACCTTTCACAAAATGGAAACCGACCAACATCCTGCATCATCTTTACTAATCTAGGGAGTTAATGAACCCACTGTAACTTATTAGGTTCAATTATACACAAAAATCCTCCATATCTCTTGTTTTTAGCCATCCTGCATGAACCTAGAATACATTCCTGTGTTCAAAACAAAACCCTTACTCCAAAACACGCGGCTACAATGAATATGGGCTTCAATTCAGAAACCCTATGTGTATGGACACAGTACTGGATGAACCCTTTTCATTATGATGAAGTATGGATTTTAATACACATTTAATGAAACTATTGACACATGCGTACAAACTTTACCATGTACCTTCACTCCATCATTATAATAAGAAAAAACTCATATCGTGAATCCCATCAAACTAGCAACTGGCAGTGCTGCAATTTTTTATTTTTTATATATGCTTCCAGTTTATAACCAAATTTATATATTTATTTTACTTCATAATATCCTTTGCTTCCATAAAAATCCATAACCTTTGATAGATAAATGATTCGAGCCCGTATTGTGGTTGAAAAGCACACATAGCAAAAAATCATAAAAGAAAACTAGGGTAGAGAAAATTTCTCAATAAAAAGGTATGGTAAATTTAAAATTATGAGCCTCAATTAAAAGAAACTAAGAAAAATAATATAAATCTCTAAGATAAATATGAAAAACAACTATAGAGATAACATCTGGCTCTGGCTGGGGATAAAGCTCTCCATGTGAGGCTTTAAGAACATCTTTGACCTATGCCTTCAGAAATCTACTAAAGTCATAACTTCTATCTTATTGGCCTGGAGTCTTATTGATGAAACTAAAATGATATATAAAGTGGATATGTGAAATGACCTTTTGACACTCAATATGTGTGGAAATACTTTATAAAACGTCCATTCACTAGACCTGCAATCTCCTCACCACTAAAATTCTGTAAAACAAAAGTATTATTTCCCAGAATCTTGATCACTGTAAAAGACCCTATCCACAAATTATCAAACTTTCCATGCTTAACTTTTTCATCCTTTTGTGCATCCCTCCTAAGAACAAGGTCACCCACTTCAAAAACATCTTTCTTAACCTTCTTATCAAAACGTTTTTTCACCGTTCTCCTATGCATCTCAACTGTATTTTCAATAGATTCTCTTTCTTGTTGCAATTGGATTATCTAAAACATTATTCTTGTTATATCACCAGGCTCTTCTTTTATTTCCTGCAAGAATTTGATCACTGGGGAAGCTAATTGAACCGGAAACAAAGCATCAACTCCATATACCAACTAATAAGGGGACGTCCCAATTGACTTCTTTATAGTTACTCTATCAACCCAAAGAGCAAATTTTAATTTGGTATCCCAGCTCCTTTTATTTTCAAATAATATTTTCTTGATATTGTTCACAATATTTTTATTGCTAGACTCTGCTAATCCATTACCTTGTGGGTAATAAGGTGTGGACTATTTCAAACTAATGTTATTTTCTTCACAAAAATTTTCCATCTTTTTTGACTTAAAAAGCAAGAGCATTATCAGTAATTAATTTCCTAGGGCATCCAAATCTACTAAGAATATTTCCCTGAAGGAAATTAATTATGACTTACTAGGTTTCTCTCCTTGTGGGGATTTCCTCCACCCACTTAGTGAAAAAATCAGTGGCAGTTAAAATCCATTTGTGCTGACCACTAAAAGGAGGATGAATTTCTCCTATGAAATCTAAACCCCATTGCTGAAATGGAAAATTTACTGCTATAGGTTTTAAGGGTAATGACTGAAGTTTATGCTCACCTGCAAACTTTTGACACTTCACACATGCAATGACCTGATGATATACATATGAGAAAAGAGTAGGCCAATAATATCCCACTCTTAGGATTTTGAATGCAATTTATTTCCAGTACTTGTGCCCACCACATACTCCACTATGCAATTCAGCAGTAACAGCATCAACTTCTGATTTTTCCAAACATTTCAACAATATTCCTCCAAGATCTTTCTAGTACAAGACTTGATCCATTAAAATGTATTTCATTGCTCTAATTTTTAATGATATACATTCATTTATATTCAATTTTGGAGGGCATTGTAAATATAAAAGGAAATATACAATATCTTTATACCAAGAAGAATCACAATACCTGCTATAAATCTGTTGCTTATTGTATTCTGTTGCCATATCTTGTTCTGAATTTTCTACCATCAAATGAAGATTTAATAGCTAACAATTTGATTATGTTAGAAGCTTGGCTAAGCCCTTGCCTTTCACCAATTTTTTTGGTTTAATATCCACGTCATATTCCATAAGCTTTGCTATCCATCTACCTCTTTTTCCCTCGGTGTCAAGGTGTATTAAAATCTCCTTGACTACTGAACTTGGAACATATGCCAAAATTTTGGAATGTAAAACATATATTCTGACAATTTTGAGAGCAAGTTAACTAATCCATATGCTTTCTTTTATATTGAATTATATTTAAGCTCTGAATCTCTTAATGTTTTACTGAAAAAATAATTTGGTTATTCCAAGCCATCTAAATTCTTCTGCAATAACACAACAACTATGGTATCTTCAGATGCGAATGAAAAAATTGCAAAATCCTTAGTATAATCTAGAGCTATCAACACTAGTGATTCTATCAATGCATGCTTTATTGCTTCAAATGACTGTCTATCTTGATCTGACCATTTAACCTTCCTATCCTTCTTGAGCATCTTAGTGATATGTTTGATAATTTCTGCGAAATTAGGACTGAACCATCTTAAAAAATTAATTTTCCCAATGAAATATTGAATCTCCTTTTTATTTCTAGGAATAGTAATTTTTAAGATGGATTTTACTTGCTCTGGATCTATTTTGATTCCTTCAGCATAAACTATGTACCCTAGCAACTTACCTTCTATCATAGTAAAATGAGACTTCTTTGGGTTTCATGACAAATCGAATTTTCGGCACTTAGTAAAAACCTTAAATGCTTCAGATGATCTTGATTAGACTTGGAGAACACTGTGATATCATCTTGGTATATTACTAAAAAAAATTCATTCTCCCCCACAAAGGCTATGTCCATAGCCCTCTAAAATGTGGCACCTACGTTCATAAGACCAAAAGGCATTTTATCATACATAAAAGTCCCCCACGGAGTTGTCAATGTTGTTTATTCTCTGTCTTAAGGCTGTACTGCAATCTGGATATAACCAGAAAAACCATCAATCATTTAAATTCTATGAGACCCTACAACTCTCTGCAAAATCTGATCAATTTTTGGTAATGAATAATTGTCTTTCAAACAAGATCTATTCAAGTTATGGAAGTCAACACAAATCCTTATTTCTCCTTCTTTCTTACATACAGGCACCAAGTTTGTAATCCAGGATGAATATCTCAGAGGTACAATAATTTTCGCATACAACAATTGTTTTACCTCTTTTTCAATTACTGGCAGTAATGCTGGATTAAACCTTCTAAGTTTCTATTTAAAAGGCTTAGTATTTGGTTTCAAAGGAATTTTATGCTGAATTATGCTAGTGTCATAAGTTCTTAAATCTTGATATGACCGAGCAAAAATGTACACAAATTCTTTTAGCAAGATAATATCTTTTTTTTTTCCTCTTTTGACAGTGATTTTGACATTCTGATCATCTTAGGTTCAACTTCAGAACCAATGTTATAATCTATAATATTTTCTTCAGTTGTTTGCAAGGTGTGCTTCAACAATGTATCATCTTTTGAAAACAACCTCTCAAGTGGAACAAGCCCCTTAGGAATGAAATTTCCTTTTAATTCAACAATCTTGTGATCAGCTATTGAATCATTTATACAAGGTTCATTTTCCATTAATTCAAAATCTTGTTCTTGATCAACTAAATCATTTGAAAATTCACCTATTAACTCCATAAATTCTTTTATCTCCTGATCATCATGAAAAAATTTCCAGTGTTTAATGTCATCTAGAACATATGGCCTATATCTCACATCAATTGGATATTTCAAATGTGTCACTTTTGGAACCTTAAAGTAAGCTGCTGCTAAGGCTAGGGAATCAGTTGTTTCATTATACTCTCTTGGAACAAAATATTATATTGAAAGCTATAAAGAAATTTTCTATTAAATCCCAAGCCTCATTTCTATAAACTTTCAACAAATTTTTCTTTACCTTGTAAACATTCTTTACTTGCTAGATTACTAATTTAGAGTTGCCAAACACAGCAAGCTCTTGAATACCCAAATATTTTGCTGCTCTTAATCCAAGAATGAAAGCCTCATACTCAACAGTATTATTGGTTGTTTTAAATTCCAACTTGTACATAAGAGAAATGACCTCACCTCTAGCTGAAATCAGTAACACTCCTACAACTGCTCCCTCCTTACTTGACGAACCATCAAAATACATCTGCCATAAACCATCTATTTTTTCTTTCTTTTTCTGAACTGGAATATCTTTATACACTTGTAAAACTCCTTCAACCTCATCACTTAATTGCAACATGCAAGAACCAAGGTTCACATCAATTGAATAAATTGGATGATTATTATGGTGTTTACTGTCACTTACCAAGTATGCCATCTGTACTTCTCTGTAAAATATTCTAAATTCTCCTCCAAAAACTGGAATTGTAGCGTATGAAAGGTCCATTTGCAGATTTCCTCCCACTTTGTTTTCCCAAGATCTAGACAATAGCATAACGAATTTAGGAGAAATATTTGCTACAACTATGTCCATCAATACACTCTTCATAGGTACTTGAGTCAAATTCACCACAATATCTTTAATAACCACAATACACTTCACTTCCCTAGAGTCAAACGCATACAAATCATGACATGGTTTAGTAACACTCATCCCTAAGGCTTACAAGACTGCTTTTGGCATGAGGTTATGTGAAGATCCTGAATCAAGAAGACAATTGTGTACTAATTGCTCATGCACTGAAAGAGTCACATAAAAAGGAGGAGGATATTCTGAATTATCATCAGGCTGATCAAAATTTTTAGAACCCACAATGATGGTAGGTTTTTCATATTGCAAATTGATTTGATTAGATGGGATAGAATTCACTGTATTTTTAAAAGTTTTAAAAGTTGATTCCCTATAAGATTTGTTTTTATCAACTCTATTAAAGGAACATGGATCTTAACCTTATTAAGCTCATGCTCCAAATTAAACCCTCCTATAGCCTTATTAACTTCCTCCGGAACTACCACTTCATCTCTTTTCTCTTTTACAATTTGTTTCTGATTTAAAGGCATTTTTTTTAAGAGGAGCAGTTTTCACAATCTTATTAGCCTGCGTTGCATGTTTTACCCCTGATCTAAGACCATATGATTTATGTTGAATTTCCTAATAAATTTTAGGCATGTACATTTGATAATCATTTTCTTCATAATGATCCAGCACTGTAGCATGATGATAATCAACTTTAGTCAAAAAATGAGAAGAAGAATCATCATCAAATTAACTAATATTCTGTTCTTGTTCTTCCATATCATGTAACTCCCCTCCATCTATCTCATATGATTCATCATCTCTCACATGATTATTTTTAAATGGAGGTTGAATTCTTTGCTCTACATTTTCTATCCTCTCCCTCTGAATGTCATTATTTCTTATTTCTCTTGGAAACAACCTAGGGACAAAAGGTCTTATGAATTGGTTTTGATTTATTTCTCCTTCAGGTGTAGGCTTGTTCTTATTTTTATTTCCCAACTCCAAAATATCAATCTTAACAGATAATTTTTTAATGATTTTATTCATTTCATCCATGTTACTGTCTGAAGCTCTTCCTGTAGAATTGGATAGAATAATTTCTTTTTTACCTTTTTTATCTACTAGCTTAGATCCAGCTTTACCCGACTCTATCATGCGCCGAGATGGATCAAATATTTCGAGGTGCAAACCCTGCTTCAACAATTGCACTCCAAAAAAGGGTTTGCACCTCGAAATATTTGATCCATCTCGACACATGATAGAGCCGGGTAAAGCTGGATCTAAGCTAGTATATATACAACCACTTAACTTGAACGTCTAGGTAGTGAATACAAATAAATCACAAATTAAATACCATAAATAAGTATGCAAGTTAATCAAGTTAAATAGTATGAATAATTGTGCAACTACTTTAAAGTATCAATGCATTGATGGACCTATTGCATTTAGCTTATTCTTAAAAGTAAAGAAGATATTTCACAGCAAATTGGTAGGAAAGAATAAAACAATATGTTGCATTTGCAATCTTACATCATGACAGAAATATATTTATATAAATAATAATTTAATAGGCATGTAAAATATATGCAAAATAACTCGATTTTTGTGCAAACTTTTAGAATAACTTGACAAATTTAATATAAGCAACATAATTACCCCTTTCCGCGTAGTTCGAGCCATTCTTTATATTGGTTTTGAAAGATACTCAGAAATAATGAATTATAGCTGCATTTTTCTGAAATAGGACGAAAAACTTATCTTTGTGTTCAGAGCCTCAGAGAAAATATGGAACATTACCAAAAAACAAATAATAATATAATACCATTCTATGTACAGAGAATTGTTTTCTCATATAATTGCAGTGTTGTCTTCTGACAAACACACTTCCTTATAACATCTCAAACGGTGCCGACTGATCATCTCGCAAAACCAAAAGCAAAAGGATCTATGTATCACAGCTATTATTTAGTGCCGGGTGATTTTCTTGCATCAACAGAAAATCATCTTGCAAAAGCAAAAGCAAAAGGATCTATGTATCACAGCTATTATTTAGTGCCGGGCGATTTTCTTGCATCAACAGAAAGCAAAAGGATCTATGAATTCTCACTGGTTTCTTAGCCTGCAAGTTCTTAGATTTGTTAATATTTAATCCGATCCCTATAATTATAATGACTTACACAATTATCACTGAAATCCTTCCACCTCGAGGCTGTGCTAACATCATTGGCATAGCCAAGAACGTTGGCATCTCGTCACCGGCGATGATCACAGTAACATTCCTCTCCATCTTATCATCAGAGCATGCCATAACAATCACATCATTCTTTGCTCCATATCTAATCGACTCCCCAGTGCTTTGGGCAGTTTCATTTCTTGCACGGTCTCTGCCAGATTTCTTCCAGTAGGAGAAAGCTAAAAATATCAGAGCAACCGCCATCAACAGTAGGATGACAAAAACTCCGCCCAACAAATATGGAAATGGCGACTGGAACACTGAACGGACGCCTTTACTTCCACTGTTTTTTCCCATCAATGCGGCTGCAACCTTCTCACGAATCAAGGTAATTCCCAGCTTCTCAATTCACACATTAACGATAAGCTAGGGTTTCCGGTATATATGGATGCCCTCTAGCAAGATATTGTAAAGCACCATTAATTTAAAATTGTCCAATCAAAAGACTCTGTGGAGGTATATCTCTACAACTTGAAGAAAAGAAATTAGTCGATTATAATAGCATCAATTCAGAACAG